>CM059272.1:32865335-32916961 GCA_030347295.1 Setipinna tenuifilis | reverse complement strand
TATACTAATGTTCTGTAAATCACACACGCGTTTAAATGCACGCACCAGCTGATTTGCGAAATGGCATTGAAGCCTGAGTTAGCGTTTTGTGTTTTGAGTAAACTGGTGAGCAGATACACATTAAAGGAAAAACTGTGATTCACACAATATGTTTCAATACCAATCACCAAATAAGGGTCTCTATGCAAAATAACAGCTTTCAATGCAGTTTTGTGTTTTGAGCACAGAGTTGAAAATATGCGCTATACTAATGTTCTGTATATCACACACGCGTTTAAATTCACGCACCAACTAAGTTGGGAGATGGCATTGCAGCCTTAGTTAGCGTTTTGTGTTTTGAGTAAACTGGTGAGCAGATACACATAAAAGTATGAACTGTGATTCACACACATGTTTCAATACCAATCACCAAATAAGGGTCTCTATGCAAAATAACAGCTTTCAATGCAGTTTTGTGTTTTGAGCCCAGAGTTGAAAATATGCGCTATACTAATGTTCTGTAAATCACACATGCGTTTAAATGCACGCACCAACTAAGTTGGGAGATGGCATTGCAGCCTTAGTTAGCGTTTTGTGTTTTGAGTAAACTGCTGAGCAGATACACTTAAAAGTATGAACTGTGATTCACACACATGTTTCAATACGAATCACCAAATAAGGGTCTCTATGCAAAATAACAGCTTTCAATGCAGTTTTGTGTTTTGAGCCCAAAGTTGAAAATATGTGCTATACTAATGTTCTGTAAATCACACACGGGTTTAAATGCACGCACCAACTAAGTTGGGAGATGGCATTGCAGCCTTAGGTAGCGTTTTGTGTTTTGAGTAAACTGGTGAGCAGATACACATAAAAGTATGAACTGTGATTCACACACATGTTTCAATACCAATCACCAAATAAGGGTCTCTATGCAAAATAACAGCTTTCAATGCAGTTTTGTGTTTTGAGCCCAGAGTTGAAAATATGCGCTATACTAATGTTCTGTAAATCACACACGCGTTTAAATGCACGCACCAGCTGAATTGGGAAATGGCATTGCAGCCTGAGTTAGCGTTTTGTGTTTTGAGTAAACTGGTGAGCAGATACACATAAAAGTATGAACTGTGATTCACACACATGTTTCAATAGGAATCACCAAATAAGGGTCTCTATGCAAAATAACAGCTTTCAATGCAGTTTTGTGTTTTGAGCACAGAGTTGAAAATATGCGCTATACTAATGTTCTGTAAATCACACACGCGTTTAAATGCACGCACCAACTATGTTGGGAGATGGCATTGCAGCCTTAGTTAGCGTTTCGTGTTTTGAGTAAACTGGTGAGCAGATACACATAAAAGTATGAACTGTGATTCACACACATGTTTCAATACCAATCACCAAATAAGGGTCTCTATGCAAAATAACAGCTTTCAATGCAGTTTTGTGTTTTGAGCCCAGAGTTGAAAAAATGTGCTTAAACTAATGTTCTGTAAATCACACCCACGTTTAAATGCACGCACCAACTATGGATTGTTTCAATACATATCACCAAATAGGCTAACGGTCTCTATGCAAAATAACAGCTTTCAATGCAGTTTTGTGTTTTGAGCCCAGAGGTGAAAACATGCGCTTATACTAATGTTCTGTAATCAGAGTCGGCGCTAGCGCACATCTCTTAGGGGGGCGTGGGTAAACAGCAGGGGGGCACTGCCATTGAACAAGTTCCAGTCAAGTTCACCATATCACAGTTTACTATGTATGCACAGACTGATCGCGCTACCACTGTGGAAAACACTTCCTCCTCCCTAACAATACAACAACATGCGCACAACCATGAAAACATTTTTGACAGCGTCATGAAAACAGGTTGATGCGCGCGCACACACATACACACACATTTGGTGACAGCGCTACACATCCAACACTCATTGACAGCGCACCAAAACCACGAAAACACATAGGCGACTGGGAAATAATACAACATAACTGGTGGACAGGGGGGAAATCGACGAGCCCAACCTCACAGCGCGTATCGTAAAATATACGCATCATTAGGACAAAGCTACGTTGTCGCATAAAGTACTACTGGCAAAGAGAGCATAGGGCGCCAGACCGAATTCCAGTACAGTAGTCCTCCTCCTACCACTGTGATCTTTTACCAAAATCCCTCTTAAGTGATGAATTGTTCAACTGTACAGCCATTACAATGCACAGTCACTCCAAAGCATTCTCACTATTTGCAGGTTACGTCTGACTGAAATGCCAATGTGAATGCATTGTGCAACCGATCTACAGCATCACCCAACTCTTCATCTTGAAAGTGCACTCCACTATCGTTTTGGCATATCTGCATTCAAATACCATTTTCACACTCTTCATCACGAAAAGTAAAAGCAAAACATTATATGCACAGGCACAACTTTTAAAGCCCACGACGTAATAATAATAATAACAACAGCAACAACAATAATAATAGTAAAATGTAACTTCATTGGAGCCCATCTACATAGAGCAATAAACCCATCCATTAGCCGAGCATACTTCAAAGCATGAGAGGCTAGCAACAATCGCAACAGATAAAATGGACCCAACGGCCACGGCGGGCAAAGTTAATAAACAAAATTCCCTTACCTTAAAAAGTTCCTTCAGAAGAGTTACAGGCGACGAGTAGGTTTGTTGCTGAATCGTCGAATCGTCGAGATGTTCTCGCACCCTGTGGGATCACGCGTTCCATCCACTTTTAGAGTATAGTAGCTGTCACCAACTTCCTCCACTATAGCGTCTGTCACCACATCACTCAGTGTTTGGATGAGTTCATTTTGCGCGTCATGACAGGTGTAAGTGGCATTCCGTGGGATAGTTGGCACCACTTTAGCCAATTCGGGATCCTTTTTGACATGTCACCGAACGCGTAGAGGCAACTGATTTTCAACCAAAAACACAACCACGTCAATGAGTGATCCCACGTAATATTGGTTTCTGTGTAGTTGGTCTGTATTCACCAGAGTAGATACCTCATTCCCTGTTTGGCGGCGCATCTCCCTCTCCTTCCACATCATCAAACAGGCAATGTGGTCCTTGGAGGTCTCATGTTGGTGGAAGCCCCTTTCTTTTGCCATGGCCTGCTTCCAGTTCCTGTACCCGATGCTGCAAAAGGCATCAGATGTTCCGTGTTTTTTCCCAGCGCTTTTGAATGTTCTGCACCAAAAACACAATGCTGCGTCTGCCTTAACGCTATATTCCAGCCAGTCTCGGTTGTGAAACCATTTGGCGTTGAAAGCTTTTGCTTTGCCGCTGTGTACATGGTTACCGGGTATTCTTTCAGGACGGGTTGGAGAGGCGTGTCGGTCCCGAGATCATCTACTTGTAGCCCCACTTTCTGATGACTGGAGGGGCTTGGGCTGCTCCAAGGTCGTTGCTCTTGGCTAGCTGTACCAGTTGTCTGTGCCCCGTAGCTAGCATTGTCCACGGGGTCAGCATCTGCCGCCGTAGCACTGCCGGTGGTGGTGTCGCTGTCAGTTTCTGCTGATGGAGGAGTCGGATGACGATCATCAGGAGGTCTGAGCAGCCACTTTCGTCAATCCATTTTTTTTATTAACTAGCACAATAAGCTCTCGAAACTGATTGCTGTACTGTAGGCTACAAATCTCGATGTCCGGTGTCGATTCTGTGCACTGCAGTGTTTTTTTTTTTTTTTTACCGGTCAACAAATTCAAACTAGTTTACCATAGCAACAACCAATGAGAATGACCAAATGACCGCACGCAACCAAAAACAAAACAGCCTTCTCATCTTTTATTTTATTGAAGTTAGATTGCACATTTTTTAAAAAAAGGATATTAAAATTAGACTGTAATAACGCAATGGTTTTAAATGTGTTATAATGTGTGGTGGGGCACCAGTGGCCACCTGGGGCCGGTTGCACCGGGGTCATCCCTATGTTCCCCGGGTCCTATGTTCCCCGGGTCCTATGTTCCCCGGTATCGGGGAACATCGGACCCTCTTTCCAAAAAAGGGTCCGATGTTCCCCGCTCAATCCAAATATACTGTGGCCACGCATAAGCGTTGCTTGTTGTTGTTGTTCTGTTTGTTCGACACCGTTTCGTCACATGCCTACATTTTATTCAGACAATGTATTGTTGTTGTATGTAGGCACCGATCTTAGCTTTTTTTATTTGGAGACAATTTGGTGACAAGGGTCCGACACACGGGGACTGTTTCTCCGAAGCCCATTTGATTTGACAATGTCAGTAATCCGACATTGGGTCTACAGCCTAATACTTAGATCTCTTTGTTCCAATAAAATGAAACCCACCCTTCGGACAGGTCAACCAAAGGCTATTTTAGATCACCTCATTCACATCGTGTAAATTCAGAATCAACAATGACAAGCCACGTTTAAAGACAACGACAATCCTGAGGCTGCAGCCATGCAGACTCGGCTAAACAAACACAGCCAGCTGTTGCATCACGCGGGCACACAATACACCTACATATTTCAAATGTATAGCAATCTATATTCATTCTTAATAAAACAATAGGGAAATGAAGAGAACTTCCCAAACCGAAGCAGCTGCTGTGCTGTGCGCTTTCCAGATTAGACTAGAGTTGATGGCTACAACTAACAAGTCTGGGAAAGCATTTGTTTTATTCGAGCATATTGCAACGCTTAAAAGTAGCCATTGAACAACAAAAAAAACAAAACAATTAACAACAATAAAAGGCTTGCCGCATCTAGTTGCAGCGCTTGCTGTGTGAAGCGCAGCTTGTGTCTGTCGCTGTCCTCAACCTTGCTAAAGCTGAAAGTGACATGTTAACCTTGAATGTTGACTTTTAAAAATATTTTTTTCAGTAAAGAAGCACTATACAAGTACAAAATAATGTAGGCTATAAAATGTTTTTCATCCATTCTTTGACTCCGCCATCTCAACACCGAAGTTCGGGAAATCGCCCCTCTCAATAATGCACAATTGCGCAAGCATCCCTTGTGGACAGGTATGCTTCTGCGCGCAAAATTGACATAAGGCAGGAAATATGCACGCCCAAGCACATCCCCGTCCTGTTCCACGGTCAGATACCAGGCGGGGAACATAGGACCCTTTTTAAAGAAAAGGGTCCTATGTTCCCCGGTCCCATAGAAATAGCGGGGAACATAGGACCCGGGGAACATAGGACCCGGGGAACATTGATACGCTCCCGTTGCACCAACAGGGCTTAGCTAAGCCTGGTCATAACTGCTAAAGTGGTCTTTGGTAAGACCAATATTTAGGACAGATGTTAGGTCTGTTTCACCAGCGGAACTTAGGCTACGCCTGGTCTTAACTACGCCAGGTCGTAGGGACGTGCATCCATGTGAGAATTCTATATTAGAACGAAGAATGAACGTTGCTGTGACGCTAAATGGTTTGTTATTACCTGCCAGTCATCTACCACTTTGATCTACCACTTTGAACTTTGCGATAGCTATGTCAGCTCCAAAGAAAAGAAAATTGAACTTCAGCGACGGTGACATAAGAAAAATAATAGAGCTTTATAGTGAGCACAAACACATATTGACGGCTAAACAGTCCAATACCGTAACTAACAAGAAAAAAAATGACAATTTGGGCCGAAATAACGGAGGCCGTTAACAACTATTCCGACTGTTTACGCACTGTGAAAGACGTTAAGAAGAAATGGAAAGACTTATTAAGCAAGGCAAGAAAAGACGCATCTGACAAAAAAAACACCCAACCGGTGGAGGTCCTCCTCCAAAATCATGCATTTACAGTGATATAATCATTGATATATTTGGAGGAGACGGTTCTCCTGACTTCACTGGTTTGGATGGTGAGGAGAGTGGCATAGGCATGTGCACCAGGGAGCTTTCGGTCAGCTGTGACAGAACTGAGGAAGAAGGATGTGAAGGTGTGTAACTAAAATACATTTAAATACATTTTAAATATTATATTCTTAATAGGGCGTTCCCTAATCAGTCCTTTACTTATAGATTCATTGGATGCTTCGCCTCCGCCCAGACCTGCTCCAGTCTCCGCAAACCATCTGCGGACAGTAAATCGGCCACTCCGGAGGACTGATCTCCAACAACTTCTCCTTGAGAAGGAGATAATTCACGTGGAGGCAGAAACAAAAAAACTTAAAACAGAGCAGGAGTTGGAGCTGGAAAAGCAGAAGCTGCAACTGGAGATCCAATTGCTCCACCAGCAAATTGCAAGGCCGGCGGAACACATATTTGATGAAGACCGTGCCTTTGCGATTCTATAGAAGAAAAAAAACTAATCGAGAGCAATAACTGGAACAATAAAATAGCCTGTAATCAAGTGTAATCCGTTCAAACTCTTCATTTATTAATTGTATGCTGTATAGTAGATTGTTTATTGATTGTTTTTTGATTGTAGATTGTTTACTGCGCAAGCGCAGGCTACGCACACACACGTAGCCTATAAATTATTAATTATATGAGCACGGACGAGTCGTCCGGAGACATCATCATGAGGAGCTATGACGTGGTCATCTTCCTCTTCTATCGGCAGATGATTTTGCCTTGGTAGGGGAATCCTCTTGGCGATGCAAATGTTGTGCAGTACAGTGCATGTTGCTACAACGGTGCAGACTCTCTCTGGGTGCATCCTCATCTCCCCATGTAGACAGTGGAACCTATCAATTCAAAATTGATTAGACTTAACAGTAATTGGTTTAATTTAGTGTCATAGAAATAATCAGCACCGTAGATAGGCTAGTAAATGCCTGACACTGAGTTTTAAAGGCACAAACTTAGCCTACCTGCGCTTGAGAACTCCAATACATCGCTCAACTGCAGACCTTGTGGCGGCGTGGATGGTGTTGTATCGCCGTTCCTGCTGAGTCCTCGGAGCGATGAATGGGGTCATGAGCCAGCGCTTCAAGGGGTACCCACTGTCTCCCAGAAGTATTCCGTTCACCTCTCCAGCCTCAAAGATGTCATGCAGACGGCTTTCCCGGAGGATCCTGGCATTGGGCTGACCCAGGCCACCGTGCCACCAAGTTTAAAATGCTGTAGCTCGTATCACACACAATCTGCACATTGATGGAATGGTTTCCCTTTCAGTTGACATACAGGTACTCGTGCTCTGATGGTGCCTGGATACAGATATGTGTCCCGTCAATACAGCCTACGATGCCAGGGATGCCAGAGGCCTGCCGAAACCGTTGCTTAATGATAGCACACTCCGCTTCGTTTGGTAAACGGACATACCGCGGGAGACGATGACTCAGTGCCACGGAGACCCTCCTTATAACATGGCAGGCAGTTGACTTGTGAACCCCAACCATGTCCCCTACGGTATTCTGAAATGCCCCGTTTGCGTAAAATCGCAGGGCTATTAGTACCTGTAAGGTTGGTGGTATTGCCGCATTGCGCTCAGTTAAAATGAGATCTGGCGACAGTTCTTCAATCAAAGTTAACAGCTCCCTCCTGCTAAATCTGAATCTCTGTATGAGCTCCTCGTCATTATAAATGTCTAGGGGGTTAGTTCTATCCCGTATCACTCTCTCTCTCCGGAAAACTCTTTCGTGGTACAGCCTGTGTACAAGACGTGCCATTTTTGTTGCTCCGGTTCTCGTAACTAGAAATTGGGCCACATCTTACATTTACACCTACCTCTGACCAGGTGTAAAATTTACGCCCGGTCTTAGCGAGAAAAAGGCTTAAGTCCCGCTGGTGCAACGGGCGTAACAATCTAGTTGGACTTAGAACGTTGAGTTAGGACCGACTTTTGTTAAGACTGTCTTCAGCCCTGTTGGTGCAACCGACCCCATGGTCGCCCCTCTGCCCCCCCTCTGCCCAGAGACCAGAGTTGAAAACATGCGCTTATACCAATGTAATTCACCAATACCAATGTAATTCACACACGCGTTTAAATGCACGCACCAACTATGGAGGGAGATGACATAGACATTTTGTAACTTATATCATAAAATCTGTGAAGCAGTCTAGTTTTCTTAACATTTATATATTCTTACGAATGAACACACTTTTATAGGTAAAATATCCTAGTTTTATTTGGACAGTTTTGAGCCTCAGCATACAGTTCACAGTTAAAGTAGCCAAAACAAAAGAAGTTAAGCGTAACAACTCAAAAAGTAAAAAATAAATAACAAGAACAAAATACTTTATAAAAAGCTACTATGTTATGGTGTGTATGAGTTTTGTTTGGGCAGGCCATATTATCACGTCAAAGTCAGTCAAAATATCTTCAAATCCAGTGTAGATTTACTGCAAGAGCTTATTTATGAAAGACTGAACTCTTGCTGAGCAGTCATCACCAACACCAAGACTCAAGAACACTTTCTGAATCATCTGATCTCACATGTATACTTCCACTCTAGGATATTGAAAGTTGAGAGCATACAACAGCGCAAAAAGAGCAAATGCACTCGAAAAATTGTGGATGACCACACTTTCCTCCAGAATGATGCATGAAGCAGATGTACCTCTCCTCTTGATCAGTGTTCTGTTGAGCAACTAAACCATGCCATTTACATTTCAGTGTGATGTAACTAAACGGTGGGAGCAACTTATGACTCTTTTAAGGTAGCATCCAAATGACTCTGACTGCATGGTATTTTACTGTTATTCCAAGAAGCTTAAAAAACCCCACTTTAGACTGATACTGGAATGTATAAAAAAGGTACCAAATAACATGATATACTAGAATACAACATACTATCAAATAAAATGACAACATTTATTTGGTGTACTTATTGTATTTGGATTTACATGGTTTGTGTAACCCATTTTTGAAAAATGATCAAAATCCAGGGGCTTTTCCTGGGAGCTTGGCCTTTGAAGGGGAGCCTTTCTGGGCCTGTCCCAGTGCCAGAGATACCCTGGAGGTAGCAGAAATGTCTCGGAGGCTCTGTCACAGGAAATTTGTTCCGGCCAGGGAAAAAGTTCCGGGTGACGACACAATCGTGTTCGAATCAGCTGTGCAGCACCATCGCTATGGTGGTAGCTATGACAGGAACGCTCGTGCTTAGAAGTGCAATTTATTGGCAGAACACTCGGCTTTCTCTTCAGATCAGAGCACGGGTTGTTTCTTGGCAGTCTCACTCTGAGTGATCATCATCTCCAGCAGCTAAACTTCATTACTACTTGAATTACTACTTTATTACAGCAGCTAAACTTTATATTCTGTCGTTATTTGTTATATTCTGTCGTTATTTGTTGACGCTTGTTGTCTGTAGGCTAATTAGTTCAAGCTTACTGTTAGCTGACGTGATGTGACATCTATTTACTTATACATTTTCTCTACGGTGTCAGTTTTTCTTAATCTGTGCTAGTTTTTTTTTTATCTGTGCTAGTTTATTTGTTATCAAGATGGTTGTTTCACTAGATGACATTTTCTTTTATCTGTCCAGCAAGGAGAAATACACGCCGGGGGTTAGCGAGGCCAACAAGCGAGCCATCAGGAAGGCGGCTAAAAGCTCCTCCCTTCGAGGTAAACAATTTTACTTTAAGTTAAGACGTTGGTATAATGATGTAATGTTAACTTCAGTGAACCAGCATACTATATTTCGTATCAGACACAGGCAATACAAAATGACAGCTAGCTAACATGAGAAAACGGAATGCCTCTGCTTATCTAGCAAGAAGACATAGGGATACAATGTAGCTTTATCGGTGACATTGACATTTCTATTCACATTTTTTGAAATTTTTTGAAGTGTTGTGTGAGGAGTGTGGCCATGTTTAAGAAGGTGTATAGTGATAATGACATTTTTTAAAATATACATTTTACCTCAGAATTGACCTGAGAGACATGTATGTGATGTCCATCTTTGAGATGGAAGTAGGATGATCTCAGCAAGAAACGATTCATAAAGTGTAAATCTATTAGCTGAATAGTAGTATTAGTATCATTGATCTTTATTAGGCCTTTTGTTATTTTAAGTTCTGGGAATCTGTTGTAAATTAGCTTTGGTTAAACACACAGGTACTTATTTCAGATGATATTTTTTGTGCCTGTCCCTACCGAATTAATCAAATCAGATAAATCAATATAATCACTGTATGAACAATAACAGTACAAAAGGTGAGCTACTAGAATGTTATGAATGTTTAATCAACGTAGTACAATATTAAGACAGTCTATGTTCAGTGAAATGTCTTTGACTTTTAGAAGAATGAAGATAAATGTAAAATGTTTTCAGTGTTGTACTGTGCTAAGATGTGAATGTCTACATGTAGTTCCCAAACACACACACACACACCAGATTTTATGGTTAAAATCCACCTGTTCCCTCTTTTTAGGTGACACCATGTTCTATGTTGGAGCTGATGGTTTGTCATTGAAGAGGGTCATATTCACACAGGAGGAGAAGTTGGCCATCCTCAACGAGGCTCATACTGGTCACTTCGGTAGGGACCGCATGATGCACAAGATCACGCAGAGGTTCTACTGGCGCAGTATCCATGCTGATGTGTAGGAGTGGGTAGGAGGATTAAAAACAAATTGAAACCTAAATTATTTAAGATATTGCCATCGGTATTTGTCTTAATTTTTATAGTGTACTGTATATGTTTTATAGTGCAATGCAATGCAATAAACTTAGAATATTACACTCATCTGCTATTTTACCATTAAAATTAGCAACTGTGAACCCTGCCAGAAGTTGAAGGTGAAGAAGGTGAAGACGGGGCCACCCAGGCTGAAGCCAATTAATCCTGTGGCACAATGGCATATGATCGGTAACACAATACTTTGCATGAACTTAAAACATAAAACATAACTTCTTATCAAGTTTGTGCTGTTTTGTTTCACCCATGTTCTGTTCTAGATGCCGTTGTTTATTGTGCAAATTTGTTCGCCATGATTTCTGTAATATTTTAGAGCCTAAGATGCATTTTGTTGTGGGTGTGTTGCTTGATGTGTTTTTTCTAAGTTTTTGGCAGGTGGTTTACAGAATTACAGTCACTTAGCTTAATTATTTATCTGCAAAAAAAACACAAAATACCAAAAAAAAAAACCCTCTCTTAGGGCTGTACCATGACGTTGGTGAGGGAGCTTTTCACCAAACTAGGCCTGTATGTTCTAAAGTAAAGTTTCTGATTTGTATTTCCTGCAATTAGTGTTGTGAATGTTCACTCTTTTGAGTAATTACAAGCAATTGTGAGTGACTGGATCACAGAGCTGGAGCTGTTGTAACCTCTCTGGCTCTTCTGTCAACGGTGCCTGGAGCAACCCAGGGGTTTGTGCAAATTTTTAATGTATGTGCTAACCACTGGGTTACGGTAAGTAACATCGGATGTAAGGAAGTTAATGTCTTTGACTCAATGTGTGCCTGACATACTCCAGAATTCCTGATGCAGGTGACAGCCTTGTTTTGTTTTCCAGGGAGGACGGTGAAGATTCAGTGGCCCAGCATCCAGCAGCAGCATGGTGGCAGTGACTGTGGACTATTCACTATTGCGAACAGTCTTACACTCTGCAGAGGTGAGGAGCCATGTAATACCACATACAATCAGGCACTGATGCGAGTCCATCTCTTTTCCTGTTTTCAGAGGGGACACCTTGGGCAGTTCCCACAAGCAGCTGTACGGCCCAATTTCACGATGCCGGAGACCATGGCGGTAGACGTCCACTGCTACTGCCGGGGAGCAGTACGTCCTGGTAAGTATGCTGTTGCTGTCTGTAGGAGGTGTGGACAGCTATTCCACCAGTTTTGCGTAAGTACTGTTGACCCGGCACAGTATGTCTGTAAGAGCTGTTGTGTAATTGTATTGCGCTAACCTTTTCTTCCTCCACACCACCATTTCCAAGTGTGATATAAACTGGATTTTGTAAGGTGAATGTTGTTTGTGTTTCCTAGTATTTTTTGCAGGTGTTTTTCCAGTTGAAATCAGTTTCATCAGTATGTTATTATTTCAAATAATTATTTTTCCAGTTGAAATCAGTTCCATCAATGTGTTATTTATTATTACTACACATATTTATTTTTTAATCAGTTCAAGTATTAGCAAAAAAAAAAACCCTCTCGTTAGGCCTGTACCTTGACGTCGGTGGGGGGGCTTGTCACTAAATCGGGCCTGTAGTCTTTAATTTGTCATAAGGCTAATATTTTTGCTGAGTACGTCTTTTCAGGGGCAATTAACAACAGCACCTAAGCCCTGCCTCCCCATTCCAATCACCAGAAAAAGGAAAGGAATTACCCAGCCAAAGAAAAGCTAAGTGTTATAACAATCTTTTTAAACCTCATATACACAACTAATAATCTTTTCTGATCATATAACTGTGCTTTCCTTCCTCCCCAACAGTTCTCAACCAGCCTTCGTGTTTGTCACAGGACGGATACAGGAACCAGGAAAACCAGACAGAACAGGAGTGGACCCAATTGCGTTAACGTAGCCCCAGAGGCCTTTATTAACAGAAACACAGACAGGGTACACAGGACTGGGCACACAGGGGCAGAATCAGGGTAACAGAACAGGACAACAGGAACACAGTCAGGGTGAATAGGAAACAGAGTCAGGAACAGATGCAGCCACAGGGTCAGGGAACAGACAGGGGCGCGGAACAGAGACAGGGGCCAGGCAGGCAGGACTTGTGTCGCTGGGCTGAGCGGGGATTGAACCCGCAACTCCAGGGGTGGGAAACGGCCGCTCTACCACCTGAACCACCAGCAGACGGATCGTCACCGGTGAGCCGGATCGGTAGCCGAGGGCTGGAGATTGCAGCGTAGTGAAGGACAGTCCGAGTCGTAGCCATGCAATCAGTCCAAAACAGAAGACGGAACATGCTGGGGACCAGACTGACAAAAACAGGACAAGACAAAAGGCACAGGCACGACAGAATCCATGGAACAAGACACGATACTGGGAAACACCGGGACTAGACTCGAAAACTCAAAACAGGCAGGAAAACAAGACCGACAGGACAAGACAGAGTCAGGAGACAGAATGCTGTGAAAACATACCGTGAGTGGCAAACGAACCGACAAGGAGTGACTGAAAAACCAGGGTTTAAATAGTGCAGAAACTAAGGAGCTAAACGAGCGTGAACAAGGAAACACAGGTGAAACCGATCAACAAGGTAACAAGGAGACAAGGCTGGAAGCTGGGACAGATTAACATGTAACAAGGAAACAAGGCAGGTGGGTGGGGCAAATCAAGACAGAACAAGGAGACAGGATTCACAGGTGAAGGAGATTATTGTGGCAGTGCAGGGAGAATAATACAAACTAATAATGTGATTAGGGGAAAACAAAGGAAAAACACAGCACTGCCAGAAACCCCAATGGAACACCGTGACAGTGTTCATCACACTGTAAAAAATGTCCATAGAAATTACGGGGAAAAAATGTCAAATTGCAACAGTCGGTGGCCGTAAAATAAAAATGACTTAATCACTGTATTAAATACTGTAAGTAGCTATAAAATCAAGAAACGCTACATAACTTTATTTTTTACAGGTGCCATACGTAGAAAACACTGGATTGTTCTCTGAAAATAAAAATAGTGGACAATACCGTTAAGGTGCACTGTGTAGGATTTAGGTATTGCAACTATGCTGCCCATTGAAATATCCAAATGCCCATTGAAATATCCATCCCCATTGAAATGCCCTATCCAAATGTGATGTTTTCATGAATATGAATTAAGTAATAAGCTAACATAGTACGACCAGACAACTTAATTTCCTTCTGGATCAATAAAAGTACTCTACACTATAATCGACTTTGGGCTTCTTTTTGATCAGTTGCTGTCTGTATCTTGCCTGACAAGCCAGACCTTCAGTGAAGTATACGAAATGGAAGAATGGAAGAAGTAGAGAAAGTGTGGCTTTGTCAGGCTATTCTGTGTCTGCCTCGGTCACTTGCAATGTTCCGTAAAAGAAGCATTCTCATTGGTCAAAGAGGTCAGCAGTGCCCGCCTTGACGAGGGGACAGTCTGCCATCTGGATTTGAATTTTTGTGCACATAAAGCGTGGCAGTATGCACTGGCACTATTGTATTAAATAGCAAACAACAGCACTTTAATATATTTAACAAATTGCCATTTTGCCAATTGAATTGCCATTTGAATAAATGTGCAAAAATGCCATGCTATTAATTATTTAAAAATGACTTTTGCATATTGAATTGCCATTTGCCATTTGAATTGACATTGTTTTTTTGTGCTGGTACGCTTCCATTGAAATGCTATACTGAAAATCGGATGCATTCATGGCAGTTGCAAGCCAGTTTGCAAATTGCAAGCAACTAGTTGCAAGGTCCGTTTTTTTCCCACGATCTGCACACTTTCTGGAGGAGGTCCGAGGAGCAGCTTCACTCTTCTTCACTTCACAATCACCACAACTCTGCAACTCCACAAGACTGAGGTAAGACTTGGTCTTTTGGAAACTAATGTATATTATAGAACCAAATCCTTTGACTTGCTTACTTAGCTTACTTTTAGCCTGGACATGTGTATTGATGTTAAAATGTTAGAGGACTTGTTTCACTGACTACTCAAAAACAGTTGCCCCTAGTAGCTATAACTACGGCTGGTGAAATGCTAATGCTAATCTGCTAAGTGTTGTATTTCTGTTGTGTGCGTGGTTGCTTTTTTATTATTGCAAGAAGCCTGTTGTATTGTAGTTGTTGCTCGAAGCAAGTCTAGTCTTCTAGTGAAAAAAAGGTGGCTAATCGGTTGGTTTGTTGTATACCATGGTTGGCCATCGATTTATCCCTTACCAAAAAGAACTATAGTAAAACTATAGGATTTCTATAGTAATGTATAATATTTCTATAGTCTTCTGTAATACTTTTATAGTACACACTATCTCTATAATATTTCTATAGTTAAGCTTTATGATATTCCTGTGGTGTTCTGTAGTATTTTTGTGATAATCTTACCCTATAGTAATCCTATAGTTTCGCCCTATAGTGATCCTATAGTGAAGTCCTATAAATTCTATAGTAGGTTTATAGTAATCCTATCCTATAGTGATCATGTTGTGTAGTCCTATACATTCAGTAGTATCTTTGTGATAATCCTATAGGCCTACAAAAGTGACTGTTCCAAAAAATGGAAGTTGCACTGGCAGTGCAGATGATGTCGATGCCAATTGCCATATACTCTTTGGCTCTGCTGCCTCCCAGGCAGTTTTGAAGTTTTGGCATTTTAGCGCCCCCTTTAATGTGGTAAAATGTGCTAATTTTTTACATAATCTTTTAACATAAAAAATACTTATCTAGATAATGCATATTTGCAGTAATACCGTAATTCTGTATTCAATCAGTCCACACAGTGTTGCATGTCTTTGGTCATTTATTCCCGCCACTGTAACTGAACTGGTACCAGCTTGCTCGTGCTCACGCACTCAAGTGTTCAGTAAACAGGTAGGCATGTCAGATGGCATGTCACACTGGCTGTGTTTGTGAACCCTCCATACAGCCACTATTCACTCTGCCGTTACAATAAACAGTAAGTGGTTATAATTTTATCCTCTGGGTATTGCTGTAGTATATCGCCCACGCATCGCCTGTCACAAAAAACACTTTATTTAAAAGTGAGGGGACGCACGTGAAGGTCCATTTTGGTCACGTCTGCCTTTTCAATGTTCGCCAGTCAGCTGATGAGCGCATTAGGCTTAAACTTCTGTAACTGTTCAGCAGCTCATTTATAAATATTACAAATGGCAGCATCACCGACGACAGAATGCAATCTTCTTAATGGTTCCGTTTCAACATTCGCGTTTTAGAGGGTGATTGTGACTCCTCTAAGCACCTGCGTGAAGTTGGCACCCCATATGTTGAAAATATGAATAAAAGTATTTTGATTCGTTTGTGCATCGTTTGTGCACGTTTGTGCAAGCAAAATTAACATTTGTGCACAAACCGTCTTTATGATATTTAACTTTTAACAAGTTGGTGACCTTAGGTCACTCAGCACCCCATCAACATCCAAATGACTCAAAAATGGTCGGAATCGTTTGTGCTTCGTTTGTGCACGTTTGTGCAGGCAAAATTAACATTTGTGCACAAATCGTCTTTATGATATTTAGCATGCAATTATTTAACCTCGGGTCACCCAGCACCCCATCAACATCAAAATAACTCGAAAATGGTCGGAATCGTTTGTGCTTCGTTTGTGCACGTTTGTGCAGGCAAAATTAACATTTGTGCACAAACCGTCTTTATGATATTTAATAGCCTATCTAAATATTTGACCTCGGGTCACCCAGCACCCCATCAACATCAAAATAACTCGAAAATGGTCGGAATCGTTTGTGCTTCGTTTGTGCAGGCAAAATTAACATTTGTGCACAAACCGTCTTTATGATATTCAACATTAAACAGGTCACAGACATAGCATATACCCATAGACGCCGCATTGAGCTGGTGGCCCATTGCTGGGATACGTCAGCGTGTCCACCATATTGCATGTGGCAAATCCACCCGTAAACCAGATTTGCCACATGCAATATGGCGGACACGCTGACGTATCGCAGCAACGGGCCACCAGCTCAATGCGGCGTCTATGTGTTGTCTGTGACCAACCTGGCTGTTTAATGTTGAATATCGTGAAGACGGTTTGTGCACAAATGTTAATTTCGCCTGCACAAACGTGCACAAACGATTCCGACCATTTTCGAGTCATTTGGGTGTTGATGGGGTGCTGGGTGACCCGAGGTCAAATAATTGCATGCTACACAGCAAAATCAACAGTGTAAAAGAGTGTTATTTTTTCAGAGATAAATATTTCAGTGTTAATTATAGTTAATTCTGGAGTTGATTGGTCAAACATGTACTCCCGCAGTGTAACAATAACTCTGATGTTAGTGTTACAATCGCGTGTTAATATAAAATACTCTCGTGTTGAGTTCTGTCGCCACATCCGGGGTATGTGAAACAGAAGAGCAGATTTGTGAGCAGCAGATGCGGACACCATTATCGTCAAGAAACACGAGGGAGAAGGTAAAGTCATACTTTTTGTATAAGGTCCGCACCAAGGCCTTTACATGTTGAGAAATTAATTATTTAACATTATATGAATGTATTTGCATAACACCATGATGACTTATTTGGGGAAATATTTGAGATAACAGCAGTTCGTGTAACGTTACCCCAGCAAACAAGGGACGTCCCCCGGACGTTTATATGACGTCCGGATTTGGTCCCCACCATAACGTTCTCTGGCGGACTTTGCTGGGACGTTATTAACGTTCGTAACAAGTCCGCAACTGGGCCTTCTATAACGTCCGTAAAGAGCCGTAAAACGGACTTTCACAGAACGTTCGGATTTGGTCTCTTATAGACGTCCGCATTTGGTCATTCAAAACGTCCTGGTAACGTTCGCCTAAGGTCCTATATGTGACGTTTGCTTTAGACCAGTCACCAACAGACAGAAAGTACCTCTGTAATCTTTCTCACCTTTCTGCTCCTTCCCACTCTTTTGGGTCCATCATTATATCTCCACCTGCTTACGTAGCTCTCCAAGGATTACAGGAAGTGCAAATACATCTCACAATATAGCCACAAATGTAATCCTAAATTCTATTAAATCAAATTCAGAATTCCTGCCCTGCTTGATACAGGATGATATTCCAAGTTTTCCCAGCAAACATGCCCTTGTGGGGCCCGTGCTGGGTTTTTTCTGGCAGTGAACCTAAGCCGTGAGCTCTCTGTGGTCAGCCCACAATTAGCAGATTGCCGCCTGTGGGCCCAGTTACAGTGTGGGCGCCCATATGGGACCCTAAGAACCTTTGTACCATTGAGCCCATGTGGGTTTTCTGTGGGCAGCCCACACTTCATTTCCATTCCATTTTTTTACCATCCTCTGTAAAAAGGCATTGAAAACCAAACTCTACCTAGATAAAAGTGATAAAATGATTTAATGTCCATCACCAAATGGTTTAATGAATTTTCAAAGCAAGCTGCATGACGAGTGAGGAAAAAAAGTGAACCGAAATCACAGGATGTGATTGCTTTTACTCTTAATTTTTCCACATTCAGAACTCGGGTCAAGATTGGTTTACACTTCAGTTGAGTAATAAAATTAAAGTATTTACATTACATTCACTTTGCCATATGTTTATGGCTGAGGTCCTCCAGAATACAACTATGCTACTTTTACACTGCTGGCCATAAGGTCCTGAGACCTCATTTATCAATGTGTTGCTGACAATCCCAACGGTGTTGTCAGGAAACTCCACAATGCTATACATCATTGGCCTTTAAAGTAAAAAAAAAAAAACCTGACATTTGTGTCCTCTTGTATATTTACATTTTAAGTTGGGTGAAAAACGTAAAAATGTCGAGGCTTTTCAGACTGCTTCAAAGTGTCTGTAATTCCCAGATGCTTAAACCTTACCTTTATGCTACCAGTAACTGTTTGAGCTATTCTGCTGCAACATGTAAACTATTTACATCTTACCTCTTGATAGTAAAATACAATACAAAAACATAAAAAATTACATTTGTTTTATTAAATGTATCTGTTAAAGGGAAACGCGTATATGTGCGTGCATCTTGTGGGCGTGGGATCCTTCATGCTGGTCTGAGAAAGTTTATGCTGTATAAAGTACAAGTAGTGCTGTGGGGAAATCTACAGGAAGATATTTAGAATCATCAATTAAGAAATTATTTGTCATGGATATTTTCACAGGTACAAGAGGCAGTAGAAGCAATGATAAAGTGAACCTTAACAGTACTCTGCATGCTATGCATGTTGTAATTGCACCCCAAAACATGTTTGGGAGGGGAGAATGACTTTTCAAAAAAGTACAGGGCTCTTACAGAAAATGTTATTCAGGGAGCAGAGGCAAACTGACCACCACAAACAGTTAGACAGTAGAAAACAGTTTCGTAAACTTGTACAAAAGAGAAAGTTTTCCTGTAGGTGGGTGGAAAAGCCCCCACACCAATGACACCGACCGCCGTTCCTCTCAGAAAAGTGGAAATTTTGCGTTGCACAAATGCTCAACGACCACACACATTATGCACTTGTGTCAAAGAAATTTCCAGGTATTTATTACGGTCATCATTTCTGA
Organism: Setipinna tenuifilis; assembly: GCA_030347295.1. Lineage (NCBI taxonomy): Eukaryota > Metazoa > Chordata > Actinopteri > Clupeiformes > Engraulidae > Setipinna > Setipinna tenuifilis. The sequence goes on along the minus strand of CM059272.1, from coordinate 32,897,969 downwards.
TTGTAGCATGCTTAGTAGCTCCAATTCCCCCAATGTAGGTAACTTGCAGAATATTTTTTCCCTCTTGTCAACATAGCTTACATACTACAAATGCTCAAAGTGTAACACTCGAAATGTTGTTTAAAAAATGAAGCTTTACTGAGCTTTAGTAATCGGTGTGTGAATAACTTTCTTTTGTACAGTTAAATTTTTGCAATCTTTCACCCTTGCCAAGGGAATTTACATGCCGGTACACTTGTTTACCATTTCATAAACCTGCCAGTTCTGTCAGTTTATGCTGTTCACAGGGAAAGTAGTGTTGCAGTGGATTCTATAGAAAGACATTTACAGACATTTTGTCATTTAGTGTAGAAATGTGTGTTCAGATTTGGCAACATCTTGATGGGAGCTGGAAAATGCCTCCAACAACTGCAGCAGAAGAGTGGAAAATCCAACGAAGAGCAGTACCTGTGAAATAACACAAAGAAGAAGAAAAAACATGCCATCAGTCGCATTTCCATCATTTCCTTTGTTGGACAAAGCTGGATAGAATAGTGCGACAAGTCACACAGAGAAGGTAAGTTGAAGTTTCAAACATTCTTACTTTGGCGCTATTATGTCATTAATTAAAGAAATGTTGAACTTTAAATTCTAATGTAAAATGGGCATACTCCAGTGTAGTACAGTGTAATATACTCATTTTTACAGAGTAATACTATTCTTAACAGTGATACTGTAATTGCAGGTGACTGTAGTGTGTAAAGTCTAGTATGTAGGGTAATGGTGTACTTCACAGTAGTGCTGTAGTTAGCCTAAAACCAAAAATTGTTAGTAGGCTATACCTTTGTCTCCTTCTACCTACTTCAATGCAAGCCGCACAAAACTAGTTCTTATGCTGTCTGCTGTATGATTTACATAATAGAATACAATACCTACCATGGGAAGAGTCATCAGAGATTATACAACAGTAAGGTCCAATTAGGGAATTTCTGATTGGATGAAATGCATTCTACGCATTTACTAGGAGTGGCGATGAGGTACGAAAGTGTCCGATTTGACACAGAATGACATTTTCTAGATACATATGTCAGCGTATAGGGATAACATTACAAACATACTACCTAACAGAATCATTACAATTCTGGTAGCTTTCAAATTGTGTAAAATTCATTTATTGAACTGAATTAATTTTTGAATTTTGAACAACCCTGCTTCCAATAGTACCGTTTCACAAATTCCCTACTGTTTGGTTTGTTTTCGTATTTCGTATTACCTTACAGTTAGACTTCCTGCAATTTCTGCAGCAGATCAGCAGTGCAGCAGATGGCATTTGTGTTGAACTTGACTGCATGTAGACAAACAGGTGCAGCAACTATCCTTTTGTGTTTCTGTTATGACCAAAAAAAGTAAGTCACATAGACAATTCAGGCTGTACTTAACCAATTATCTTATTGTGGGGTTTGCGGCCACAGAGCATACAGTATTATGCAAAGGTTTTAGACAGGTGTGAAAAAAATGCTGTAAACTAGGAATGCCTTCAAAAAATGGAAGTGCTAATCATTTATTTTCATCAATCCTCAAACTGCAGTTGATGAACAAAAGGGAAATATAAATCAGATCAATATTTGGTGTGACAACCCTTTGCCTTCAAAAGAGCATCAATTCTTCTAGGTTTACTTGCATATGAGAGGAAGCCTCTATCCACAGAACATCTGTGGTTAGTTCTTCAAGATGTTTGGAACAACCTGTAAATGAATAAATAAATGAGGAAGACTTCCATTTTTGAAGGCATTCTTAGTTTTCACACCTGCCTAAAACTTTCGCACAGTGAACAACATTCAGACATGAGATGAAAAAACTCCATGTAAGCCTAAATTAACCCCACCCCCCCCATAGGCTGCGCACTGGCTACGGCCTAGCGGTGAAAATTAAGCTGACGGTTGCTAAAACTATATGTAAATATTTGTTTACTCATCTCAAAACATAGTCATCACAACATTCAGTAATGTTACAGCATATAGTACATTTTTTTCAAATATCGTGCAGGACAGCACTAGTCCGCGAGGACATCCAGCAGAGCTGTATAGCGGAGAGCTCGTGCAGAAAAAAGTGTTTAAAATCTGCAGCCAACTGACAGTTAAACTTTGTGGGGTTTGCTGGCGAGAGAGACAGACAGACAGACAGAGATATATAGGATATTAGTAATTTGTATTGTGTGTGGTATTGTATTATATGTAGTTTAGACGTTAGTGTAGTGTAGGTTAGGGTGTGTTTTCTTCACGGTAAGTACAGTATTTGACAAATGTACAATGATAAATTGAACCATAACATTAGCTATTTAGCTAATTAACTAGCTAACGTCAGCCTTAGGTGATGACCATGGAGCGCACTTAACTACCGTAGTCTGTCTCCTTGTCTGTAGATAACGACAGTAAAAAAATGCCAATAACATTAACCGAAAAGAGAACTTGTTAAAATATTAGGACAGAATGCGGGAGTTAGTATCGGGGAGTTGGACTCAGGGCTAATCAACTTTTGCCTGCTAGTTGATGGCATATAAACGTAGCTGCTTGAGTATTTCCTTTTGATAGCCTACAAATTAAAAGTCGGCCTACTAATCAGTCTTCTCTGTAGTGTAAAATATCAATAATCATTTAAACAAATCCTTACCTTTTAATACGATCCTGTTTGAGTCTTCTCAAAGTCCCTTCTGGTCTTCTGTGTGTAGATGCTGGCACGTCCGCATGTGGAAGATGGTGAGGAAGAAGAAACCGAAGCGGAAGAACTTTGACGTCTTTGACGTTGTATTAAATAAAAAATATTCACTTTATCCTGAACATGTCTTTCTTTTAGCTTGGAGGGAAATTAATTGATTCGGCAGTCTAATGTAAGTAAATCACTGTGAAAGGACAAGGGACAACAACAACAACTAATAATAATAATATAAATACTACTACTAATAATAATAATAATAAGTGCCACATAAGGCGACTAATGTCGTCAAAGCACATAGCCTATTAAGGAAAACGGTATACCCCAATGTCGAGGTACGTCCTTTGAACGTCCGCGAATAACGTTCGCAGGACGTCTAGATGACGTGACTCAAACGTCCTTGCAGTGTCCTCCGGACGTTCTAGGAACGTCTGGTGTAACGTCCCCAGGACGGAAAGGGAACCCTACACAATGACGTTCAGAGAACGTTCGGAAAGGACCTTTAAAGGACGTCAAGGGGACGTTTTTTTGTTTGCTGCTTCTCAAAGTCCAGTATCACAGACTGAAGAGGTACCTGAAACTTCAGCCTGGATTTACATTTGAAAATGTCATTGAAGAAGGTAAGATGTTTAATTTTTGTGAGCATATTTTATGGATCTGCATTTCACGTGCACACTTAGTTTAAAAATGCATCACTATCTTGCTGAGCCAATTAAGTACATGAATGGCAAACTATGGCAAACATTTAGGCAATTCATTCTCATAATGCACTGTTGTCAAATATCTTGTCCATCCAGTGATTGTACTAGTGAGGAAATTGTCTCTAATTACCCAAAAAAACTCAAAATTCTGTACAATATGTGTAACAAAGTATACTTTTTATTCTATTGAAATTGTATTCAAATTGTATTAATCCGTTTGCTTGTGTCCCCCATTTACACCCCTGACGTGGTAAAAAAAAAAAATCACACTGACTAATGAAATCTGTAACTTCTTTTCAGTCAAAAGCAAGTTTGAGATCCCATCATTAGTTGAACTAAAGTTATTTGATGAGTCTGAGACTGTGATTGACGAAGAAGTGTTCCACGACATCCTTGAAGCCAACCCAAATATCTGCTTGGTGGCCAAAGATTTTGATGGTACTGTATTTTAATTGTACGTGAATTCTTTTAGTGATTTAGTAAATTTTTTTTAGTGATGTCATTTAATTCAGAAATGGGCTGCAATCACACCTACATAATTGGTACTAGAGTGGTGGTGGTCTGGTGAAGATAATGTCAGAGAAGATAAAAGCGAGAGGTACAAATGTCTGTTACTTTCTGTGGCAAACATGGCACTTAATTGTTGTGCTATGAATGGGGAAATGCAGGAAACAATTTTAAATATACTATAATGGTACTCGCATTAATTGATCTGTGCCCCTGCTGTGCCCCAGTACTCTATTCAGTCTAGTGACGCCTCTGGTCTGTAAGTAAAAATATTATTTACAAGGATCTCATTTAATTTTGATAAATATTGACGGGCATTTTTATGTTGATAGATTAATATTTAGACATTTGTTAGTTAACATTGCTTAGCATAGGGTATGCTAATTGTACCATGCCAAGGACATTTAAGATACCTATACTTTATCTTCTACAATAATTCTTGTAAATTTGGTTTAATATTAATGCTTAGTAATTGTATAAGAAATTCATAGGTCATATTTCTGTTATTATTTCACTTCTCATGTCAGCAGCAGATCCAGCATACGCACATCCGCATCTTCAGCCAGTGCAGCAGCCAAGGCCAGGGTTAAGGCAGAAGCAGCACGTGCGCACGCTTCATTCCCTGAGAGGGAAGCTAAAAGTGGAGCAGGCTGAGAGAGAGGCTAAGGCAGCTCTTGAAAAGCAAAAGCAAAAGCGGAACTGGAGACTTTAGCACGCCAGCGAGAAGCAGAAGCTGCCAGCAGGCAGGCAGATGTCTTGGAGGCAGCTGAAGAACAGGTTAGAGCTCCAGACAATGTGCACGGTAGTGTGAGGTCTTTAAAGCAGGAGATTGAGGATCGCACAAGTAATGTAAGAGAGCATCACTTCACTTCTCTTTACTCATAACCTGACCTTGGCTTTTTAGCGGCTTGTATACAATTATATTATATTATATTATATTATATTATATTATATTATATTATATTATATTATATTATAGCTGTCTAAAAACTTTGCTCTGAAGAGACCCCTCAGACCTGCATGATAAACCACAAAACATCTATAATGTTGATGAAACTGGGTTCATAACTGATCCTGCCTCAGAAATAGTTCTTGCTCCAAAAGGTGCCAAAAATGTGTATCAGAAGACAGGCGGAAGTGGAAAGAACAGATCACCGTGTGTATTACAGGCAATGCAGTTGGTAAAATTGCAGAGCCAGGTGTTGAATTTGGTGGAGAAGAAAAATTTCAAGAAGCATGAAACCTTCAGGGTTTGTTCTGATAGGTCTATATCAATAGAAAAAGAGACATGAAGATTTTTTTTACAAGGCATTTGTACACTTCAACAGTTTTTAATTTTTCTTTTATTGCTGTTGGTACAGTTTTACTTAACATTAACATATAATTAACAGAAGTGTGCAATTTCAAATAACAATTAAGGCTGCTAAAACTGATAGAACTAATCATGTAGACTCATAAGAGATGGGGTCTAGTTCAAGGAGTACTGTAACTTTTAATGTTAATCGGTTTCAAATTTATTTGGAAGTGAAACCATCCACCCATCTGTATGCACACATTTGCCAACCAAATCATTCAGGAAGAAGGCTTTAGTGTGTTTCGTCTTGGCTGTTTTGGCTGCAATTGTTGATGAGATCATGCGTGGACTATTTATAACAGAATATATTTGTACAATTAGAATTGGTGTTGGTGAACATGAACATTCAGACTGGCACACACAGTTTATCTTAGAAATTAGCAAATGTAATAACTGTGCATGAGTGTCCTTTATTTTTACAAATGTGTTGTCCCGTTTCAGTATTCTTTTGTATTGTGCTGTATGATACATAACATTACCAAAAATGAAGCGATCATAGGACTCGGCATACTTATTTAATACTGGTGCTTGGATAAGATTTTCTATTGCGATTTCCATTGAAGCGGTCATTTGTAATCGACTTGGTTTACTAACAGTTTTAAAAGATGCTATTCTTTGAAGAGGACTCAATCCAGTGATACTGCAGACAAATTTGCCAAAGTCTGACCATGGCTCAAAAAAACTTCAACAACTTGTTGAGAGACAAATTGTGTACCATTAAATAAGGTTTTTAGATAGCCATTGTTTGATTCAAATGTGAAAGCTGAGGTTGACCAAAGAGGTCCCCAATTCCAAACACTGGTTGATAAATGTGTCAGTTGATGGACGTTAAAAGAAACATTTTCTCTTCCATACAACAGTTCCATTTTTTTGACAAATGAAACCAATGAGGTTTCAGCCTTTTTTATGTCACTGAATGAAACTGACTGTTGTAATAGTAAATGAATACTACAGGACAGCAGGAAAAAGTGTTCCAAATAAGGCGCTGGGAGAATCCCAGGAAGTACATAGAATGCATAGTATAACAAAAATGCCCGCCATTCAGATGCCTTCCAAAACTTTCTTTGTGCAATTGATCTGGGAGACCTTGTTATTTCTGTTGGCGGTTTGATACTCAGGAGTTTCCTGTCAAACACTTGGATTTTTCGTCCAGTATACCACGGTTGTAAGTGGTTACATGTGTCCATCCAAAGACCCATCATTTGCCTACAAACCCCTAATAAAACACAATGCATATAGTCTGGGATGAAACCTGAAACAATGTCAAATAATGGCAGGAAGAATGGACGGTCCCTTGACTCCATGTTTTACAGTTGTTGTATGGTACGCGTCAGTGGCATCAGTTTTAAACTGGGTGTGCGTTCTTTCTGCATGTTTCCTGTAAAAGTAAGACCTGACAAATCCTCTTCCCTTTTGTACGACCTCTCCAGGATGCAAGCACCAATCACAGCCAAATTTGCCATTAAACTGCTTACAGTTTCTAAGAATTGCCCTTGCTATAGCATCAGATGAACACACAAGAGTAAATACTCTAGATATATGACATATGCCAGTACTGTCAATCCACTGTAATGGATTTATAGCCAGGTCTCTGCACTCATCAACAAAAGGCCTCAGAAATGTGTCTATGCGGGGTTTTTGGGGACCAAACCAAATAGCTGACATCATAACATTTTCTTTTCTCTGTTTAAAAGGTAATTCATTGATTGTGAACTGAAGTGGCCAAAGGGAATAATTTGATGAATTGAATATTGGTATCCCATCACAATTCCAGGTCAAAGTCAAGTCATCTGAATTTAAGTTTCCTTCTTGAACTAAATTTTGATACATTCTCCCTTGTATTATATCACTAATATTGTCTGAGGCATGATTTTTTGTTTGTAACTCAACACCATGATTGTTTAAAGTATCCATCAAAAGGTCTTTTACAGATATGGACAAAAAGAAGTGGCCATTTTTTAAACTCTCATGTTCATTAAATACCCATCCGCAGTGGGAGCAGGAGGTATCTGTATGGCTGTTTATGCTGTTTTGACAGTCTCCGCAAAAGAAATTGGTTATGTAGGACAATTTTGGATTTCCCAGCAGTTTTTTAAAAAGGTAGTTTGATGCCGGAACCAAATCAGGTACAAGTAAATTGATCAATCCAAGTAGGTCCGTCAGCGCAGATCGAGTTAGGTGGTGTCGTAGAACGAAGAGCATAATGGCTAAAAGACATTGCCCTTTTGATACTGACGCCCCTTGATAAATTGGTTCTCCATTCTGCAAAACAAAATATTTCCAATCAGATTCATAATTGTAGATGCTTTTAGATTTTTTCACTCTTGTTGGTACATAGCCTAAACTGACCTTTTTTCCAGCGTCAGTCTCAGTTTGATATGGAGTGTCATCAGCACAGTCAAAGTACTCCTTCGATCAAGAAAAAAAATGAAAAGGAAATATATTTTTAATATTTGGTTTCCGGTAACAAAAAAAAAAAAAAAAAAAACAAAACAAACAATAAAAAAACAGTGAAGTATTTAGACCATATGCCACAATAATAATATATATAATATAAATGTATAAAAGCCTTTAAAAAGGCTGTTGAATATTAAAGTACACAAGTGACGTTGCACAGGTTGAATGCAAAGCAATTTGTCCAGTTGAAAGCCAAGGTCAAGTTATGAGTGAAGTGAAGTGAAGTGATGCAAGGGGCCAGAAGCGTCGACAGAGGGGGACAAAAAAGTGCTGAACTTGTGGAAAGTGGTGGACTTTCTGAGGTCTAAGGCCGTTCTGCTACCAGTCTCCATCGACGGTGTTGAAGTGGAGACTGTGAGCACATATAAGTACTTGGGGGTATACCTAGACAACAAACTGGACTGGTCAGCCAATACAGATGCAGTGTACAAAAAGGACAGAGTCGTCTATACTTCCTGAGGAGGCTGCGGTCATTCAATGTCTGTAACAAACTACTCACTATGTTCTATCAGTCTGGTAGCCAGTGTTCTTTTCTATGCAGTGGTGTGCTGGGGAGGGAGCATTAAGAAGGGGGATGTTGGAGAAGGAGAGGGAGAAAGAGCCAAATATGTATATGTTTGTAATGATTTGTGAATGTATTTTTCTAACCAAAGGATTATTGTGACATATGGTAAATAAATGCCAACATATGGTAAATAAATGCTAAATACTTCACTGTCATTGGTCTGTTGCAATGGGTTGTGCAAGGCTGTGGGTATTTAAGTGCTTTTTTGTGACATTGTTGCACACGGCTACCTCTTCAAAATCACAGGTCAATTGACAGGGGTCATCAATGTCAAATAGCTCAGCGTCCATGGAATCCTACAATTAATTTACAGTGTTAGGGTGCTCTGGTTCTTTACTGTTATCAACATAGGCTATTTGTAGAATGCAATGAATTCTGGCTGCTAACCACGTTTTCGTCATCTTCATTATCAATTTGTCCTGTGTAGCCCTTAAATACACAAGATTGGTTTGTTTTAGTCACAGCAGTCACAAGATTGGTTTGTTTTAGTCACAGCAGTCAACTTTAAAATATCAAATATTTGCCATACTGTTCCACCTTAGCAATTCATCAATATTTTTAGGGCTACCTCTTCAAAATCACAGGTCAATTGACAGGGGTCATCAATGTCAAATAGCTTTGCAAATAGCAATGTCAAATTGGTTTGTTTTAGTCACAGCAGTCAACTTTTTAAAATATCAAATAGGCCTATTTGCCTTATGACTACTGTTTCACTTTATCAACTGAATCAATATTTTTTAGGCTACCTCTTCCTGATCACCAGTCATTTGACAGGGGTCATCAATATCAAATGGATCAGCATACATATAATCCTAAAGGGAATATATAGTGTTAGGGTGTTCTGTTTCTTTACAGCTTATTCAACCTCAACGAGCTAGGCCCCTATAGATTGATTCACACCAAACTTCTCATATGAGAGGTCTGTAGGCTAAGCCTATGGCTACTGATTTGTGATACACTGATTTGTGCAATATAGGAAACATAAGAGACTAACCCAGTCATCTGAGTAATTGTTGTCATCATTGTCATCCAAGTCGCCCTTTATAGGACAAATGACAACAGTCAAGTTGTGATAAGCCTTTAAGCCTATGCCTACGGTTATACTTTTGCTGTATCTTCTCTCTCTTGCAATTTCACAAAAAAATAAATATGTGAAATATGGCCATTGATGTTTGATCCCAAGTAGCTGCTATATACCACTCACTGCAATAGGCTACGCATAGGCCGGGCCCTACCTGTTGTCTACGGTTTGACAGCGTCTGCCGTGGGACCGGACATTGGTCCTGTCTCAGCCACTTTTTGTATGGTCCTCTAAGGATGTTTTGACGAGAACTCATGACTCATAAGGTAAGTATGGCTTACATTTGTAAAATGGTAGCCTGTTCATTGACATCTGACGTTTTAATAAAGCTTCCGCGTGCATAATACAATAATATTCTATGGCACGGGACCACTTAGATACGTCGCAACAAGATAGCAACCAACAACGGTCGGTTAGTAGAAGTGGTAGTAGGCTAGTTAACGGGATACGTATCACCATGTTTGCATTGTGCGATTTTTATGAGGAGGGGGTGTATGACATTGTTCCGATAGACTGGATAGACGGTGATGTTGAAGAGGGGAGGGATGTGGTTGTAAACTGGCGCAGAGGAAAAACAGTGGTGCGGTCGCCAGCACTGATAAAAAATATTAATGGTAAGCGTGTTCGATCGACCAATTGACATGTATGGAGTCTATGAACATCAAATACATAGATATGTATAAGCCAGTAGTTGTAAGATTATGTTGAACATATAATCGTTTTCAACAAATTGTGATTTAATTGAGATTAACGTAGATTTAAGGTAGGCTGATGAGTTCGCTCAGAGAGAGGACGTTGTTGTTATGGTAACGTGACGCGTGTCTATAGACGACCGTCCAGACAGCTGAGAGAGCCCATGTTCTCGGGAAACCGGACGGAGCACTATGCCTTTGTTATATTAGCCTTCTTTTCTGTACCCATGTTGTATTAATTGTGTTTTCTAGACAACAAGAGTAAATTGCTGCAGGTGGCGAACACCATTTATGGTGTGGGGCCAGGGGACATGGATTTTGGGAGAGGCAAGCGGCCCAAGCGGCCCAATCCCAAATTCCCAACAGAGGATGTAAGAACTCAATATTACTAGTAGTGTAAGCCCTGTTATTGTTGTTGTTTGGAGTTTGGGAGAGGCAAGCAGCCCAATCCCAAATTCCCAACAGAGGATGTAAGAATTCAATATTACTAGTATTGTAAGCCCTGTTATTATTGTTGTTTTCATTATCATAGTAACATCACAGTATAGTGCGGTATACAGTACTAGGCCAGTGTGATCTACATGTTTAATATTCATTGTCATTGTAGCCACTTCACAGACAATGGAGTAGGCTTACATTAAATTTGATAATATGTTGTTGTCGCTGTACAGCACTGAATGTTGTGATTTCTTTCTCTCCCATGCATGTATGAAGAGATCATTGTAATGCAAGTTGCATATATTCTTCTCTTATTTTTGCAGAAATATCGTTTGGGAAAACGAAAGTCCAGCTCTCTGTCTAGGGCAGAGAGCGAGATACTGGCCCAGCTGCCCTCCGAGTCAACTGTAAGACCATTAACAATAAACTGACTTTATCAATTGTAAGGCACACTATGTGTTGTTGTTAGGTTAATTTACCAGATACCTGTCGATGGTTGAATGACCCATGCGGGTTTGCTTGGGAAGTCTTTAAAGTTTTAGGCTACATTGTTTAAGTAAGCCTAATTCTCAGTCTGCATGCATGCATGCCTCCGTTTTTTCCCCCATCTCTTCTAGTGCATAAACTCAGACAGTGAGTCGGACTGTGACACCGATTGTGAACCCCTCTCAAAGAAAACCAAAATGGACCTCCAGATGAAACTGGACATGGCCAGGGAGGAGATCCTCATGCTGAAACGGGAGAATGGAAAGCTGAGGGAGGCATTGTCCTTAATAAATGGTAAGGGCACTTTTATAGTGGCATTTTTCCTTGAAAGTATTCAAAATCAACCATTTTATTTCAAAAGTGACTTGACTGAAAACTCTACCCTACCCTACCCTACCCTACACACAGCAAATTCCGGAGTGTTAAGTTAAACTCAGAACTGCTGTGCACCTACCCTACCGTACCCTGCCCTATTCGCATGGGAGTAATGGACATGGATTACTGTAACCATGTTGTGTGTGTTACCAAAGTAAACAAATTTGCTTTAGATGGTGTCAAGCATGTGTGGTGGGAGTTTTGCAAAAAAAAAAAAAAAAAAGATCGAGCTGTGAAGTCAAGCATGGTAGTGGGACTGACATGGTTTGGGGCTGCATGAATGCCATCAACATTGGACGTTTCAGGCCAAGACGGGCCCTCCTCAGACACTCTCTAAGAGTTTGTAACCTGGGGTGTTCTCACTTTTGTAACTACATGTTCAGACATAGATGGCTGTATATTGATTTTTTTTTTTTGAGTGAACAATAAATTGAAGTGGTTATATGAGTTGTACACAGGTTGCTTTTGATTGTGTCAAAGGGAAATTTCTTAATATTGTCCAATGAAATGATATGGTTAAAATATGCAGACATGTACATGTAAGGGGTGTACTCATTTTTGTGACATATTTGCAGAAGTTATGAACATTTATGAACATCTGCTTACATTTGCAGAACTTCCTGGTCTAATATCAGATATCAAGGAGATGAAGGAGCACAATCGGCAAATGAGAAAAATGAGAAAGGCTCAAAGTAAGATTTTTCAGATTTTTTGTTGTAGATTTTTCCCAACATTATGACTGGGAAAATTGCACTTAAAGCAGCTCAACCATTCCATGTTTTGCTTAGCCATTTAAATCCTTTCAAGTGTGTTTGATGACATTTGCACAATTTGTAAAAATAATTCCAGATGAACAGGCACCATCCCCATCACTCCCCCCGCCAGCACCATCACATGCCGCATTGATGCCAGCGCCAGCATCATCAGCATCATCACCACCACCACCACCACCACCACCACCACCACAGCCACAGCCACAGCCACAGCCACAGCACTCCTCTGAGGGCAGTTCAGACATGGTAAGGCAGAGACCGAATCAGTTTTGTCAAGTCATTTGTCCAATTTGGCAGTCATGATCTAATGGTTAGGAAGTAGATGACCTTGGCTCAAGGCTATCTCCACATTGTTCCAGGGAATATAGGCTATCTAAGATTGCTTTCACACTATGTCTGTTAACTGGACGGAGCCCTGCTCTTTGGTGCATGTTTCTTTTCTATTCAGGTGGAAATACAGAAAGGAGTTTTCCTCTCTAAGTGGGTGCTGTTTCGGCTGTCCAAGGACCCCAAAAAAAAGATCACTGAAATGATGAGCGCCCTCTTCACCAGGGAGGAGATGGCGATGTCGTCCCTGACTGGGAAGGCGACAAATGCCTTCAAGAATCTTGAAGCAAAGCCTCAACTGGATGTGAAGAAGGTCTCCGCTATCTGTTGTAAGTCTAATAACTTTTGTCCCATAGTTTAATGACTGGTTAAGGGGGTGTTCACATTTGAACCCGCAGCAAAACAGCACTTCTCACTAATTTTATATTCTCTTCATATTCTGTTAACAGCATACATCAACAAAGAGCATGGGGGCCTGGAGGCAAAAGAGGTGCTGAGCATCATGCGCTCTAAGCTAAACAACGAAGCAAAAACTTAAAAAAAAAAAAAAAACTCATAATGACATACAAACATTCATACAAATGCCTTGAATAAATAGCTTTTTAATCGACCATTGCTCTTACTGTGATTTTCTATTTATGTAAAATGTGAAGTATTGTAAGTAGATATCTGTTTTGACACTTTGGTTCAGCATTTTATTGAACTTACAATAGGCTACATGTAATCTTATTGGATCCTATACTTTAAAAATCCTATAGGAATCTATAGGATTACATGATGCACCTATCCAGAGTAAATAACTATTAGAATACTACAAGAATCCTATAAGAATGCTGCAATATTTACCTATAGTATTCCTACAAGAATCCTATAATAATGTTGTAATATTTACCTATAGTATTCCTATAGTATTTCTGTTGTTGGCCTATAGTAAAATGTCCCAAAATATCATAAGATTCCTATAAGATAACTATAGGGTATTAATAGTGTTTCTATAAGATTACTACATAAAAATATTATAGTACTCCTATAGTATTACTATAATAATACTATAGTTATTTTTGGTAAGGGATTGAACGTGGTTAGTCAGTGCTTTCATAGCACAACGTTTTGGCCAGTACTCTCGTTATGTATTCTTGCAACATGGAGAAACGGTTAGATCTGTAAAAACATATGTTTTGCATTACAGATTGCACCGAAATGAGCTACGAACTATTTTCAAATGTGTTGATAGGAGCTGTAAGCATGTGTGTTCAGGCTACGCTGCTTTAAAGTCACACTTCTATCGCCAGCACAACAGTACACCGACTGTTAATGGTATTCAGGAATTCACCTTAACACCATTAAAATGTAGTGTCTCACTTTGTGACCACCAATATGACGGAACCAAAGCGCTGATTGCTCACTTAAAGGTGCACATTACAGAAAGGCGTCAGGTTGTTTGCCCAGTGAGCGGGTGCAATAATGTGTTTACAGGAAAATCTTCTTTCACCTCTCACATGTCCAGGAAACACAGAAATTGGTCTGGAAATGTGATTTTCCATGATACACACCATAACACATACAGTGACAATCCCACTACCACAATGCAGGAGCCTGCTAGTGTGCCTGATTCCGTAGGGGACACTGTAGGCATAGGGGATGATTTAGGTACTAATTTCAGTGATTTGTATCTGAGGAATATATGTATGTTTTACATGAAGCTACAGGGGCAGCATCTTCTTCCAGTGTCTACCATCCGAAACATTGTTGAGGAAATGCTAAACATACATGAGTTGGGACAGACCTATACTTTGAATCAAATAAAGCTGCTCTTAAAAGATATGTCACTTACAGAAGAAGACATTGTTAAAATCAGTGATACAATTAAACAATCTGACCTGTTAACAGCTTGCCACACAGGGCCTATGAGAACTGCTTACTCAAGAAATCAGTGCTTTAAAAAGATGTTCAGATACGTGGAACCCAAAAACATTTTGTTGGGCAGAGATGAGAACAGGACAGAGAGGTTTGCCTATTATGTTCCTGTGCTAAAGACTTTAGAAGGTATGTTGGAGTCTGGTTTTTGGCAGGGCCTTATGTCAGCAAATCGTTTCAATGCTTCTAAAACAGATGTCCTTTCTGACTGTTGTGACGGAAAGCTGTTCATGGAGAACACTTTTTTTCAGGAAAACCCAAATTGTCTGAAGCTAGTTTTATACCAAGATGCATTCGAAGTTGTTAACCCTTTGGGCTCTGCTAAAAAAAGCATAAGGTTTTGGCTGTTTACTTCTCTCTACTTAACTTGCCCCCTAATGTACGATCAAACGTTGACCAAATGCAGCTGGTTTTACTATGCAGAGAGATGGATTTTAAGGACTTTGGTCACGCAAAAGTTTTTTCTGAATTGCTTGCTGATTTAAAAGAACTGGAGAGAAATGGAATAACAGTGGGAGGTGAAAGTGTGAAGGGAACACTTTTGCATTGCAGGGGACAACATAGGATCACACACTATAGGTGGTTTCACTGAAAACTTTAGTACATCAGAGTATTTCTGCAGATATTGCTTGATAACTCGAACTAAATTTCAGGGTGCTGATCCTAAGGTTTGTGGACTGGAGAGGACTGGAGAAAACTATGCATCAGCCATTGAAGAGCTGGAGACGGGGGACATGCCACATGTCCAGGGCATAAAGTTCAGATCAGTATTCAATACTTTAAGAAACTTTGATGTCTGTTCACCTGGCATGCCCCCCTGTCTTGGTCACGATGTGTTTGAGGGCGTCCTTTCATTTGATGTTGCACTCCTTCTAAAGTATTTCATCAAAGACAAGAGATGGTTCTCATACACAACACTAAACAGGCGAATCAAGCAGTTCAAATACCAGTCAACAGAACAGTCCAGGCCTTGTGAAGTGAGTCCTCAAATTCTGAAATTGAGCGGACATGCTGTCCAAAATTGGAACTTTTTAAAACTGCTGCCTCTTATAATTGGGGACTTAGTGCAGGACCCTGAAGATGATGTCTGGCAGTTGCTTTTGCAGCTTAAGGACATTGTTGACCTGATTTGTGCACAGCAAATCTCCAAGGCTCAGGTTGCTTACCTTGATGTCCTTATCCAAGAATATTTGGAAAACCGGAAGGCACTGTTTCCAAATGTAAATTTAAAACCCAAACACCATTTTTTGCGGCATTACCCAGGCTTGATCCTGAAATTTGGCCCACTAATTAGGCTATGGACAATGAGATTCGAAAGTAAACACAGTTACTTCAAAAGGTGCGCGAGACAGCTAAAAAATTTCAAAAATCTATGTTTGACTCTTTCAGAAAGGCATCAGCTGTTACAGGCTTTTCTTTCTGCTGCGTCAGTGTGTCCTCCAGCCCTGCAAATGAAAGATGGCTCGCGATTTTACTCAGAACTTCACAGTGAGCAGGTTAGGGACAGAATCCAACAATTTGGCTTCACTGAAAAAAATACACAAATCCCTGTTGATGTGCAGTATAATGGTACCGTATACAGGAAGGGACAGTTTGTTGTGACAAAGAATGATGATTCAGTGGAGTTTGGTGAAATTATCCTTATTCTCGTTAAAGATGATTTTGCACTTCATTTTCTGATGAGATTGTATGATGGGGAATTTCTCTCACTCTACCACATGCACACTGTAAAGAACCACAGCGGAAGATTGAAGTGCAAACATGTTGACGAGCTGATTGACATGTGGCCCTTATCCTATTACCTACACAATGGAGTCCAGATTGTGCCACTGAAGCACAGTCTCCTGTCAGACTAAGTCATAAACATTTTATTCTTATGTCTCTTTTAACAGATATGGATGAAACACATAGGATAAGGAATGCTATTACATCAGTGCTTCCGGATCTCTCTGAATGACACTTGGTGCTGTGACGACTGATGACCTTCATTTCATCACGGAGGTAGACCTGCTGCCAACACTCAAGCCCATACAAGCTAGAAGATTAGTTGCTGCATGGGCTCCCAAATGTGAGTACACAACATTGCCACATAACACAAATGTTGTCTTCTTCATGTACTGTGAGCACCAATAATGAGTACACCCCTTTTGAAAACTAACAATTTGAAAAATATTTCAATAAGCCCACAAGTTGTTTCCAAAATGTGCATTAACCTGTTAAGACACAGCTTTATAAAATTGCTGTGCATTACTAAAAACTCTGTTGTGTCATAGTAGGGTAGTACTATGGTAGTTAGCTTTTCAATTACTATTACAGCATAGCACGGGTGGCATGGTGTGAATTATGGGGTTAAGTAAGTTTATATAAGCTTACACTGTAAACCCGGATTGTCAATACAACTCAAAACTTTTGATGTAACTGATTACGTCAATAGTTTTGAGTACATTAACTATATATTTTAATTAAAGTGAACTTTAAAAGTTTAAGTACATGAATTTTGTTTTGTTTTGTATTAACTTAAATTAAAATATATAGTTAATGTACTCAAAACTATTGATGTAATCAGTTACATCAAAAGTTTTGAGTTGTATTAACTTATCCGGGTTTACAGTGTATAACAGAAAAGTAAGGTTAATAATGTAATGTAAATGACATGTTTTTTTCATACTTGTGAAAGTATACTGTTGCAAAAGTGAGTACACTTCAATGTTAAAATTACATAGAGAGGATCATGATCTGTTTCAGTAATCACAGTACATGTTGACATGTATGCATGTTACTTTTGGTGAAATTCAGCTTTTCAATGTGGACGGCAATCAAACAGCTCTAAACCATGTCAGTCCAACTACCATGCTTGACTGTAAGCATGTGACATTTTCTTGTCTTACTCACTTGTGTACCACCACACATACTTGACACAAACTAAAGGAAATGTATTCATCATGGTGTCATCCAAGACTAACAGGATGGGGAAAGAATATGGATTGCTGGAACCAAGATAACTCCAGGACTTACTCATTTGTTTTAGATCGTGTCAAGCATGTGTGGTGGTAACAGTAGTACAAAAAAGTGTGCAAAGGAGTACAGTGACTACAAAGAAAAGGGTTCCATGCTTACAGTGCAACATGTTCTGTGACTACTGAAACAGATAATGCTCCTCTTAATGGCATTTTAACATAGGGGTGTACTCACTTTTGCACCACCATAATTTCACGAAACCCTACTTTTCTGTTGTAAGCTCAACAACTACGGTTTAACATGTTATATATTTAACATGTTATATAGTCTATGCACATTTTGTAAATAGTTGTGTGCTTTTCAAAATGTTACATTTTAAAAAGGGGTGTGCTCATTATTGTTGTGCACTGTATTGTATATGTATTTACCACCACCATCAATTTCCAAAAAGACTTGACTCTCATCTCTTATCTCTGAGTAGACTACACTTTTCTTGCACGAATAGGTGAATCATCTCCATGTCTGCTATTTTGAGTTACCAGTCATAGACATCTTTGGCTGCAAAACTTGCTGTACTTTGGTCAGACCAGTAAATATTAATTTATTACTTATTTATGAAGATCATATCTGTGCATAGACAGCATACATTTCAAAATCAATAACTAAAATTACATACAACTAAATTTATATACTTTTATACTATATACTTTTTGTTGTACATTTGCAGACCCGGCCACGTCAACTCCTTCTTCTGTCACACCCCCCCCACCATCATCCATAATTACCTCACCATCGCCATCGTCGGGGGTGTTATCCACTTACATCAAACTGGGTACACGATTTTCAAATACCATGGCAGAAGCTTCCCGAAGTCTTGATGCAGAGTTTGGAGAGACAGAAAAGGCCAAGCGCACGACTGAGACGCGAGATGATAAGGATTGTAGTCTCTGAGATCATGAAGATTTGTAAGAATCCAACCAAACACAACACTACAGAGATGGCAAAAAAGATGGTGGCCAGGTATCCACAATCTTTTCAAGATGTGATTGATGGTGATGTTATTGGACTTGGACATCATTCACTTGCAAAACAGCTCCAGTCAAGAATTGAGAATGTGAGAACGCCCTGATGTACCAAAAATACAAAAACGCAGAACACTGTCAGAAGAGGACACAGACGAAGTACTGGCTGAAAAAAGAGCAACTACTCAAGACACGTATGACTGTATCAACTGGATGCCCAAATATCTGCCAGTCCCAGAGACTGAGGAAAGTCAGCTAGAAAAAAAGAAAACTTGAAAATGTCTGTAGACACCAACTACAATTCAGATGCTGTGAGGGAATTAGTGAAGTCTACCTATTTCACACAGCGTAAAGAGATCAACAAGGGCACAAACATCAAGAAATTAAAGGAGGAATGGCCAATTTTGTTCAAGGAAGTTGGCATGGCAATACACTTCCGAGAGCTGACTGGTGTGAGTTTAACTGAGTCTTTTCTTACCAATGTGAACACAAAGGGGGCACGGCTCCTAAACTTCTTCAAACATGTTGATGCCCATAAATACAAAAGAGTTCTGGATGTTCTTCTCAAGATTGAAAGTGAAAGGGGGGTGTCAGCTGGTTGCTCTGAAGAGGTTGTACAGATGGTGCTTCTACTACTGGCTTATTTTGATGAGAAGCAGGAACATCTGTTCCATTTCGTGGAGAGGACCAGCCTTGCTGAGGATGTTCAGATGGACAAGGTTTCACCAACACCCTGCCTTATCGTGTGTGGTAAGTGAACTAAACCTGCACACTTTCTCTGCCAGTATAATGTACAGTGTACTGTAGGTGGCTAACATTTTACCCAGAGGTGTTTAAAGTAGTAAAGGTAAATTCATGAGTAAACATACTAGTAAGGTTGACCACTACACCACTACACTCATCTTGTATTACATTGTATTTTTTTATTCATTCTTATGATTAGGGTCATCCTGCTTTTCTGCTGGAAACTTCATGCTCAGCGTTGACCAAGTAATTGTCAATGACCACATATCCTCCTTCACCTCAGCAATGTGCCTAGTGTTTGGCAGTTATTACTGTTTTAATATTCATTACCCTGTGGTTCATGATTCATTACCCTTTGGTTCCTCCAAAGGTAAAACTTACTTTTTTATGTAATATCTGAAAACATAAGGCATTTGATATCCCACCTGAAGTTATTCTGTATCTTTCTTGAAGATGTTTCTTTTGCATCAATCCGGAGAGAGGCACCAAGGTGGAGACAAATAGTAAGAAGAGAAAGGTGTATGCTGTGAATCCAAGGGTTTTCACCCTCATTTCTGACTTGGCCGACCATGAGTGGACATTCCAGTGACTGTTCCTGTTCATTGTTTCATTGTTGACCTTTTCTGAAAGTAAACTTTTTTGATTCCTTTTATGGGTCCGTGGTTATACTGTATTTTAGTCATTTCAAAATGCCAAGTTAGGATGGACATTTACAAATATTGCTCTCTCTGTCTCTTTCTGACATCCGGTATCCAGGCATCCTCACATCAGGCATGGCTCTCTCTCTCATCTCCACCTCACCCCCAGCCCTGTTCCACTGGCTGTTCCACTGTTCACCCCCCAGCACCACCTAGTGCTATGGACCTTTTGCCTAGGTTCTTAATAATTAAAGTCTGACAAGCATTGTTATTTTTGCTTAAACTTATCTGAAATAAATTGTTTCAATATTCTTTAACTGTTTCAACATTTGTTTGTTTTTAATTAAGTGGTACATTTTTTTTTAAATTTCACCGTAATTTAACGGTATAGTTCTGGCAACCTCTGCTGGCAGTATTAACCGTAAGAATATCGTCATGATTTGTACCGTAATTTAATGGTATAGTTTTGACAACCACTGCTGACAAGTATTTACCGTAAAATGTCTAATTGGTTTTTTACCGTAATTAAATTAACGGTCGCGTTTTGGCAACCACAGCTGCCGGTAATTTTCCGTAAAAACAACATTTTTTTTACAGTGCACCTTAATGCTGCCCTGCTGCTCAACTGAGAATGGAGAAGACCTAGAACTACCCCGCTTACACACACACACACACTTGCTTTTCCACACATGACAAATAAAAATCCTTGTATATTTGAAGTTTTCTTGAAGGTGTGTCGTTACTAATGCAAAGTACTGCATGGAAGTACACTAAATGAGGATGAATAACAGATGTTCAGACTGCTTTTGGGATGTTTTGAAGTGTAACTGTTGTTACTGATCTACGTACATGCTGCATAGTGCAAATGTGTCGTTACTAATGCAAAGTACTGCATGGAAGTACACTGATAAATGAGGATGAATAACAGATGTTCAGACTGCTTTTGGGAGGTTTTGAAGTGTAACTGTTGTTACTGATCTACGTACATGCTGCATAGTGCAAATGCAAATGCGCAAGAGTTATGGTTTCTGCATTAATTGAAAACAAAAGGTGAACAAATGGTCATGTCTTTCAGATATATTTGATTAAGAGCAAAATGTGAATAATGATTACATTCCTAAAACAGCATACTGGTTCGTAACATCTCTGGTATTAGTGTATAGCAATTTTGTTTTGAAAGAAGATCACTGTGTTATTTCTAGTTTTAAACATAATGCAGTACCCTATGGATTATTTCTTGGTTCAGTGGGATTCATTTAGCTAGTTCTTCTTATGTAAGTATATCAGCCTAGTAGAATCAAACTGTGAATGAACAATCACAGAATATTTCACTTGGTGTGAAGTACTTGCATAGTTAATACATCAGCTTAACAGTTTCCATCTTAGCTTAGAGCAGTATACGTTTCTGAAGGAGTTCGTTTTCCCGGAGCATAAGTGGACATTTTCCCTGTGGTAAGTAAAGTATAATTCGGGGGATCTCCAAACACGCGAGAGTACGGTACAACCGTAAAGGACAATTTATTTGACCTCACAATAAGTTGGTAAATGCTTGGTACACTTTTGTCTGATGGACACCATCCACGGTAAGTCAAAATAGCTTTTATTTAAATAGCTTTTATTTGCTTCGTGTCTGTCAGATACGCTAGCGACAAGGTGTTCAACATTGGCTAAATACGTAAGCGAGTGACTGATCAAATTATCGTGAATCACGTGAAGACTATTTTGGCTAAGGATGGCATTGTATGTAATATTTTATTTCATATTATATTGTGACTTTGAATTTTGAAGCTGTCGGGCACAGCGTTTGACATTGATGTGTCTGTTTACCGGTATTCACTTCTCTATCAAGTGACGTAAGGTAGTGGCTGGCTTTTGAACGCGAGATGAAAACAGAAGAGCAGATTATGAACATGTTTGTCTGAAGAACTTTTTTGACGTTACTATGAGATGTAAACTATTACCAACATTCATTCATGTCATGCATATATGCATTTGTCTGTTAATTTGTTGGGTTTCTTCGTCGTAATGGCGACACTGACAGTCTGTAAGTAACCAAATGTTTCAACACATTACACAACTCGTTACGTTACGTGATCAAAGGCATAATCATGTATCATGTTAAGTTTATGTCTGAAAAGCATGGCATTGTATGAACTCTTTTATTTGATTCCATATTGTGACTTTGAAGTGTGATGGTGTCAGGCTGAGCGTTTTACCGCGATGTACAGCGCCAGATGTGGGTGGTAATACCGTTTTTACCTGTCAGACTGCTGTTCAAAACTGTGAAAATATTTTTGCTACCTTTGCTGTTAACATTGTCCTATTATGACAGCTAACTGTAAATGAGCTGTCTTTTATAGTTTTGACATAGTCACTTGTTGGACAGTTAATAACAGTCATCAGTGATGCATATTACATGTTTTTATTATAGGTATTATTACCACTGGCTAAAATGGACCCGAAGAAGAGTCATGAATGTGAAGTGTGCAATAGGAGGTTCACTGAGAAGTCCAACCTTACACGCCACATGAAGCTGCACAACCCCAAGGAGCATGCTTGTGATGTGTGTGGGAAGAGCTTCTCCACCAAGCCCCAACTCAACCTGCATCAGAAGCAGCACCAATACCCCTGCATCCCAATGTACAGGAAAGGAGAGGCCCGGATGTTGTGTACGCCTGCTGCCAAAGCTGTGGCAGACAACCGCAACAAAGAAGTGGACCTGACCTGGCTGGACGCTGAGAAGGCGGAGGCTGCGGCCAGAAAGGCTGGAGGGGAGATGTGGAGAGGCCAGCTGATCATCACATTTGGCCAGTACACCGGGCTACAAGTGGCTGCTGGAAAATGATGTCGGTTGGGTGGCGTGGATCCTGTCCGAGTTTATTCACCAGGGTGAGCTCAATGACCTGCTGAAGTGGCAGAAAGAACGCCTGCTTGAGTATGTGAAGGATTTTCCCCCTGTCAGCTGTCTTGTTGACAAGAAGTTGAAGGTAAGTTAGCTAGCTTTTCATTTCCACATGTGAGTGATAAAAGGTCCTATGTCAAAACTGTGTATGCATCTAACTGTTATATTTATTTATTTTTCAGACTGGAGCATCTCAATCCTCCATTTTCCAGTATGGCTCCAATTACGCCACCGATGCTGAGCTATTGGCTGTTGCAGTTATGCTTATGTACTTAAAAAACTTAAAAAAAAAAAAAACATTGTAGAGCTGCTTAAACTAATAATGTTGTCTTTATTTATATTATCATGTTAAATTAATAATTATATCCATTCTGTGTGTCTGTGTGTGTGTGTGTGTGTTTGTGTGTGTGTGTGTGTGTGTGTGTGTGTGTGTGTGTGTGTGGATGCGCGCGCGTGTGTGGGTGCGCGCGCGTGTATGTGCGCATGTGACAATGTGCTTTGCAGAGCAACTCTTGGATAAATCTGAGGTGCCTGTCTCCACCCAAATCACCACCTTGGGACAGCTCACTCCAGCCGCCAGCCAGGATCCTGCCATGCCGCCCTCACATCAACAGGCCTCTCCCCCGGCATCCAGCTGGAAAGTTGGCAGAAGTACTGGGAGGAACCACCAGCATCTGCCCAAGCCCTTGGCATAGCCCTGCCTAACATCAAGTGGCTAAAGTGCAGCGAGACATACGGCCTGTTTGAGAGGGCATCAAGGTACAAGAATACCAAAGGCGAAGTTGTGGAGAGGAAGCTGCTGAAGGAGAAGATGGAGTTCTACCCACCCCCACTTCCAGTTTCTGTCATGGGAGCGATCCCCAGCATGCTGGCTGTGATAGCCATTTCATAGACCTATTTCCTTTTAATTCATACATTTGGTTTTTGTTTTTTGGCATTTGTTAAATAAGATGGTAAATATAATGGAAGTAAATAAGAAAAGCAAATGTTGGATATTACATGGATTGTTGCTGAGCTTTCTTCCCATCCAGTCACATGGTCAAAATGGTGATTAGGCCTACCTGTGACGAGGTGCACAGGTGAGGTGGAATTGGTTTGGAATGGTGGATGGTGAGAGAGCCTGGCAAAATACATTGTTTTGACCACATTCTTGGTACTCTTTAGTATAACGTTTGTTTTCGTTAAGTTTATTATCAGTTTTTATTTTGCAACCTGCTTTAGTTGTTTTGTGTACATACGTTCTAAAATAAACCATTGAAGAAGTGTGTAAAATCCAGCCAAGCGCTTTCATCATTTTGGATTAACAAATACTTGGAAAAATTCTGGATCTACACTGGCCTTCTTCACCACGCCTGCCTTCTTCTGGTGTCCTGTCGGTGTGATGAAGGCCATGATACGCTGCCCCAACACCAACTGCCCTGCGCCGCCTGGAGAGTACCTGGAGAAGAAAGGCTTCGGCAGCTACGGCAGGCAAGTGTGTGGCATGACATTGTATTACACCCTCCTGACGGAGAAGCTGAAATGCTCCCACTGTGAGAAGATGAAGCAGGTGACAGTGACGTACGACAGCAACCATGAGGAGGAGGAGGAGGAGGAGGAGGAAGAAGATCATCAGCAGCAGCAGCAGCAGCAGTACATTTGGCTGGCCTACAGTCCAAAAATCCTAATGAGCCTCGCCCCTGCCATCAGAAGGATGTTCCCCGCCATTCTGTGTGGAAAGCGCGCCATAGACAGAGGAGTGGTGACCCTGCTGAATGACAGACTCAACGCCATCTCGATGAGTAAAGTGCAGCGGCTTCTGAAACAAGGCCTCAACGAGTGGTACATTGAGCGGCGTGACTTGTACCAGACTCTGTTGTAGGACGCTCACACGGCTGGCTCTCTGTCAACGACAGGTACATCCTCTCAGATGTGTTGAGGCATGCTCACCTCATCATGGAGATGGAGAAGATGGCGGTCTACCGCAGCATGACTGGAGAAATCCTCTGCATTGATGGCACAAGAAAGGTATGCATGCAGCTCTCACATCGCATTTTAAATGCTTAAAAATACAGAGCGTCATAACTTGTAAATGATCACAATAATGTAATATGTGAATGTTTGGATTTGGTCTGTTTTATGACAGGTCCTGAAGAAGATCTACGGGGATGGCCAGGGCACAATGCAGTACCTAACCAGTGTACTGAACGAGTGGGGGCAGTTCCTGACCACGGTGGTGGTGGCAGCGGAGTCTGAGGGTTGCTATGCACTCATGGCCAAGGGTCTCATCTCTCGGTTCCAACTGTGAAGTGTGTTATTATGTATATTTGTGTCTTGTTTTAATGTGCCTCTGAGGGCAATATGTGTATGTGTATGTGTATTTATGTAAGCTACTTGGGCACCGAATTTCCCTCTGGTTATCAATAATGTAACTGAACTGAACATATTTAGACAAATGTAGACACATTTAGACAAAATCGGATGGGCCAGATTAATCATGAATCTCGTACTGTGTTGTGTTTTGTAGGATCCCCCTGGTGTTCCGCTGTACGTGGCAGTGAAGACGGTGGTTATGAATGGCGTCCAGCTGCAAAAATACAGATGCCAGCGAGGCAGCAATTCCTTGGAAGGGTTGCATTCCCACCTGTACAACGCCATACCATCCAACATCATGCCATTTCAAGTGAGTAATGAAAGACAACTTCAGCAACTTTTATTTCGATCCGTCCGCCAATTATGGTAACACCCGATATGTGGTACATGCAATGTGTTTCAGGTATACCTGATTGCGTTTGCGGTGCAGTGGAACGCCAGGATGGAGTCCCTCCGTGTCTCTGGAGGTCAGGGTCGGCAGACAGCCTGTGTGGACGCCGTAAAGATTCAGCGGATGAATGGACAGGTGGAGCTGCTCTTTGGCAAGCAGCATGTGTTGGAGCCGAACTTCGCTGCGCCTCTGCCATACCCAGATGGCTACAAACATCCAGACGAGGAGGAGCTCCTTGGCGTGGAATATGCAATGTGCCAGTCCACTGCGTTCACTGCAAGACACTTCTATGCACAGAAAGGTACAGCAATACACAACAACACATTAAACTCACTGTGCCCACTGTTACTGCCCACTAACTGTCTAATGACGTTGCACTCATCACAATTAGTTACAATGTAACTCAACACAATGCTTGTGTGTTTGCAATTTAATGTTTGCAGCTGAGGAGGAGCAGAGCAGGAAGGAGGAGGACGAGGGGAAAGAGGAGTTCACAGCTGAGGGGAGTGGCGAGGAAGAGGAGCTGGCTGACGAGGGTGTTGGAGGCATGTCAGAGGAGGACCCCATAGACCACGTCTGTGAGAAAAACATCGTCCTCACTCGGACGGAGCAGGTGGAGGAAGAGGACAGCCCCGCATTGCAAGACGTCTTGGCGAGCCAGCGGCATCTCCATCTGCCGGGGATAGAGGAGGTAGAGGCCCTTGCGTCATTTCTGCTCCAGCTGGCAGACGAGACTGATCCCCACCACCTCGTGCCAGCTGTGCTGAGGCAGCAAATTACAACTGCAGCTACTGCTCTCCATGACCACGACCGATCCGGTGTCAACTTTGTGAAGAAGTATGAGTCACGGTGGGGATACACCCTCTTTGGCCGTTGCCTTGGAGCAGAGACACCAGAGACCAGTGCTGCCCAGAAGACTTGGCTGGATGCGGTACCCACAGGCAGCACAGGTGACCGAGCAGAGCCGTCTTCTCTACCTCCTCATCAAAATGCTGCAGCACCATCCACCCTGCCGCAAGTTCCTCTCCTCTCCCAGCAAGCTGGCCTTGTCAATCAAAGGCCAGTACAAGAGAATCGCTGACCGAGTGAGAGACGACCCGGTCCTGGGCAGCCTCACTATTCCGCTGCCCAACATCAATGTCAAGTCCATCAGCAGCTTTTTCAGGAGGGAGGAGAAGATGGCCAACTTCAGGGCAACGGTTGTGCCAAAGGTGAAGACTCACCGGGCTGTCCTTTCAAGCCACATAATGGCTGATGCTCCATCCCTGCCAACCTCACTACCACCACCAGAAAGACCTGAGGTGCAGTACCAGGAGCCTCACCATATCGCTGGCAGAAGACGGGGTGAAAAGCAGAGGTAAGCTGTTAGCAGACTTTCAAAGTGTTAATGCACACCCATATTTATATGCCGCACACTACAAAAGAGCCACATTTCCTTTACTAGATTTTATCAGATTTATATAGCCATGTCAGTTTTTTTATACATATTTTCTCCATGAGCATACATTACATGCTACTGTATGATACTGTATGGCAAACGTATGATACTGTATGATACTGTATGATACTAAGCGTCTTGTGGGTGTGTTTTTTTCTTGAACATTTACAGGTTGGACTTTGAAGAGCCGCAGCTGCAGTTAACGCCACCTTTTGCCCCTCCACCAACATGTCCACCACACCTGGCTTTGAAGGTGTAACCTACACCAGTTACGAACACTTTAAAGTTGTTGTGGACCAGGAACTGGAAAAGAGGAGAACCTCCCTCTAATGTTTACATGTCTGAACACACACACACACACACACACGCTTTTATTGCAATACCAGGATCAGCTAGCATGAGTCCCAGGATCGTGCTCATCCCAGGATCGCCGATAGGGACTTGGGGGGTCATGGCCCTTCCCCAGGCAGTCTCCCATCCAAGTACTAACCACGCCCAACGCTGCTTAGCTTCCGAGATTGGGCGTGCTCAGCGTGGTATGGCCGTAAGCGAAAGCTGCCTGCGAAAGCCACCCCCTTAAAGCAATCGCGAAACATGTCTGTCATTTACGCAGGGTGAGACAGGAAAAAAATAGCATACAGCACCTAGTATTCCCAGGCGGTCTCCCATCCAACTACAAACCAGGGCCGATGCTGCTTAGCTTCCGAGATCAAACGATATACGGCGTGCTCAGCCAGCATCCATAGGAGGACAGGGGACATTGCCACACATCATGTCAACATCATGAGGAGCGCTCAACCGGCAACCAAGTCAGTAATCGGAGCATCTGAGCTCAGGGAACACAACAGAAAGTGCTCCGGGAGAGGAACAGGGGAACAGAGGACAGGCAGAACTGGTGAGCATTTCGGTAACCAGAGCACAAACAGAGCACACAACCAGAGCACATGGCCAACACCATGTCTCGGAGTACAACTCGCTAGCAGGCAGAACCGGCAAGCATGATGGTGACTGGAGGGTCTACTGTAAGCTGCAGGGGATATGGCCAAAACCATGTCCAGGAGGAGGGCTGACCAGGAGGGTGTATGCCTGGGAGCGGTGCTGGGAGCAGCAGGTCAGTAACCAGAGGGTCTGCCATAAGCTCCAGGGGACATGGCCAAAAGCGTACCCAGGCAGAACTGGCGAGCATGCCGATAACTGGCGCATCAACCGTAAGCTCCAGGGGACAGGGCACATAATGTCACAAGATTTGGAGGACACATGGGAGTTACTGTATAACAAAATATAATTTATTTACAAAATACTGTTACAACAATCTGCAGAGTTAGGCCTGCCGTCCAGCAGGCACCGAGCAGAACGCTGGCATCAGGGAAGAGAGAGAGTGTGCAACTGGCAGCCATGCCATTTTAAACAGTCAGCCTCCACCGGGCCCTTGGTGTCGACCAACCAGCAGCCAGCCTGGCTTCCTCGTCCAACTCCCACGTTTTCTAAAACTGGGCATTTCAATTTTGTCTTATGTTCCTCCAAATTTCTTCTTTTTTCAAACCCTCCACCACCTATTGGTGGGATAAAAGCCTTCTGTCTAAAAAACAAATAAAAGTTCTTTAAAACAAAAGCCTTAAAAACACCATCACCTTCTTTCACAGTTATTTCAACATTCTCTTTTTTCGCCCCCACACCGTCACACATTATTTGTTTTTTCCATTCATTTGGTATGGCACTCAATATTTGGTTCAGTTCTTTTCTTATTCTTCCCACCTCATACCCTTCTTGTACTCATCTTAGTTTATCAATAAAAGCTGGAATGGCAAGAGTCCTGGCCGTGTCTCATAAAAGAGATCTCTGATCTTCTTAAAACCTGTGTCAAACCAGACTTTCAGAAAATTTCCACCGCCAATTCTCAAATTTGGATTTAAAAACAACGGCTGATTCAAGATTGCTTCCCGTCCCACTGGATTGAAACTCAAACACTCCAAATAACTTCCCCAAGCCCTTAAAATTTCTCTATAAAATTCTGGGACTCAGTCATGCTGCCTTTCCACCCCATCCATAAGGCTGAAGAGCCCACATTTAAATCTTTGGATAAAAAGTAAAACATGTTTGCTTTCTACTCTCTTTCTTCATCCCCCCAAAAGTGTTTAACTACTTTCACTCTTAGGGCCTTCAGCCTTAGGATGGGGTCTAGGAGTCCCAGCCCTCCCTCCTCCACTGGACCGATCAGAGTCTCATATTTCACCTTTGCTGGCTTACCGTGCCAAATAAAATTTAGCATCAGACTTCTAAGAACATTTGCCACAGTTATTGGCAAGCAGACTGAACCAAGGACGTACCATAACTTTGATAAAAACAAGGCATTCAGCACTAAAATTTTGCCCCGGAGAGTCAGACTCCGTCTTTCCCAGAAAGCCAATCTTTTTTTAGTCTTCCCGATTACCTCTTCCCAGTTTTCTTTAGTAGTCAATCTTTCATCTGGCCCTACTCTAACCCCTAAAATTTTCATTCCAGATTGTACCTCCTTAAAGGGTAGCGTCCTTGACAGTGTTCCTCTTCCAACCCTCAGGAACTCTGTTTTGCCCACGTTCATTCTAGCCCCTGACCCTTTACAGTACAAATCTAAAACCCTCATGCTATTAAAAATGCTTTCTTCGTCCTTTAGCACAAGAGTTGTGTTGTCAGCATACTGGTAAATCTTTGTCTCTGTATTAAAAGAGCCTTCTTTAAAAACAGATATTCCCCCTATCCCGCTGTCTGCACTGATCGCCAGGCCTAAAGGCTGGGCTCCCAGCGTGTACAGCAGTGCAGACGGGCAGCCCTGTCGGATAGATCTTGTAAGAGGAATAAAAGCAGTTAAAAAGCCATTTACTTTGACACAACTCTTGGCATCAGAATAGAGACATCTCAGACACCGTATAAATTTGTTGCCAAAATTAAAAGTACTTAAAACCTCAAATAAAAAATCGTTTTCAACCCTGTCAAAAGCTTTTTCAAAATCAATGTTAAGAACAAAAGCCTGCTTCTTTTCTTTTTCTAAAAACCAAAACTTGTCCCTAACACTGTTGACAGTGTCTGAGATGTCCCTACCCGGCACAGCATATGCCTGATTAGTCTGAATGACAGTGGGCAAACATTTCTTCAGTCTATTTGCCAATACCTTTGCTAGGATTTTATAATCGTAGTTTAAAAGACTGATTGGTCTAAAATTCTCCAGCATAGCTCTGTCTCCCTTTTTTTTATAAATAATTTTAATAACCCCTCTAGACATAAATGGACTTAAAATCCCTCCCTCCCACACCTCTTGGAAAACCATATTTAAAATAGGGACTAAAAGTGTTCTAAAAGCCTTATAAAATTCACACGGTAAACCATCCAAGCCAGGGCTCTTACCATTCTTACCATTACCATTTTCGATTTCCTCATTTCTTATCACACTGTTGCATTCTTTTCTATCTTCTGCTTTCACTCTTTTTTTAATATGACTCAATAAAAACTTTTTTGCATCCTCATCGATTCCTTGTTTCATAAATAATTTCTCGTAAAAATTAAAAACTCTATGTAAAATACCATTTCTGTCCGTAATCATATTCCCGTTTTCGTTTTTCAAAGATTTTATTTCTTCTGATTTTTGCCTATTTTATTCCAAGTCAAAAAAGAATCTGGTACATCTTTCACCTTCTAACATACTGACAGCTCTACTTCTTATCACTGCACCTTTACATTTCCTTTCTTCTATTTTTCTTAAATTTTCCTCCAATTCCATAATTTTGTTTATATTCTCTTCCCCAATAGCTGCGTCAGCTAATTCCCTTTTCAGTTCTTTTTTTATTTCGAATTCTTCTTGGCTTCTTGGCTTTTTGGTTTCTTCAGTTTGCTACAATATTTCGATGTATAGTTTTTAATTTCATATTTCAAATTATCCCACCACAACCCAACACACCCTTTATATAAACCTACTTCCTCAACACTTTCCCTAATTATACCCTCCACCTCCATTTTATAAAAGTTATCTTTTAAAACTTCTGTGTTTAAAAGCCATAGACCAGGTCCTCTCTCTGTTTCACTAAAATCTAAAATCAACTGCATATAATTATGATCGCTAAAACTACAGGTCCTATACTGGATTTTAAAAACATTGCTAATAAAATCCCTTTTCAATAAAACCAAGTCAGTTCTGCTCTGTTTCACCTTATTTTTAACTATTTGCGTTCTGCTAAAACCTCTCCTGCCTGCATTCCTTTCCCTCCACACATCTACCAAGTCAAAACTTCTCATCACACTTTTCAGTTGTTCTCGTCCTCTGTCAGCCACATACACAATGTCATCACTAATATCCACCCTTTCCAACACTTAAAATCTCCCACAATCATCATGGCCTTCCATTTTCCCATTAAAACACCCAGCTTAAAAAAAAAAACACCCTGTCCCAGGATTTACCCCACCCCTTAAATTAATAGAAATAAAATTCCACCCCATTAAAAAAATAAATATAAAGGGAATAAAAACAGATAAGTTACCCTCTGCCATTTCTAATTACTCTTGGTCCTTACGTTGACTCCTCCTGCTTTCCTGATTTTTTAGAACCAAAGGTAAATTAACAATTCCAATCTTTTTTTTTCTCTCTTTCATTTTCATCTGTCTTTGTAACCGGTCCCCAATTTCAAGCTCGTTCTCTTCCGTTAATCCACAAGTCTTTTGTGTGTTCTGCTTCTGTAATCCGTTTTCTATATTTTGTTCAGTCACATCAGAGTTTTGGTCTTTTTCCCCTCCATGTTCAGACTCGGCAAAAAGGGGGTCAGCAGATACGGCTCCCTCCGCCAACTCCGCGCTATCGGTGGTGTTACAGTCCGTGCTCCTTGGGGAGAGAGCCGCCTCCGAAAAAAGCGGGTCAGAGGGCAGCTCACTGTCCAGCTCTAGCTCGCCCTCCTCCGCCGCCGAAACCTCTGGCTGCTCCTGCTCCAAGACCTCCGCGATCGCCAGTCCAGGGGTGGAGGTCACAGTCCCCTCCCGCACCACACACAGCTCGGTCTCGTCTTCGGACAGGCAGGTGCACCGCATCATCGTCTTCCAGCAGTCGTCGCATCTGGCGGCGGTACATTCCCGGGCATAATGTCCTTGCTCCTGACACCCTCTGCACAGGAAACTAGGATAGTCCCTCAGCACATGTCCAGGGCTCATACAGAAACGACAGATTTTAACTTGCTTGTCGTGGATCACCCGGCAGTACTGGGGACCGTCCTCTGTTTCAAACCGTGCGCTGTATGGGATACCACCTCCTTCGGGAACCTCACTTTGAGGAATCTCGTGCCGTCTGCAACTGAAGTGCCCGGGTAGTACCGCCGCCTTACCGGAAGAATGGGTTGCACTCCCCACTTCACCAGTCTGTCCAGGGTCTACCTGTCAGGTATTTCAGGTGG
Source organism: Setipinna tenuifilis (assembly GCA_030347295.1). Classification (NCBI taxonomy): domain Eukaryota; kingdom Metazoa; phylum Chordata; class Actinopteri; order Clupeiformes; family Engraulidae; genus Setipinna; species Setipinna tenuifilis. Next base: position 32,865,752 of record CM059272.1, on the reverse strand, counting down.
AAGGTACAGGAAGGAAACCATGACCTCCGCCCTGTGCAGCCTCTTTGCCTCGATCACAAGCCTCACCGTAGCGCAAGCACTCTTCCATCTTCTCGCATGCGGCCTCAGAGTTCATGGTGGCCTCGAATTGCTTGTTTTGTTTAGGCCTTAATGCCAACAGTTCGCCTGTCCCCACCACACGCTCGATCACTTTAATGAGTTCATAGGCCTTCAAGCCAACAATGTTTTCTGTTTCAAGTAAAATAGTCCATTCTCTCTTGTATTTAATTCCCGTTTTATCTTGCTCGCCACGTCTTTGTTTGTTGTCGCTCGTTTTACTCACAATTTCACCAGCTGTTCCACTCGCATTTTCTTGTGTGGTTTCACTCACATTATCAATCACCATTCGTTTACTCACTTCTCCGACCATGTTTTCTT
>CM059272.1:32590335-32860335 GCA_030347295.1 Setipinna tenuifilis | reverse complement strand
CCACAGCCACCCTACCGGGCCGTGACAATAGCCAAAGCCGTGCCTGCTCGCAAAGTCCAACTATGTTCCTACCTTAACCTAATACCTACCTGACTACCTATCCAGGCCTTTTAAAAAAAACACTTTAGAATGATATTGGTATGTGTAAAAAAGTACCAAATAACATGATATATTATAATAAGACATAATATGGAATAAAAATTACACAAAAAGTGTAGGGTTTTAAATGGTGGCCTAAGACTTTATTTGCTTAAACCATGCCATTTAAATTTTAATGTGATGCAACTAAACGGTGCGAGCAACTTATGACTCTTTTAAGGTACCATCCAAATGGCTCTTACTACATGGTATTTTACTGATATTCCAAGAAGCTTCAAAAAACCCACTTTAGACTGATACTGATTAAATAAATACTTAATTATTTATTTTTTAAAAAGGGATGAATTGAAAAGGGAAAGCAGTAAAGAAATAGTGGTTTGAGGTGTAAAATGTTGCTGTGCTTATTGCGTTGGTGTGCCCCAGCTGGTGAAAAAAGCTTACAGCACCTGGTATTCCCAGGCGGTCTCCCATCCAAGTACTAACCAGGCCCAGCGCTGCTTAGCTTCCGAGATCGGGCGTGCTCACCGTGGTATGGCCGTAAGAAAATGCTGTCTGCGAAAAAGGCCCTCTTAAAGCAGTGGCCAGACGCGCGTGTCATTCAGGGAGCCTCGTCATGTCACTGAACCACCCGCTTTTACAACCAGCGCGGGGGGATATTGAGTCAAATGCCGGAAAAAGCCTTTTGTCAGTTAAGAAAAAAGGCAGAGAGAGAAAAAAATGAATAAAAATAAATAATGAAATAAATAAATCAATAAAGTGTTCATTTTTGTTTAAAAGAAAAGAGATTAATTTAAAAGGGAGAGCAGTAAAGAAATAGTGTTTTCCTTTTGTCAGTGAGGAAAAAAGGGCCAGAGACAAAAAAAGTAAATAAATAAAATAAAGAAATAAATTAATTAATTAATTAGTTAATTTTTTTTTTTTTAAAAGGAATTCATTGAAAAGGGAAAGCAGTAAAGAAATAGTGGTTTGAGGTGTAAAATGTTGCTTTGCTTATTGCGTTGGTGTGCCCCCAGCTGGTGAAAAAAGGTTACAGCACCTTTTATTCCCAGGCGGTCTCCCATCCAAGTACTAACCACGCCCAACGCTGCTTAGCTTCCGAGATCGGGCGTGCTCAGCGTGGTCAGTAAGGAAAAAAAGGCGAGAGAGAAAAAAAACAGCCAATAAATTAATTAATTAATGAATAAATACACCAATAAATAGTTTTTTTTTTTTTTAAAGAAGGGGATGGGTAAAAAAGGCAAAGCAGCAAAAAAAGAGTGGTTTGACGTCTGAAATGTTGCTGTGCTTGTTTTTTTTTTTGAGAATAACATTTTTATTTTATTGAAAATCTTTTTGACAGTACAAATAGTAGAAATTCTGCAAAATACAAATAGTACAAATTCTTCTGTATGCTACTACAGAATGTCAAATCAAAGTGATGGCATTCCCCAGGGAAAAAAGAAAAGCAAAACACAAAAAAAGGAAAAATAAAACAAACAACAACGACAGTCCCAAAACAAAAAGAATAGTGGTATAGATAACAAATAATTTAATATCAGGAAAAAAAAATAAGTAAAAGTGAAATTTAACCACGGGTCTTAGTCTCTTTCAGAATGTCTTGAATAGATTGTAGCATGTATGACCATGCCTGTACAGTTCTTGGTTTGGCCTTGTTGAGACGTGCAGTTGTGCACTCCAGTGCTAATACATACTGATAAGAGGTGAGCCAGTATTCTTTCAAAGGTAGTGAGGGTAGATACCAGTGCTTCAAAATAGCTTTTTTTGCTGCTGTGAATCCTGCCATTAGTAATTTACGTTGAGTGAGATTAAGGGATAGCTCAGAGTCATCATTAAGAAGGCAGAGACATGGATTGGGTTGTATTTTGATGCCAAGTAATTCTGATAAAACACGTAAGACTTCTGTCCAGAGTTCCCGGATTGGGGTGCACTCCCAGAACATGTGTATCGTCGTTCCCACTTTATGGTCTTGACAGAGAGTGCACTCCGAACTCGGTACTAGTTTCATCTGAAAACGTTTTAAAGGGGTAGCATAAGCTTTATGTATCAATTTATAATGTATTAGTTGATGTGCTAAGTTTTTTGTCACAAATATTTTCCCAGATGTTTTCCCATTCTATCTCTACTCCAAATGAGCTTAATTCTCTTTCCCATATCTTTTCTATAGGTAGGATTTTTGATTTATGAGCAAGTAAAGCATTGTAAATTTTACTCACTGTTCCCCTTGAACATTGCATAGGATTTATCCATCGCTCCATCGGATGGTCAGGGAGTGGCTGATCCCAGGGTACCTCATAAGCCTTCATGGCTGATCTTAGTCTAAGGTATAGAAAGTAAGATGTACCAGGTAAACTGAAAGTAGACTTTATATCTAGGAAGGTGCAGAGGGCTTTCTGATCAAAAAGATCACCAAAAACAGCAACCCCTTTTTGTGACCATGGAGGGAAAACAAAGGGTGCCCCACCTGACTGAAAGCGGTAGTTATTCCACAGAGGAGACGTTTTATGAAATAAGCATGCAATATCTAGTTCTTTCTCAGATTTTCTCCAAGTATTAAGTGAGTTGGATATAATACTCCCATACCTTAAATGTACATTCTTGCGTCCTATTCCTGTATACAATAAATCTTCTAATCTATGTGGCTTTACTTTTTCTGCTTCTATAGCCCTCCATGGGACTTTGGAATCTGGGCGCCTCCATACTTGTAGAGATCTTATTTGAAAAGCAAGATAGTAAAAATGTAGATTCAGAACAGCCAATCCCCCTTCCAGTTTGCTTCTTTGTAGTGTTGTTAGTCTGATTCGTGCTCGTTTTCCTCCCCACATAAATTTTGATATAATGGAGTGCATTTCAGAAATATATTTAGGGGGCACTGCAGCAGGGATCATAAAAAATAAAAAAATTATACGTGGTAAAATATTCATTTTAATAGTGGATATTCTACCTTGCATTGATACTTGAAGAGAACCCCATCTCCTAAGATCCAATTCTATGTTCTTTTTTGCTCCATAGTAGTTTTCTTTTATGATTCTATTTATATTGGGGAAAATCTTTATACCTAGATAAGTAAAAGATGTGCAGATAGGGATATTAGGTGGTAGAGGAGTATTTTTAGCTGCTGTGTTGAGAGGAAGAAGAGCAGATTTAGTCCAGTTTATTTTGTAACCAGATACCTTATGAAACTCTTGAAAGAGCGTGAGCAGGTTGGTTAGAGACTTCTGAATATTGGAGAAAAATAGAAGGCAGTCATCAGCATACAATGAAACGTGGTGTCTCGAGAGGCCAACAGTTATGGGGGAGATGACCATACTTTCTCTGATAGCCTGTGCCAGAGGTTCTAGAGATAGGGCGAACAATAGTGGTGAGCACGGATCTCCCTGCCTTGTTCCTCTCTTCAGTGCAAATGAAGGTGATCGGACAGAGCCTGTGAGGACTGAGGCGGTTGCCCCACTGTACAACGTTTGTAACATAGATATGAATTTTTCACCAAAACCAAATCTCCCTAGGACCATCCATAGATAGCGCAATTCCAGGAGGTCGAACGCTTTTTCCGCATCTAATGAAAATACTGCAGAGTCTTCTTTAAGTGTGTCAGCTGCCTCGATGATATGCATGAGTCTTCTAATATTATCTGAAGCAAATCTGCCTTTGATGAATCCAGTTTGGTCAAAGTGTATAAGTTTATCAACTACTGTTTCTAATCGGGTGGCTAGGACTTTAGAATAGATTTTCATGTCTCCACAGATAAGAGAAATTGGACGGTAGCTGGCACATTCTAGTGGGTCTTTACCTTTTTTGAGAAGAACAGTAATTAGTGCATTGCATTGGTCTCTATGAAATGATCCTTCTTCATGAGCGTAGTTAATAGAGTCTAATATCAGTGGGCCTACCTGTTCCCAAAATGTTAAATAGAATTCTGGCGGTAGACCGTCAAGACCAGGAGACTTGCCTGCATTCAGAGATTTCACAGCTGATTCCAGCTCTGTTATTGTTACAGGCGATCCCAGATCATTTCTGTCTTCTTCATCCAGAGTAGGCAATGTCACACTTTGAAGAAATGTGTTGCAATCCTCAGTATTAATATTACTGTCTGTCTTATATAGATTGCTGTAAAAGGCTTTGAATACGTTGTTAATATCATTGGGTTGTGTTACAACCTTGCCCTCAGTTGTTCGAATTGCATTGATCATTGCTTTAGACTCACATTGCTTCAATCTAAGTGCCAGTAGTCTGCTCGGCCGGTCACCTTCGAAGTAATACTTTTATTTTGTTCTATGTATTATAAATTCTGCTTTTTCTATTGAAAGATTTGTATATTCCCCTCTAAGTGCATTGAGTAAACGTGTGTTTGTCCCCTGAGACTTCTTTGTTTGATCTGCTTCTATTTGTTCTATTTGCTTTTCTATGTCATTGAGTCGATTATTTCGGTCAGCTTTTAGTTTGGAGGAAAACCCAATGCATACACCTCTAATAAAGCATTTAGTTGCTTCCCACATGGTTTGTGCATTAGAAGCACTTTCTTTATTCTGACTGATAAATTCGTCCAGCTGTATTTTCATTTGTGAGATGAATTTTTCGTTACTGAGGAGAGTGGTGTTAAATCTCCACCTCTGCGCTTTCGGATGGTTAACAATAGGTGTTATTGTGCAAGTAACGGGGGCATGATCAGAAATTAATATGGGGAGTATGTTCACCTGTCTCGCGTTGTTGATCAAGGAGGAACTGAGAAATATATAATCGATTCGGGAGGAAGTGCCATGCCGACCTGAGTGGAAGGTATATGCTTTGACATCTGTATTCTGGAGGCGCCAGATATCCACTAAGTTTAAATCAGTAACAAACCTCTTTAGCGACAATGATGAGAGAGGCAGTGTACCAGATGGCACAGTCGACCGATCCTGGCCAGGGCATAAAGTTGCATTGAAGTCACCTGTTACAATACAATGGCAGTCGTGGTATTTCAATAAGGAGTTACTAATGGATGGCAGGAAGTCATCTTCATGCGTATTGGGAGCATATACATTAGCAAGTAAGACCTTGGAATAATTAACAGAAAGTAAAACATAAACAAATCTACCTAGCTGATCACTACCCTTATCCAGTATGGCCAATTGTAGTTTCCTATCAGCCAGGATAAGCACACCCCTTGTCTTGGAAGTGGCACAAGAATGAGCTATTACTTTATAATGTTTGTTTTGAAAACGTTGAACACTGGACTCTGTCAAGTGTGTCTCCTGGATACATGCCAATGGTGCTCTTTTACGGTGAAGAAATTCCAGGCATCTAGTACGCTTAATGGGTGAGTTTAGCCCTCTTACATTCCAAGTTATTACATTTAAGTCGGCCATTTAGGTGGGAGAGATGTGTAGAAAGGCATATGAAAAGACCCAAAATAATAATAATAATAATAATAATAATAATAATAATAATAATAATAATAATAAAAACATAGGGTACAAAAAGACACAAAATAACAAACACATAACATCCAAAAGGGAATGCATGGCATACATTGTACTGTCTGGAGAATAAATGTGACGCGCTTTAACATGCGCAACAAAACTATATACAAAAGAGCAGTCCGCCAGGCTCCCGCAGAGCCCAAGGACTGCATCAACACAGTTGAGTTATACATTCCGGATGTGTGGTTTTGCGAGGCAGTGCTCAACCACCCTGTTTCCCGTTATTTCGCTCTCCAAACTGAGAAGTCCATTATATTACTGAGGATATTGAGCGATCATAAGTCCCCCAAAAAAGTAATATGAAAAAATGAAGAAAATATTCAAACAAGGCAGAAGTCGTTACGTGAAAGCCTATTAGGCGAGCAATGGTGAACAGTCCACGTTTTTTTTCCCCTCCATATACGAGACGCGGCATTGTCCTTTATAGCTGTCTGCTCAACGTAAACATTCAGTCCCATTTTCTGAAAGTTTGCCAAGCGCCTTATGAAACGTAGAACTAAGTGGACAAAGTAATATAATATGAGGAGAGAAGTGAGGATACGAGTCTAAAGACAGCTTATCTAACAACCTAGGCTGACCAATCCGTCCGAGTCTGTCAGAACGTAATATGAAATGCGATGACAGTCCATAGAGCCAATAATTCAGTCATGTAAACACAGTCCCAAGTGATTTTTGTTAGTTTGCCAGAAAGTTACAAAAGCAAATAAGTAAATAAGTCGTGACACTAAATATATCAGATCGCAGGATGTGACTACTTAGCTGGAGGTTGTCTGTTGAGGAGTGTCGTCCATCATCTCAGTAGCCGGATCCGACGTGGGGGTGGCGGCATGAACCGTAGCGATGGATGGCCTCTGCAGAGAGCGGAGAAAGTCCTCTGCTTCGGCTGGGCTGCTGAACTCCACGCTCCGTCCACGGTGGGCAATTTTAAGTTGAGCAGGGCAGCGCAGAAAGGGCTGCAATCTGGCTGATGTCATCTTCTTGTATACTGGAGTGAAAGCATTCCTCTTGTTTGTGGTGTCCTGGCTGTAATCGGGGAAAAACAGCAGTTCCAGATCCCCGTGTTTGATCTGTTGTTGTCTGGCTCCCTTCAGAATCGCCTGGCGGTCCGCATAGTCGAGTAGCTTGAAGATTAAAGTTCGAGGGCGAGCGTTTTCCTCCTGTTTGGGGCTGTGGACTCTGTGGGCTCGCTCTATGCGAATGTTTCTGTCTTTCAGAGACGGAATCCATTTCAGAAGCTGTGTTGTTAAAAAGGCAGTAGCATTCGATCCTTCTTCTACTTCTTTCAGACCTATTAGTCTTAAGTTTGACATTCGGCTGTGATCTTCCATCTGAGTTAGCTTTAGCTTCAGTTCATTCACCTCCATGTGTAGAGCATTAGCCTGGTGCTTGCTAGCTCTTAGTGCCACCTGGAGAGAGTCAATTTTGGTCGTATTATTTTGAATACTTTTCTGTGAGGAATCCACGTCTTGGGCTAGCAGTCCCAAAGTTGTCTCCGCGTGAGTCAGCTGCAATTTTAGTTCGTTTAACTGTGGGATTAAGATGCTGCTGATAGCATCTTTCACAGCTGCCTGAATTAGCACATTTAGCGCGCCCTGTTGTTCCTGTAGAGCCATTTTGACGGCAGAAGCGAATGCGTCCTCAATGTCTTCCTTCGACATAGTTACCATGGGTTTTTTCTTCAGTGGCGACATGCTATCGCCCTCTCGTTTGGCTCCAACGATTCCCTGTGCCATACTGCCTGTTTTAGTGACGGAAATTGGGTGAATTTATGGAAGAATAATGTAGTTAGGGTGTTGTTGAGGAAGAGCTGGTAAGCTACACGTGCATCACAGACCAACGTCACCCCGGAAGTCCTCGTTGCTGTGCTTGTTGTTGCGTTGGTCTGCCCCCGAGTGGTAAAGGCAGGGCAAGAGAGGTAGGAAGAAAAAAAAAAAAGCTTACAGCACCTGGTATTCCCAGGCGGTCTCCCATCCAAGTACTAACCAGGCCCGACGCTGCTTAGCTTCCGAGATCGGACAAGATCGGGCGTGCTAAGCGTGGTATGGCCGTAAGCGAGAGCTGCCTGCGAAAGCGGCCCCCTTAAAGCAGTCGGCAAACACGTGTGTCATTCAGGCAGCCTCACCATGTCACTGAACCGCCACCTCTTTCAAACAGCGCCGGCATATTGAGCTGAACGCCGGAAAAAGACGCTTGTCAGTTAGGAAAAAAAGGCGAGAGAGAAAAAAAACAGCCAATAAATTAATTAATTAATGAATGAATACACCAATAAATAGTTTATTTTTTTTTAAAAAGAAGGGGATGGGTAAAAAAGGCAAAGCAACAAAAAAAGAGTGGTTTGACGTCTGAAATGTTGCTGTGCTTGTTGTTGCGTTGGTCTGCCTCTGAGTGGTGAAGGCAGAGCAAGAGAGGGAGGAAGAAAAAAAAAAAAGCTTACAGCACCTGGTATTCCCATGCAGTCTCCCTTCCAAGTACTAACCAGGCCCGACGCTGCTTAGCTTCCGAGATCAGACGAGATTTTTTTTTTTTTTTTTTTTTTCTTTATTTATCAAAAAGCACATAATTAGACATTACACATAAACTTTGTAGTTTTCACTTTCATTAGTTATATATCTTTGCAGACATCTGGGGCCACATGTGCAGTACCAGCTTCAGGCAGCTCCAACATCCTTCACAGTAGATTGCAATAAATAAATAAATAAGAAAAACATCTAGTCGCACAATAAATGTGCAAAAGACGCCGCTGTGCAAAGATACTGCAAGACTACTATTTCCGAGATAAAAAAGTACAACTGCCCTGTGCTACACATTCAAATGATAAATGAAAACATTCATGATAAAAGAAAAGACATACATACAGCGGTACTAAAAACAATCCGGTAAAAGCAATTTGATGCCATCCCATGTCTGTCGTATAAAAGGGTTAGTAGAAACAAATATGTTGCTAAAAAGCTCTAATTCCCCTCTCTCACTAAAATATAAAAACAAAGATTCTAAAATTACTAACAGTTTAACTAGAAATAAAAGACAGACATCCAGTTCCACTCCCTTTTGTTTCATCACCACCCTCCTCACCCAAACTGAATGTCTTGCCTCTGCTAAAACAATGTGGAGTGCCTGTCGTTTTTCTTTTCCCTTTTCAAAAGCCCCAAATAAAAACACTTTTTCCCAGTTTTGAGTCACATACTGCTCACTTTCCCCAAAACCCACCACTATTTGCTTTAGCTTCTTTTTAAAACATCTCAGTTTTTCGCACAAAAAGAACATATGTCTCAAACCCTCTTTTTCTCCACCACACACTTTACATAAATCATCGTTTGCGAAGCCCATTTTAAAAAGTCTCATTTCATTTAAAACACAATTATGTCCTAATAAAAAATCAAAGTTTTCTAAAACTGGGCATTTCAGTGTTTGTCTTATGTTCCGCCAAATGTCTTCTTTTTTCAACCCCTCCACCACCCTCAACCAGTAGTTATTTGCCGTTGGTGGAATAAAAGCCTTCTGTCTAAAAACAAATAAAAGTTCTTTAAAACAAAAGCCTTAAAAACCCCATCACCTTCTTTCACAGTTATTTCAACTTCCTCTTTTTTCGCCCCCTCACTGTCACACATTATTTGTTCTTTCCATTCAGTTGGTATAGCACTCAGTATTTGGTTCAGTTCTTTTCTTATTTTTCCCACCTCGTATCCCTTTTGCACCCTTGATATTTCATCAATAAAAGCCTGGAATGGCAAGAGCCCTGGTCTTACTTCATAAAAGAGATCTCTGATCTTCCTAAAACCTGCTTCAAACCACACTGTCCAAGAGATCCCTCCTTCAATTGTCAAATTTGAATTTAAAAACAAAGGTTGATTTAAAATAGCTTCCCTTCCCACCGGTTTAAGAACTAGAGTCCTTGAAAAGCTACCCCATGCCCTTAAAACCTCTCTATAAAACTCTGGGATGCCAATTGTCATGTTATCTTTCAACCCCATCCATAAGGCTGAAGACCCCAAATTCATTTTTTTTGTTAAAAAATATGTCATGGTTGTTTTCCACCCTCTAAAAAATTCCTCACAACCTTTACTCTGAGGGCCTTCATCCTTAGGATGGGGTTTAGGAGTCCCAACCCTCCGTCCTCCACTGGACCGATCAGAGTCTCATATTTAATTTTGGATGGCTTACCCTGCCAGATAAAATTAGTCATTAAACGCCTAAGTACATTCGCCACAGGAATTGGCAAACAGACCGAACCAAGGACGTACCATAGTTTAGATAAAAATAATGCATTTAGCACTAAGATTTTTCCCTTGAGGGTCAAACTTCTCCTCTCCCAAAAAGCCAATCGATGTTTTGTTTTCCCTATTACCTCCTCCCAATTTTCTTTTGTCATTAAACATTCATTTGGCCCTACTCTGACTCCCAAAATTTTCATTCCAGATTGAATTTCTTTGAAAGGTAACGCCCTTGACAGAGTTCCTCCTCCCAACCTCAGGAACTCTGTTTTGCCCTCATTCATTCTAGCGCCTGAGCCTTTACAATACAAGTCTAAAACTGCCATACTGTTAAAAATGCTGTCCTCATCTTCCAGCACAAGAGTTGTGTCATCAGCATATTGGTAGATCTTTGTTTCCGTGTTAAAAGGGTCTTCTTTAAAAACAGATATTCCTTTTATCTCGCTGTCCGCACTGATTGCCAGGCCCAGTGGCTCAGCCACCAGCGTGTACAACAGTGCGGACAGCGGACAGCCTTGGCGAATTGATCTCGATAACAGGATAAAATCAGTTAAAAAACCATTGACTTTGACACAGCTCTTGGCATCTGAGTAGAGACACCTCAGACACCGTACAAACTTTTTACCAAAATTAAAAGTATTTAAAACATCAAATAAAAACTCATGTTCCACTCTATCAAAAGCTTTTTCAAAATCAATGTTGAGGACAAACCCCTGTTTTTTCTCTCTCTCCATGTACCAGAGTTTGTCCCTAACGCTGTTAACGGTGTCTGAGATATCTCTACCCAGTACAGCATAGGCTTGATTGGACTGAATGACTGAGGGCAAAATTTGCTTCAGCCTATTTGCCAATATCTTGGCTAAGATTTTATAATCGCAATTTAAAAGACTAATAGGTCGAAAATTTTCTAACATATCTCTGTCCCCCTTTTTCTTGTTAATAATTTTAATGACCCCTCTAGTCATAAATGGGCTTATATTCCACTCCTCCCACACCTCCTGAAAAAACATGTTTAAAATAGGAACTAAAACGAGTTTAAAAGCTTTATAAAACTCACACGGTAAGCCATCCAGGCCAGGGCTCTTACCATTCTTCATTCCTCCTAAGGCATTCTCAATTTCTTCATTAGTGATGATGCTATTGCACATGTCTCTGTCTGTTTTTGTTACTCTTGCTTTTATATGGTTTAATAAAAAACGACTTGCATTGTTGTCTATGCCCTGTTTAGTAAAAAGGGCTTGATAAAATGTAAAAACTCTATTTAAAATACTGTCCTTATCTTTAACATTGTTTCCTTTATCATCTTTCAAAACTTTTATTTCTTCTGCTTTCTGCCTGTTTTTTTCCAAATCAAAGAAGAACCTTGTACACCTTTCCCCTTCTACCAAATAGTTCGCCCTGCTCCTAACCATCGCTCCTTTACATTTATTTTCCTCAATCATCTTCAAATTCTCTTCTAACTCCATTATTTTGTTTACATCTCCTTTACCTGTTGCTGCTTTTGCTAATTCTTTTCCAAGTTCGTTTTTAATTGCAAGTTCTTTTTTAGTCTTGTCTTTTTTCAGTTTTCTACAATATTTCATTGTGTATGTTTTTATATCATATTTTAAGTTGTCCCACCACAGACCAATACAGCCCTTATACAAATTCATTTCATTAACACTTTCTTTTATTATATTCTCTACTTCCATCTTATAAAAGTTATCTTTTAAAACTTCAGTATTTAATAGCCATAGTCCAGGACCCCTCTCTATTTCATTAAAATCTAAAACCATGTGCATATAATTATGATCACTAAAACTACAAAATTGGTATTGACACTTCTTAACACTATAAAACAGATCTTTTTTCATTAGGGCCAAATCGATCCTACTTTGTTTTATGTTATTTTTTACCACTTGCATTCTACTAAATTCTCTCTTTCCCATGTTTATTTCTCTCCATACTTCTATCAAATTAAATTTTATCATTACACTTTTCAGCTGCTCTCTTCCTCTATCAGCTGTGTACACCATATCATCCGCAATATCCACTTTCTCTAAAACCGTATTAAAATCCCCAATTACCACCATATCTCCCCATTTATCCATTAAAACTCCCAACTTCTTAAAAAACACCACTCTGTCAGCATCCCCATTCGGTGCGTGAACATTACAAATAGTGATTTTTTCATTTTCTTTTTCAAAAGTTATAATTAAAATTTTCCCTTCCTTATCATTATATAATTCAGTTATCTTGTTACAGACATTTCTTTTGACCATAAAAGCTAACCCTTTTCCTTTATGCACACTATTATTATAAAACAAATCCCCATCCCACCTTTTCCGAAAGCCCTCTGCTATGTCATCTCTCCAGTTTGTCTCTTGTAATAAAATAATGTCACTCTTCTTGTTTTCCAGCACCACTCTTTGCATTTTTTCTGGATTCACTCCACCCCTTAGATTAATAGAAAGAAGGCCCCACCCCATTAAAAAAATAAATACAAAGAAAAGCTTTAAAAAGTTCTCCAGCGATAAATTACCCTCCGTCATTTTGAATTACTCCTGCTCCTTACGGTGACCCCTCCTGCTTTCCTGGTTTTTTAAAACCAGCGGTAAGTTTACAATCCCAGTCTTTTTTTTCTTTCCTTTCTGTTTTATCTGTTTCTGCAATCGCTCTCCAACTTCAATTTCGCTTTTATCCATTAGTTCATTTACCTGTCGCGCGTTCTGTAGTTGTTGATTATTATCCACTTTATGTTCCGGTTCACCAAAGCTTTGATCTTTTTCTCCTTCGGGTTCTCGATCTGCAAAAAACAGTCCGGCAGAGACGGCTCTCTCCACCAACTCCGCGCTACCGGTGTTCTCACAGTCCGTGCTCCTTGGGGAGAGAGCCGACTCCAGTACAGGCTGGCCACAGGGCAAACTGGTCTCCAGTTCCAGCTTATCCTCCTCCACCACCGAGTCCCCCAGTATCTCCTGCTCTGAATGGGGTTCAGGCTCCAGTCCATGAGCAGAGGCCACAGTCTCCTCCCGCACCACACACGGCTCACTCTCATCGGAGGACAGGCAGGTGCATCGCATCAAGGTCCTCCGGCAGTCTTCACATCTGGCGGCGGTACATTCTCTTGCGTAGTGTCCCTGTCCCAGGCACTCCCGGCACATGAAACTAGGACAGTCCCTCAGCACATGCCCAGGGCTCATACAGAACCGACAGATCTTCACCTGTCTATCATGTATTACCCGGCAGTACTGGGGACCGTCCTCTGTTTCGAATCGTGCACTATATGGCAATGATACCACTTCTTTCGGAAATTTTACTTTTAGGAATCTCGTGCCGTCTGTGATCGAAGTGCCTGGATAGTACCGCCGCTTTACCGGTAGGATGGGCTGCACCCCCCATTTCACCAACCTGTCTAAGATCTGCCGGTCGGGTATCCCAGGTGGAAGGTGCAGGAAGGAGACCATGACCTCTGCCCTGTGTAACCTCTTCACTGCGATCACTTCCTCCCCGCACCGCACACCCTCCTCCATTTTCTCACACGCCGCCTCAGAGTTCATCGTTGCTTCAAATTGTTTATTTTGTTTTGGTCTCAAGGCCAACAATTCCCCAGATCCAACAAGTTCCTCAATAAGTTTAATCAGTTCATAAGCCGTTAATCCAGTCACATTCTCTGTTTCTAAAAGCACAGTCCATTCTCGTTTATATTTCACCGCTGCTTTCTCTTTGCCACTGTTTTTGCTGTCGCCGTTAGAATCCACAGTTTCTTTTCTTTTATCAGTTTGATCGTCTTTACTCAGTTCATCATCAATTTGTTGATTTTCTAATTTATTCACCTTTCTTTTCTTCCTTGCTACTGTTATAAAGTCGTCATCCTTACTCATTTGTTCGTCATCCGTTACGTTATCAAATTCTTTTAGTTCTCTGCATTCATCATCGTCCTTAGTTTTCCGTTCCATCTTTGCCTTTAGCCGATCCGTGGTCATCACCGTTTTCTCTCTTCCATCCGAGGTAATCCCTTGTCGTAAACCTTCTACCGAAATCAGAAGTCGTTTACCGTGTGGTCCGTCCATTGTTTTAAAGAAAAAAAGAACGCTTACCCAGCAGCAGCAGACTGCTGGGCTCGCTTAATAAACTCAAGAAAAACTTGAAAAGAAAAGACTGAAAATAAAGAAAAATACAAAAACGTTTTAATGAGAAAAGGCTCGAATTGAGGGAGCCTCTCTCCCCCTTCTACAGCCGTCTCACTCACGCACGCGCAGATCGGACAAGATCGGGCATGCTCAGCGTGGTATGGCCGTAAGCGAAAGCGGCCCCCTTAAAGCAGTCGGCAAACACGTGTGCCATTCAGGGAGCCTCGCCATGTCACTGAACCGCCACCTCTTTCAAACACCGCCGGTGAAGCATTCGATTTGGTGCCCCTTTGGAATTCCTGTTCCCCCTCGAAATACAATGCAAGTCCACTCCACCGTTAGACATAACCTAGTACAACTGGTTCTACGGGAAACGAAGTAGGACAAACTTAATATCGCTACATGTTAACATAGATCAATAGCCTATAGATTAACGGTTATTCATGTCACACAATAACAGCATTGCCATGACATTGCATCGGTCATTGAGTAAGCTAGGCTGCTTGTTTGATGTAAAGCTACCCTAATAAACGTGCATTTTGAAAATCAATCAGTGTCATCATTCTGCTTAGTGGTCACTGTCAAGTTCTTCCAGCCAGGTAGCCTATTCAGTGAGACGGGGCACACATTTCATCAGCGAAAGTGATGATGCCGTCTGCTAGCCTACTCATTCCAGTCATTTGGTCAATAAAGTCTAGTCGGGTAGGCATACACAACAGAAATGCCCCATTATCATCGTAAGTAAAACATATCAAAGTATGAAAACATCAATCGTAAGCAAAACAGCAAGTAGGCTAGCCTAATCGGCCTACCTTCCGAGTTTTGGCAAGCTGCCATTGTTGTGCTGGATGAATGGGAAACGCAAAACACCGTCGAGCCTTTACCCATACACGGTGGGAGCGAGGTTTGCGAAGACACATATTATATCTCCAGGGTGTATCTTCTTGGTTCCTCGGCGTAGCAGTGAGTTGTGCAACAGGATGACAGAACCTACATCAATATGCGCTTTCCCTACCTGATCAGAGAAATCTGTGCATTTCAATCGGGTAGGTTCACTGTACAAGCACTCCACATTTTATTCTAATTTGTTATGGTAAAACACGATTTTAGTTTGGTAACTTCGATATATGACCTGTGTACTGTTATTTTGCATGCATTGTCAAGGTATGAGTGAACTTTGCGACGCAGACAGAAAGTTTATTATTAGTTTTGATTTTACCACGAGTTTCTGCAGACGGAGATTAACGCGGTTAGTGCAAAACCCCGCTAGCAAGTTCATATTCTTTCTGTGCATAGTTTAGGTTAAGGTACACGGAAGATATAACTTAGTTTAACATGCATTGAATGTAAAGTCAGTCTGACATGCCTTGTATGTGTGCATTCACTGTGTTTATTGATCTTTGTGTGCGATAAGATCGCAAATGTTCACGAGTGTTCTAATTAGCAGACACTCCACGCCTGTGAACATTCTATTCTGTTTAGCCTGCTAGCGCTGTGAATGATATTGATATGCATGTATTTAGCCTGTGTAACGTGGTGCATTACTTTGATCATGTTTGCGCAGATCCTGCATGTTAAGTTTCCCCGGAGCCTGACGGCTGGTTTTTGTTCTATTTCGTGTCTCCTGACCGCCAGAGGCGTTGCTTTCAGCACATGGATGTCCATCGCACGTATGTGCAGGTCGAGTGATAATATCAACATTGTCACCTGGGTGACGTCACCGTGACCCCGTGACGGGGCACAAAAGACCGGTGAACCCAGGAAGTAACCCTCTTTCATCTTCTCGCGTTCATTGCAGGTCGCAAGTTGAGAAGTTGCTCATGTTTTCTGCTAGCGCTTGTTTCGCTGCCTAATCGGCTGAGGCTGTGCATTTGCACCCCTCAAGAAACGTTTCTCAGCGTTAGTTCTACATTTCTTGTTGGATTTGGATTATTTGTGCTGGGGAACCTCCGAGACGAGTGAGCTCGCTCGTGGAGCTATCTGGCCCACCGAAGCGGTGTCCTCGCCGCGGGGGCATACAACACTTTAACTGTGCTGTTAAAGGTGAGCTATTATTTGTTCCCTGTTAAACCGCTTGTCAACACGGTGCTCTCGCCGTTGTTTCCTTTGAGTTACGGTTTGTGGCGCACGGCGCCTTCTTTGGTGTCTGTTTGTTTATTTAGCCTCAGGCAGTCTCTGCTCACGGACGACTGGCCTTACTGTAGCGCGGTATTTGTTATTTCCGTCGCTTAGTTTACAGCTTACTAAACTGGATTGTTATGGCTATCTTTTGTGTTTTCACTCAGCCTAAGTCCGCGAGCCCGCTGTTCACGCTGGGCCTCTCGCGATTGTAATTCCACCTGCGAGTGAGTTTACTCGCTGTGCTTACCGGTGGTGTCATTTTACTATTCTCGTTGTTGTTGTTGTTTGGGAGATCCTGCTAACGCTTGTTTCGCTGCCTAATCGGCTGAGGCTGTGCCTTTTGCAACCCTCAAGGAACGTTTCAGCGTTAGTTCTACATTTAGCTTTAAAGGTAAGTTAAAGGTAAGTTATTCCTTTGTCTCTCTTTTTCCGCTTGTCAACACGGCGCTCTCGCCGTTTGTTTCATTTGAGTTGGCGGTCTGTGGCGCGAGGCGCCTTTTGGCTGGTTGTTTATTTAGCTTCAGGCAGTCTCTGCCCACGGACGACTAGCCTTACTGCAGCTCGGTATTTGTGTTTACCGTCGTTTAGTCTTCTACCACGGGTGTGTTTTGTTTTCATCCGCGGGGTTTACCTGAGTTCACGAGCCCCGGTGCTCACGCGGGATCCGTCGCGCTTGTAATTTCGACTGCGAGTGGGTTTACTCGCTGTTCTATTAACTTTTTTTACTACTGTTATTGGGGGTGTGCCCGCCCCGTTTACTGTTGCCAGCCGGTGTTCTCGCCTGGGCTGATTATTTGCTTACCGCTGTGTTTACTTCTTGCTACTGTTATTGGGGCATACCCGCCCCGTCTACTGTTGCCAGCCGGTGTTCTCGCCTGGGCTGATTATTTGCTTACTGCTGTGTTTACTTCTTGCTACTGTTATTGGGGCATACCCGCCCCGTCTACTGTTGCCAGCCGGTGTTCTCGCCTGGCTGATTATTTGCTTTGCTGCATTTACTTCTTGCTACTGTTATTGGGGTATACCTGCCCCGTCTACTGTTGCTAGCCGGTGTTCGGTGTTCTTGTGGAGATGTTCGACAGCTGTGTCGCCTGCAGGGCCCCACGTGAGCCGGAGGACGGCCGCCGTGAATGCCCCTCCTGCCTGGGGGTCAAGCACCTGCAGCAGGGGCTGACTGAGCTGGCCTGCGCGGACTGCATGTGCCTGGGTAGGGCAACCCGGACCGCCAGGCTGGCGATGGTGGGCCCTCTACCAGCCGCTCCCCTGGTCACGGGGGTGCAGGCGGCGGGGACTACGGCAGCGAGGCGACTACACGCTCTGCCTGCACTGCCACTGGACGGCATGTACTGCGACATGCGAGAGCACAGTCGCAACGTCCGAGCGGGCGGGCCACCTTGCTGTTCGTTCGCCTCGACTGGAGAGATCGCGCCCTTCTCCAGGAGGCCGACTATGCCCTGTCGGAGGACGAGAGCCTTCTCCGGACGGCCCATGGTGGCCGTTCTGACCCCTTAAAATCTCGGCGGTCGGCCATGGAACTGGATGTGGTAACCCTCTCTGAGGGCCACCAGCACCCAGGGATCTGGGGTCAGCCCTTTCCAGCGTTGGAGCTGCTGGCTGAAAAAGTGGCCGACCGCCGGCATGATGGCGTCAACGCCGCCCTGACCGTCCCTGCTGCTCATCGGGGGTCCGACGAGAGGCGGGCTGGGCGTAGGGGGCGGCACGGCGGGCCCGGGTGGCGGCGGGGCGACGAAAGTCCTCCGCTCGCCTGGAGAGACATTAGCCGACCGAGCTCCCGTGACAAATAGGCAAAAGCCTGGAGGGCAGCCTCGCACAGCTCCTGCGAAGCAGCGCCTGGTGGTTGCAGCGTCCGAGCAAGGGCCAGCCGCAGGTGGGACATGGAATTCCCAAGACGGGCCATAGGTGCCGCAGTGTCATAACTGCGGACGATAAGGTCGCCCGTAACGCGGCACTGCGTTCGGGGGCACTGGGCATCCGGCTGTAGAGCCTCGTTGGGCGAGAGCACCCGTGCGGCCACAGACGGCTGGAGGCCATATGTAGGGGCGTCCTGCATCGCTGCCAGTGCCCTGCGGATGATAAGGCCGCCCGTAACGCGCCACTGCGTTCGGGGGCACTGGGCATCCGGCTGTAGAGCCTCGCTGGGCGAGAGCACCCGTGCGGCCACAGACGGCTCGATGCCCGGCATCCGCTGGAGGCCATATGTAGGGGCGTCCTGCATCGCCGCCAGCGCCCTGCGGATGATAAGGCCGCCCGTAACGCGGCACTGCGTTCGGGGGCACTGGGCATCCGGCTGTAGAGCCTCGTTGGGCGAGAGCACCCGTGCGGCCACAGACGGCTCGATGCCCGGCATCTGCTGGAGGCCACATGTAGGGGCGTCCTGCATCGCCGCCAGTGCTCTGCGGATGATAAGGTCGCCCGTAACGCAGCATGTCGCAGAACTGGGGCTGAGGATCAACTACAGGAAGAGCTCGTTGGTGCCCTGCCAGGAGACCAACTTTCTGGGCATTCACCTGGAATCGAGGTCGTTGAGGGCAACCCCCTCTCAGGCCAGGATCCGCAACATCCACCAACTGCTTGGCCGCTTCAGAAGGGGGAGATCGCTCACCCTGAAGTCTTTCCAGCGCCTGCTCGGCATGCTCACCGCTGCCTCCTCTCTCGTTCCAGTGGGGCTCCTGGACCTACGTCTGCTTCAGCGATGGCTGAACGACCTTCACCTCGACCCGGCCCTGCACGGGCAGAGGCTGGTCAAGGTTACCCACACCTGCCACAAACTCCTCCGTCCGTGGAGGAGGAGGACGTACTTTACACAGGGTGTCCCCTTAGCCGCTATCCCTTCCTGGCGGGAGGCCATCACTATGGACCCCTCCCTGGAAGGATGGGGGGCGGTGCGGCAATGCCGGACGACCAGGGGCTGCTGGAGTTCTCAGCAGCGGCAGCAACACATCAACGTGTTGGAGCTACAGGCTGTGTCTCTCGGCCTACAGCACTTCCTCCCAGACCTGGCCGGCAGACACGTCCCGATGAGGACCGACAACTCCACAGTGGTGTACTACATCAACCGCCAGGGGCGCACCAAGTCCCTCCGGTGCTTGCAAGTGGCCCAGCAGCTGCTGCTTTGGGCCCGTCATCATCTCCTCAGTCTTCGGGCTGTGTATTTACCAGGCGCCGCCAACAGGGCCGCGAATCTGCTGTCTCGCCGGGGCCCTGACCCCAGGGAGGGGAGGCTCAACCCAGCGGTGGTGCTCGCCATCTGGGAACGCTTCGGCAGGGCAGAGGTGGACCTCTTTGCGTGCCAGGACTCGACTCACTCCTCTCTGTGGTTCAGTCTTCATGGCCCCAGCCCTCTAGGCCTGGGCGCGTTGGCACATGCGTGGCCGAGGCAACGGCTTTACGCATTCCCCCCGTTGCCGCTTATAGTACAGACTCTCCACGGGGTTGTGGTGGGCCACCACACACTGCTGCTGGTGGCCCCTCGGTGGTCAGGGAGAGTGTGGTTCCCGCAGCTACTGCAGCTGCTGGGCGGAGACCCCTGGTGCCTGCCAGTGAGGCAGGATCTTCTGTCGCAGCTGGGGGGCCAGATCTGGCACCCGGATCCGGTCAGGCTGCAGCTCTGGGTTTGGCCCCTGAGGGGCCTGACCCCTTGCTAGATTGGTGTGAGCCGGCAGTGGCCGACGCCATTGCCAGCTCTCGGGCATCGTCCACCAATGCCCTCTACGCCAACAGGTGGAAGCTGTTCTCCACTTGGTGCCTGACGCAGGGCGTGGTGCCCACGCGCTGCCCCCTGCCTACCATTCTGCTGTTTCTACAGTCGCCGTTTGACATGGGGCTCACGCCCTCCACCATCAAGGTGTACACTGCTGCCATCTCTGCCCGGCATGCCAGGATTGAAGGGCGGACAGTGGGATCCCATCCTTTGGTGGCTCGCTTTCTGGAGGGTGCCCTTCGCCTGAGACCCCCCCCCGGCGGAGCCGGGTGCCCACATGGGATCTGCCTTTGGTGCTGCAGGCTCTCTGCGACGCACCGTTTGAGCCCCTACTGACAGGGGATGTTTTATGGCTGTCTATGAAGACAGCATTCCTTCTGACCATCATGTCAGCGAAGCGCGTTGGGGATTTGCACGCGCTGTCTGTTAGTGGGGACTGCCTGCTGTGGCCTAACCCCTCCTTCCTACCAAAGACCCTCTCTTCTGCCTTTGCTAATCAGCCTCTTAGCCTGGCGGCGTTTGAGGCGGATCAGGGGGAGAGGTCTGAGCTTTTATGCCCTGTGCGTGCCCTACGGGTGTATGTGTCCTGCACAGAGGGCTTTCGTCTGACTGACACCCTGTTTCTGTGCCATACAGGGCCAAGACGAGACTTGGCACTTTCCAAGCAGAGGCTGTCCAAGTGGCTAGTGGAGGCCATATTGCATGCCTATAGGCACAGTGGCTCCACAGTACCTCGGGGTGTTCGAGCGCACTCCACCCGCAGTATGGCGGCCTCATGGGCATCACTGAGGGGCGTGCCCCTCTCTGACATATGCAGCGCTGCCTCAGGGGCATCTAGCTGCACTCTTACCAGGTTTTATCGGATCAACGTTGTTCCGCATAATCCTGTCCCAACGGCGGTGGTTCCTGGCCCGTCCCAGCAGCACTGAGTACGGGTAGGCACTCCTCATGACTTTGTTGGTATGAGTCATCCATGTGCTGAAAGCACCGCCTCTGGCGGTCAGGAGACACGAAATAGAACGAAGGTTATGCATATAACCACGGTTCTATGAGTGTCGGATGACCGCCAGAGCTTGGCCGTCACTCGGAGTGCTCACGAGAAGATGTGCCAAGAGGGTTACTTCCTGGGTTCACCGGTCTTTTGTGCCCCGTCACGGGGTCACGGTGACGTCACCCAGGTGACAATGTTGATATTATCACTCGACCTGCACATACGTGCGATGGACATCCATGTGCTGAAAGCACCGCCTCTGGCGGTCATCCGACACTCATAGAACCGTGGTTATATGCATAACCTTCGTTTTATGTTCTCTAAAGGTATGCTGCTTCAGTCCAAGTGAATGTATATAGTGTATGCATTGTAAATTAATACGTTTAGGCTTAAAGTCACCGTTCATTCCTCATGAGAATTGAGATTAGATTGATCAAGGTTTTTTTTTCTAAAGAATATATTACTGTTATTATTTTGTTATGAGAGAAATCTGTGCATTTCAATCGGATGCTGCATGTTAAGTTTCCCCGGAGCCTGACGGCTGGTTTTTGTTTTATGTTCTGTAAAGAAAATAAAGGTGTGTGAACTGCAGTGCCCGTGTGTTTCCCTGACTGCCTGACCTCAATTACATTGGCAATCTGTCATGGTGGCAATAACGCATAGTCAGAGATGGCGGACACATTGTGTCAACGTTTTGATACTTTGTAGCCTACGAATAGACTACATTTACTTAAAAAAGGGTGGGTTATGAGCATCATAAAATGATCCATTCTACACCAATGCAAAAATCAAAAAGTCCAAATTAGCCGCATTGTGCAGCCTGTGTTTTTGGACATTCTTCTGTTACCAATCAATCCAAGCATCTGTGAAATATAGGTTAATCTCATGTAATTAATAATGGCCTAGTAGGCTGAGCCATCTCCGTTTTAGATTCAAACAAATGCTATGAACATATGTGTAGCCTACTAAGCTTTTTTTTCTATAAACCACGATGACGTGACATTTGACAGGCCTATGGTGAATGATGCATTCTGTGCTGGTCAATGCGTCAGTCTCCAGCCTATCAAGTGTGAAACACAGAAAGCGTTTTCCTACTCGTGGGAAAACGATATATTTTTTTCCAGTTTCGCTTGCCGTACAGGCAGATGTTCTACTACTTGAGTAAGTTAAGGTGACTACGCAGGGTAACCTAGCAGCTACGCCAGACTTGTGTTTGTGTAAGCGTAAAGGGAACTGGGGAACCAAATCGAATGCTTCACCGGCATATTGAGCTGAACGCCGGAAAAAGACGTTTGTCAGTTAGGAAAAAAAGGCGAGAGAGAAAAAAACAGCCAATAAATGAATTAATTAATAAATGAATACACCAATAAATAGTTTATTTTTTTTTAAAAAGAAGGGGATGGGTAAAAAAGGCAAAGCAACAAAGAAAGAGTGGTTTGACGTCTGAAATGTTGCTGTGCTTGTTGTTGCGTTGGTCTGCCCCCGAGTGGTGAAGGCAGGGCAAGAGAGGGAGGAAAAAAAAGCTTACAGCACCTGGTATTCCCAGGCGGTCTCCCATCCAAGTACTAACCAGGCCCGACGCTGCTTAGCTTCCGAGATCGGGCGTGCTCAGCGTGGTATGGCCGTAAGCGAGAGCTGCCTGCGAAAGCGGCCCCCTTAAAGCAGTCGGCAAACACGTGTGCCATTCAGGGAGCGTCGCCATGTCACTGAACCGCCACCTCTTTCAAACACCGCCGGCATATTGAGCTGAACGCCAGAAAAAGACGTTTGTCAGTTCGGAAAAAAAGGCGAGAGAGAAAAAAACAGCCAATAAATGAATTAATTAATTAATAAACGAGTACACCAATAAATACTTTTTTTTTTTTTTTAAAAAAGAAGGAGGTGGGTTAAAAAGGCAAAGCAACAAAGAAAGAGTGGTTTGGCGTCTGAAATGTTGTTGTGCTTGTTGTTGCGTTGGTCTGCCCCCGAGTGGTGAAGGCAGGGCAAGAGAGGGAGGGGAAAAAAAAGCTTACAGCACCTGGTATTCCCAGGTGGTCTCCCATCCAAGTACTAACCAGGCCCGACGCTGCTTAGCTTCCGAGATCGGGCGTGCTCAGCGTGGTATGGCCGTAAGCGAAAGCTGCCTGCGAAAGCCGCCCCCTTAAAGCAATCGCGAAACATGTCTGTCATTTATGCAGGGTGAGACAGAAAAAGAAATAGCTTACACCACCTGGTATTCCCAGCCGGTCTCCCATCCAAGTACTGACCAGGCCTGACGCTGCTTAGCTTCCGAGATTGGACGACATCAAGAGATGCCGCAAGAGAAAGCTGCAACCTTAAGATCAGGCGTGCTCAGCGTGTAGCGCACCGGCAGGTAGCTGTGGCCTAGGGGTTAGAGCGTTGGACTTGGGTTTGGAGAGTTGCAGGTTCAAATCCCACCCTACCCATGGTATAATGCCAGCATCCATAGGAGGGCAGGGGACATTGCCACACATCATGTCAACATCATGAGGAGCGCTCAACCGGCAAGCAAATCAGTAATCTGAGCACAGGGAACACAACAGAAAGCGCTCCGGGAGGGGAACAGAGGACAGGCACAACTGGTGAGCATTTCGGTAACCAGAGCACATGGCCAACACCATGTCTCGGAGTACAACTCGCTAGCAGGCAGTACCGGCAAGCATGAGGGTCTACTGTAAGCTCTGTAAGATATGGCCAAAACCATGTCCAGGAGGGTGTATGCCTGGGAGGAGTGCTGGGAGCAGCAGGTCAGTAACCAGAGGGTCTGCCATAAGCTCCAGGGGACATGGCCAAAAGCATACCCAGGTAGAACCGGCGAGCATGCTGATAACCGGCGCATCAACCGTAAGCTAGGATTTTCTGTTATGCCAACAGGATTCCAATAGACTGTAAATTACGTTTGGTGAAGTCCTGCAGGATTCTTTAAGGAAAGTGTGGTCTTACAGGATACAGCAGGCTTATCCTGTGTTCCAGAAAATCCTATAGGATTCTAAAGGGCTAAATTGAATGGTTCTATGGGATCCCATAGATGGTAAATTGCGTTTTTTTTTCTTTGTCTGTCTAAGTCCTATAGGATTCCAATAGGCCTACCCAAGAGTAGGCTACAGGCTGTGTGGTCCAATAGGATTTACATACAATGGGATACCGGTATCAATATCTAGTAGACTATATATACAGTGCATGGCTGTTTAATTGTGATTTGGGTGATGTGGATTTACAGCAACATACATTTTTGTGTCATTTTACCATTATCTACATTTAATGTTAGTATTTAAATAGGCATATTATACGTTTCATTAGTCACATGTGTAAATAAAATGTTAATCTTTAAAATTAATGAAATGTTAGTCTATATTGAGTAAGCTTTATGCATCCGCTTATTTGGATATGTAATGGTTCAAATATTTGCAATAAATAAATGCTACGTGATGCGAAATTGCATAATCAAATACTTCATTTTAATGAGCATTGAACTGGCTTTGCAAATGCCTGCACGCGCAGCCACCGTGACCAGTAGGTCCATACATTGTTGCAAATTCGCGCACCACTTTCCCAGGAGAGAGGACAAGCTGCCTGCAACGGAAGATGTGTTACCACTTCTACTACCACTTCAAACCCAGCCACACCATCATCATCACCACTTACACAAACTAGTTCGTTATCTTGTCAGTACACCTCTTCAAGCCCCCCCAGTACCACCAGCAGAAGATATGACAGATTTCATGTCCGGTTCTTTCTTTTATTAATTGTATTACAAAAAATCCACAATTTTTGAAAAAGGAGAATTTATTTAAAATACTAACATTTACTTGTGATTGCATCAAATCCATTTTGTCCATTGGCTCACTATTATACAAAGTCAATCTATTTCAATGTCATTTGGCTAGAGTGATGCATACAGGACTTTCTCCATTTTCATGAACACAACTTTTCTCACAATATCAGTATATTTCACAGCAACTGTAGTTGCCGTTGCAGTAATACATTTCAAATGCCCTACTGTCTCAGAGGCAAAAATAGCATTTTTAGAATTAAACAAATTAACAAAAAACACAGGCACTTTATCTTCTGAACTGATAATAGACGTTATTTTCCCGATGTTGCCATTTTTTAATTCAACAGTGTAACTGTTATGTTTGTGTGAACATCCATACATCTCTGTGGTAAACACTTTCCCATTAATGATTGCACGATTGTAGTGCTGGGCAGCAGCTATGCCTTGACTCCCCCAGACCGGAGTAACCAAAGACTGTTGAATGTTGTTGAGTTGTTTGTGGTATGGACACCCAAGTAGCGTAATATTTTTAAACGTACAAGCTCTACTCCTTAAAGGATATCCGTTTATCCAGTCATTAACCATAAGGTTAACTCTATGCGTCATATGACTGTCCGTTGCTGAACCATCTAAAAGTATGGGAATTGATTGCATCAAAGAAAAACGAAATGCAATTTGCTGTGGTACTGATTGTGTGCCATGACAAAAATTTGTTAACTTTTGATTATAGCCTTCAAAAGAAAAGGCTGAATTACACCACAATGGGCCATGTAATCGAACTGAAAACTCAAGGTGGGTTAACTGATGGATGTTGTAAGACATGTGGGTGATACCATAGAGCTGTTTTACTTGATTCACAAATTTCTGGATATTCTGGGAAGCACATGTCAAGTCTTTTTCTGATACTGAATCTTTGAGAAGGAGGAATATTGAATTTACTAGACATAGCCAATGTTTCAAATATGTGTTGGGCAGGATTGAATTTAAAACAGGTAAACTGTAAAAAAGTAGCCAGCTACGGCATTCAGCTGCTTTCCATTTAGGCGCGCTGTCCACACTGCGTGGCACTCTGGGGACATCAGATGGTGGTGTCAGGGAAAGCAATTTTTTGTCAATTTTGTGTTTCAATGTTCCAATATACCAAGGGCTTTCATGATATTTACTATTTAACCAAAGGTCCAGAAATCTTAGTGACACCAAGGAGTACGGCGTGCATATAATCTATTGGGAAACTTTTTACCATGTCAAAACCGAAACCATAACTGTTAAGTAATATTAAGGGGGAAATTGTTTTAACACCAAGGACATGTTCCTGGTTGTCAATGGCTTGTACTCCACACTTGATTATGTGTTCATGAGTTCTTAACTCAGCTGGAACACTGTCATACACACGTGTGAACCCACGACCCTTGGCTAATCCCTCATTGAGACAGCACCCACAGCCATAGGACCCGTTGAACTGGTGGATACCATGAAGCAAACATTTTGCCACTGCATCACAGGTACAGGCAATAGGGAAAACCCTTGAAATGCTATGCTTTCCAGTGTGTGGATGTTTCCAAATGATGCCATTTAAATGTATGTTTTTTATGTCTTGAACAAATTGATGGAGGAATGTAGTCATGTCAGGTTTTCCTCGGCCAAACCAAACACCAGCAAGCAACACATGTTTAAACCTGACCTCTGCAGGCAGCTCATTAATAACACAACGAATTGGCCAAAGGGAGTTAAAAGAAGAATTAAACACAGGGACACCATCACAATTCCACAGCAAAGAAATATCCCCTGCCCTGTACTGTGTTTCCCTCAGAATATTTCCTGGTGGTTCACTGGCAAGAATTTCTCTTTGGAGGATGTTCTGTATTTGTTTCTCTATCGAAAGACTAATAAAGAAATCTCCCTGTTTAAAACAATTGTTTGTTTCACCACACTGAACACAAGGGGAGGTTTGACTGGGCACTGTTGCACCACATTTGCAAAATAAATGGACTGTGATGTTGTCTGATGTAGGGATGAGTTTTTTTAGTAGATGGAATGTGTGGGGTAAAATAGTGTTGGGAGGCAAAATGATGCTTAATAATTTTAGTAAGTCTTCAATAGCTGTGGATGATAAACTATGTCGGAGGGAAAAAGCCAGAATTAAAATGATGCACTGCATTAGGGTTACCTCTGAACCAGGGTATAATGGGGAATCATTGGTGGTGGGTTTTGGGGGGTTGCTCATACTAAGACTTGGAAGTCCATTTTGAATACCAAGGTCCGAATTGTCAACTGAATTGTCTTGGTCTGTAGGCTTATCTTCGTCTTCATCAGGGTGTCTGTCATTTCCTTCTGTGATCAGGTTGGTCCGCCATTTACTGGTTTTTGGGACTTCAGTCAGATATTCAGGATCTAAAAATCTAAATAAAAATATGTTGTCTTGGTCAACATTACAGTTTGCTGTTTATTGGTATATAGGCTACAATCTATTTTGTACGCTTGTATAGATAATCTATTCTCTCTCACTCACTCACACACACCCACACACACACACACACACTCAGCGTATAGCCTTATATTAATATAGCCTTATATTAATTGTCCTTAAGCATTTTACCTTTTATATCTACCCTTTTTGTATGGAGCCTTGTCTACTTCGTTTTCCATTTGAGCAAGGCCTACTCCTACAAGGGAAATTGTTATGAAAATGATGCCATATTGCATTTTGCTAATATTCATTACACTTATTTACATTTTGATTTTCATTTATACATAAATGTTTTGTAATTGTGTTTACATTTATAATATTGCATGGGCTAGACATAAATATCATATTGATAAATGACATGCTTAGGCCTATGCGGCCCTAGAGCGCACGCATGACGCTCTCTCACCTGCGCGAGGAGCATTCAAATCCGCGTTCTGATTCGTTGGTTCTCGACTCGCAACTGTCAATGTTGAATGTCCGCCCCAAAGAAGAGCTCTACAATATACGTGTAACGCAACAGTAAGTAAACTTAATTTCTTCTTACGTTAACTTTGCCTTCTTTCTGCATTGTTATTTTACATAACGCTACAGCCACGCTGTACAGTACGTTACAATTCAGTTGACATTAAGTAACAATTTTAGATCAGGCGCTGGTTGTCATAGAGCTGTGGTAACTTTGTCTAAGCTAGCTACTATAGTAGCATTATAATGCTAGCGCACACACTAAAAGGTGTTACATTGTTACAATGGGCTTACATCCGCTAGAGTTATGACTGTTTTCAGAGGTATATTTACCCGAATTATCCGTGTAGAACTGATTTGGAATAGTTACACCAGCACAGACTGAAGCTCGTAGCCTACGCTAGATTTAATGTTAGTTTGCTCAATGTTTTTAACGGCCTCGCGAAAACTTGCTTAGCAACGCTTCCCTGGATCTCAGCAATCGCGATGGCGCCGCGAGCAGTCTTGGCTTAGCCTACTTTCTCCCCCTTCTTTCCACAGATGAATATGCATATGTTAATAGAATGGATAGAAGACCCCCCGACGTGGGATGTACTTCCAATTAAAAAAATAGTAAGGGGACAGTTGGGAGTTGGTGAAGTATGTGATGTGGAGTATTTGGAGGAGTCAAGTCCGGCAAAAATAATCCAATTAGGTTGGTATTCTATATATTCTAATATCTTGTTGTTTTGGCATATAGCCTACCGTGTTAGAGACACTAAAGGAACAGCACTGCATTAGATGATGATGACAATGTTTTATCAGTGATCCCATATGACCTTATTCTAACTTGTGTTATTGTCTTCAAGGGAGCAAAAATAAATTATTGAAGGCTCTCCAAAAAATAGAGCGAGAGAGAGAGATGCTGAAGACACCCGGGCCTACGGGTCGGGGGCAAAGAGAAAAGAGGCCCGTGGCTCCTTATTCTCCTGGCTCCAGCGACAGTGAGGTAAGTTACTATGTATGAGACAGGCGTCACTAAAGAACAGCTAGCTAAGTAGTTATGATGTAGCATGCTATTATGATGTAAAGTGCTACCAGTGTGAAATAATATTGTATTATAATTTACAGAAGGAATCTGTACCTACACCTTTCAAAAAACGAGATAGGGAGTCTTTTTCTAGGAAAATTTTAATGGAATACCATGTAAGTATACAAGCATTTTTTATTTCATGTAGGCCCTACACGTGTGCGCTATGGTTCTCTTCTGCAGTGTTTGTGGGTCATGGTTATTGTCTGCAGTGCTTGCTAATGTGTGTTGGTTCTGTCCCCCTCTTCACACAACAGGCTGGACAAGGAAGTGCCGCCAGTGATTCTGTAAGTAAAGTCTCATGGTTCTCATGGCTGAATGTTTGTGTCATGGTTATAGTTCCCTAATGTGTGTTGGTTCTGTCCCCCTCCTCACACAACAGGCTGGACAGGGAAACGCCGCCAGTGATTCTGTAAGTAAAGTCCCATGGTTCTCATAGCTGAATGTAAATGTTTGTGTGTCATGGTTATTGTCTGCAGTGTTTCCTAATGTGTGTTGGTTCTGTCACCCTCCTCACACAACAGGCTGGACAGGGAAGCGCCGCCGGTGATTCTGTAAGTAAAGTCCATTGGTTCTCAGCTGAATGTAAATGTTTGTGTGTCATGGTTATTGTTTCCTGATTTGGTTCTGTCCCCCTCTTCACACAACAGGCCAGAGAGGGAAGTGCCACCGGTGATTCTGTAAGTAAAGTCCATTGGTTCTCAGCAGCTGAATGTAAATGTTTGTGTGTCATGGTTATTGTCTGTCAATGAGAGTGAGTGAGCAGCCAGAACGAAAATATCAGCCTAAGCCTCAGCCTAAAAACATAACCATTAGAAGGTGTCAGCAATGTCAAGCATCCAATCCAGATGGGAGGTGTAATCACTGTTACAAGTGTGGCAGTACAGAACACTGGGCGTCAGGTTGTCGTAAGAAAAATGTCTCAGCCAATTCAGCTAAGATTGAGACCATGCTTCATTCTGAAAGGAAGATGGACCAAGCAGACCTGTTCAGCCTGAAAGCACCCCTCACTCGTAAGCAGCGGCAAACGGCGAAGCTGGTAGGAAAGAGATGCCTCGTTCATGCGTCCTTAGGGGGCGTAGACACTGCGGTACTGTGGGACACCGGCTCTCAAGTATCCATAGTGGGGACGAACTGGATGAAGACCTACCTACCTCATGCTGAAGTGAAACCAGTGAAGGAGTTACTGGAGGACGGAGCTTTAGAGCTCTCAGCTGCCATATGAAGGATGGATCGAGACAGAGTTCAGCTTGTCCAGGAACGCTGTGGCTGGAATTAGCGACAGACCTGTCCAGGTACCAATTCTTATCGCCAGTAGTGACATTGAACGCCCCATCATCGGCTTTAACGTGATTGAAGAACTAGCACTGAGAAGCGACACCAGTGAAGACTGCATCCCGCCAGGTCACATGGTGAACAGATTATGCTCAGCACTGGAGGTAGGGCGCAAGACTGCTAGAGCTGTTTTATCAGTTTTAAAGAAACAAAAGCCCGACAGTCAGCCCCACATAGCCAGGGTAGGGAGACTTCCAGTGACCATCCCAAAGAACAAAGTGATGGCGGTGCAGTGTGGATGGCTGAGTAAGAGTGTTTTAGGCGCACCACTCGTGGAAAACAATGCCTGACAGACATCCAATTCCAAGAATACAGGAGATCCTGGAAAACCTGGGAGGCAACTCCTGGTTCACAGTACTGGACCAGGGGAAGGCTTATCACCAGGGATTCATGAGTGAGAAAAGCAGGCCATGCACTGCATTCATAACACCATGGGGGCTCTACGAATGGGTGAGAATCCCATTTGGCCTTACTAACGCTCCCGCCGGGTTTCAGCGCTACATGGAAGGATGCCTGGGAGATCTCAGAGATGAAGTTTGTGTCCCATATTTAGATGATGTGCTAGTCTTTAGCTCTAGCTTTGACCAACACATCCAAAATGTGAGAAAAGTGCTACAACGACAAAGAGAATGCGGCATCAAGCTGAGGCCAAAGAAATGTGACTTCTTCAAGAGTGAGGTCTGTTATGTAGGACGAGTCATCTCTGCAGATGGGTACAAAATGAATCCCAAAGAGGTGGAAGCTGTGCAGGCACTGAAACATGAGAGACCGTCTACTGTGAGAGAGGTGAGAAAGCTTATGGGTTTCCTCAGTTATTACAGATCTTATATTCAAGACTTCTCTAGAATAGCCAAGCCTCTGTACGAACTGTTAGCTAAGCCTAAGTCTGAGCAGCAACAGAGTCAGAAGAGAAAGGGGGGTAGCCGCAAGTCTGCTCAGTTGCCACCATCTCATCCAGTACAGTGGACAGCAACCCACTACGAGATACTGAGCAAGATTGTAGACCAGCTGACAAACCCACCTGTCATGGCATATCCAGATCTAGAGAAACCCTTTGTACTGCATGTGGATGCATCAGAAGATGGCTTAGGTGCTGTTTTATACCAGCTGCAAGAGGGTGTTCTTAGAGTCATAGGATATGGGTCACGAACATTGACGGCTGCAGAAAGAAACTACAAGTTACATTCTGGCAAGCTAGAATTCCTGGCACTCAAATGGGCCATAACAGAGCGTTTCCGTGATTACCTGTTTCATGCGCCTCATTTTACTGTATACAGTGACAATAATCCTCTAACATATGTCACCAAGTCAGCGAAACTCAACGCAGCTGGACACCGCTGGGTGGCGGAGTTGGCAGATTATCGATTCACTCTCAAGTACAGGCCCGGATCAGCAAATCGTGACGCAGATTTCCTGTCTCGAAGGACAACGCCCATCGAAGACATCATGCGAGAATGCACAGAGGAATACCAGCAGGATGCCATCGAATGCATAGGTAAAGCTCTGCGGAGAGAGGAAGCTGGAGATGTTAATTGGATCTCTGCTGTCACCTGTAACATTGATGCACTGCCAGAAGAGTGTAACATCTCGGAGCCAATCCAGCCTCTTGCAGTTCAAGACATCAGAGATGCTCAAAAAGCAGACATAGCCATAAGCAGAGTGTTGGCTCTGAAAAGAACACATGCCCACTTGAAACATAAAGACAAGATGGCCGAGAGTGAAACAGTCAGGCACCTTCTTAGGGAGTGGCCACGTTTGCATATCGATGAAGATGGTGTTCTCAGAAGAGAGACCCCAGCGAGAAAGCAGTTAGTTGTTCCTGATTCTCTAAAGCCTGTTGTCTACAAGCATCTACACGAGGAGATGGGACACCTGGGCGCAGATCGCATGGTCGCTCTTGCTCGAGGGCGCTTCTTCTGGCCTAAAATGAGACAGGAGATGGAACACTATGTTACTCAGGTGTGCCAGTGCATCAAAAGAAAGAAACCGAACAGAGTAACTAGAACACCCATCCAGAGCATTGAGACTTCTGCACCGTTTGAGCTGATATCCATTGACTACCTGCACTTAGATAAGTGTAAAGGAGGTGAGGAATACATACTTGTAGTCGTGGATCATTTCACTAAATATGCTCAGGCGTATGCAACAAGAGACAAGTCAGGGATCACTGCAGCGAGAAAGCTTTTTGATGACTATATCATGCGTTTTGGTTTCCCATCCAAGATACATCATGACCAGGGAAAAGAGTTTGAAAATAAGCTGTTCCGCAAGCTCCAAGACTACTGTGGTATCAGTCATTCTCGCACTTCTCCATACCACCCCCAAGCCAATCCTGCTGAGCGCTTCAATAGGACGCTGCTGAGTATGCTGCGTACACTTGAGTCTCAGAAGTCCAGATGGAAAGAACACCTGAACAAAGTAGTCCATGCCTATAACTCAACTGTGAACGAAGCAACAGGATTTTCTCCATTCTTCCTTCTCTTCGGTCGTGAACCAACCTTGCCTGTCGACCTGATGTTCCCGAAGAGAGGAGAAGGAAAGAGACAATCACACACGG
Source organism: Setipinna tenuifilis (assembly GCA_030347295.1). Lineage (NCBI taxonomy): Eukaryota > Metazoa > Chordata > Actinopteri > Clupeiformes > Engraulidae > Setipinna > Setipinna tenuifilis. The sequence goes on along the minus strand of CM059272.1, from coordinate 32,827,956 downwards.
GTTATGCAGACAAATGGAGAGAAGTCATGCAAGAAGCCTATGCTATTGCGATGCAGAATATGAAAAAGAGTGCGAGAAGAGGACAGAAGAACTACAATCAGCGTGCATGGAGTTCAACACTGCAACCAGGTGACCATGTCCTGGTGAGAAATCTCACGCCCAGAGGTGGTCCTGGAAAACTGCGTAGCTACTGGGAAGATGTGATTCATGTCGTCAAGGCAAGGAAAGGCCCAGACAGTCCAGTGTACGTGGTTGAGCCATTGCAGGGGACTGGAAGAAGGCGAGTGTTACACCGTAATCTACTTCTGCCATGTCCTTACCTGGTTGAAGAGCCAGAAGTGTGTGGACGCGACCTGAAAGAGAAAAGCAGTGGAAACAAACAAAGACGGAGAGCGAGAAGACAAGCCATGCCACCTATTCACCAGACAGACACAGACAGCTCCAGCGATGATGAATGTGATATGTGGACAGCAGTCAGGTATGCCCATCCACCCCTCAATGCAAGAGCAGAAGAATTCTGTCCTATGAGGGAAAGACTTGGGGAGAGACCTGAACCAGTGCCCACAGCTGAAGAGCATCCTGAAGAGGAGCAGGTGGATGATAGACATAGTGTGGAGGAAGAAGCTGAGGCACCAGTTGAATCTGCAAGTGAGCAGAGTGATGTTGAAACATGGAGGGTCAGGCCAAAGAGAACCAGACAGCCCCGGCGTGTCTACACTTATGAAGAGCTTGGCCAGCCAACCTTCCAACAGTTAAAGACCTGCCCTGTGAGTGTGAGCAGACCCTCTGGAGTCAGCAACGACTCATCTTCCAGAACAGCATTCATGTATCCTTTTCAGTATAAGTAAATACTACAGAAAGTACACACATAAGTTCACAAGTTAGTTTAATCTTTATTTATTATAAGTTTAAGTTCATGGTGATGTGGTATTGACACATATGTCACAGTAAAAAGACACAGGTACACTCTAGGAATTTACTATGGTAACAAGCAGAGAAAAAGGCTTTACTATTCTAGTGTATTTTGGACAGTAGTGTTAACATACAGAAAAGGTAGTGTATACACTATGAGCTTAGTGAATGCATGGTGTTAAAATGTGAGATCACATAAGCCTGGGTATATGGTATTTTCCTTGTCCTATTGTGAAGATTTTGGGGGCGCCACCAATACTTCTTTGGACTACTCACCCTTCAATACTAAAGAACTATGGACATTTAGTTTAGTATTCTAACCATGAGAGACTGTCGCTGAGATTTAAAAGAGAGACTGTAATGCTGAGAAGTAGTATGACCTTTTGATCCTGTAATATGTGATGTGTGTGGATGTACTTGTTTGCCCACCTTCTGCCAGATGTTATGTTGTTATATAGTGGAAAAGAAAATGTTTGGCAACATTTTTTTTAGTGGGGGAGGGTGTTGCGACTTAGAAATGCCTAAAAGAATTTATATTTAATTTATACTGTATATAAAACAAAGATAAGGTTAGTAAGGAGAGCATGTTTATTCTAGTGTATTTTTATTTTTATACATTTTTGTCATTTATACTAGTTTCTGATGTAAGGGGTTAGAGTTCAAATGACTGATGAGGTCATCATCGGAGCGCAAGTGAAACTAACGAGAGCATAACGTGGATAACAGTGAAAGCTAGTTGACGGAGTTGTCGTTGTGGAATCTTCATGTGTACTCCAGCCGAACTAAGGTGAAGTAAAGTTGCAATAAGAAAAAGAACAACAAAGACGTGTCTTTTTTTGAGGGCGCAACATATGTTCATGTAAACAAGAAGGTGAATTGAAGATTTTGGAAGAAAGAAGCAAAACAAGATTTAACACATGAAGCACACTGACCTGACATTCCATGAAGAGTGCTGGCCATCTATGCTTCACCAGATCAACATGGGGTTCCTGGTCAATTATTTCTGTTCTTCTCAAGGAAAATGTACGAATGTGGCAGAATCATTGTTTGTCATTTGTCAGTCTAGTTAAAACTGACATTGATTAAAAAAAAAAACATATTTTTAGTATTATACATTTTATATTTTTCCTCTCGTCTTTGGGAGGGCCGCGCCTAAACGCCCCCTATGGGCCAGCCGCCACTGCACTTAGACCTTTTTCAGTCCTTTGAAGACCTCAAAATCTATGCACATGGGCTTTCAAGAGAAGCATTTGTGAAGCTGTTAAGACATTGTTCACAGCCATTTGGAAGGGTAACACTACAAACACCATTGGTTTTTATTCTTAAAGTGTTTAATATAGTACAGTATATCAACAGTCCTTTGTGTTTTGTAAATTACAGAGTGGTATAATTTCTGGAGACACTTTCCAAAAGGCCTTCCTTGAGTGGACTTACTGCCGTCATTAAAAAGAGAAACTCGACGGCATTGACCACTTCTTCTGCCCGGCTTGCACCGCAGATACAGTAGCAGTGTCCGCAGATGGCAATAGAAAGCTGTATCGCTTCTACAAAACAAAAGGTATGTTCCAACAGATAACAGTATTATGTTTATGTCTTGTTTTTTTTTTAATCTATCAAAGAAGGCCGCATTTCAAAAGGTTGTCTAACAAATGACAGAAGAGAGGTAGCTGACCCTTTTTTCCAGTGATGCCTGAGAAGCTCAACACACTGTTGTTGGTACTTTAGGCTCCACCTTCAACGATTCTGTGTTTTGTTATTTGTTAGACATTACCTTAAATCCCCTTCAACACCTAGAAGCATCCAAAACTTCTCAACTTCTAAAGACTGTTTTTGTTTATTCCATGAAGTGCAGGGGACCAACCCTTTTTGTTGATGGATTGCAACATTTGTTGACAATGTTCGTAATAAGATCAAGCCAGTAAGATATTTTGAAAGTATACTCTTTCTTTCTACAGAAGGAGCTGGCTTCTAAAACAAAATGCCAGTTATTCTGCACTGACATAATGTGCTGGTATTGGCCCTACCATGAAAAGGTAGTTTAAGCTCTACCAGATTTGAAAAACCTGGTGCAGATGAAACCTCTGCTTTCAGTAAAGCATGCCACGGGGCACTCCACCAAATGTGAGGTAATTCTTTTTTTTTTTTAAAATTGAGGCATTTTATGTATTACTGTGAAGTTTCAAAGAACATGAGATTATTTTGGCATGTTGTGTATGACTGGCACAGGCACTACCTTAGGGGAAGAGGTTGAGCAGATGAACAGTTACCTGTCTCGTGTGGCACTAACAACCAAATAAATGAGGAAAACTAGTAAGTCATTGTCTTTAGTAATGTTATTTTATTGTGCTTTGCTGTCAGTGTTACTGTTTGAAATGCATACTTTTCTACTAAGGCTCATCCTACAGCTGAAACTAAATACCATCATTTATGTAAGGTATAATGTTTTGTCTGTCAACAGGGTAAATAAGGTTTCAGTATGAGATCCACCTTTGTAATGAAGTCATTTATTCTCATATATTCATCAACATACAATACATTAAACTGATGGCTTGTACCAATAGGTTATACTTGCAGCTCACAGTAACACATCCTACATCTTTTAATTCTCATTAACTGCTAACAGTTGTGGCATTCAAACAATATATGCTATCCATTTTAAACTTGAACTTGAGAATCTTTTGATTACATTTTTCCCTTCTTTTTTATCTAAGTTCCTTTGCAAATGTACAATGCTCTATTCACTAAGCGACATGAAGACTGTAAAATACACCTTTAGCATTACAAAGAGCCATATAATAACAAATTGGATTGTTACCGCATGAGTCATATGATCACACTGCATCCCAGGGGTTGGAATGAGCGAAACAAAGAAAACCTTCACAAGTCTAAGGCCTTTCAGAGACTTTGAGGCTGTTTGCAACACCCTGACATTTTCAAGTATTTCAACTAACTGTAAACATCTATGCAAAAGTGGCACATATGGTTGTATTCTGAAAAGCCTAACAAGAAATAATATGTAAGTAAAGTGAATGTAATACAAACACATTTTATTTCAATTGAGTGTAAACACAACTGTACAAAAACAGGTTTTCGAGGTCTTCAAACAGTGCAAGAAAACACACAATAAATACTTGAACCTTGTAAACAAAAGTGTTGGCTGCATAAAAGTAAAAAGGGCATTTAGAAATGTTTTGTTGTTTCCATACAAAATGCAAAAAACAAATTTTATGTCAAGCCAGTGTCTCTGTTAGTTGAATACTAATCAGATGGGTGTGAAACACCTCTGATGGCCCCCACCCCCCAGGCATTCATACCAATTGCCGTGCCACAGAAAAAATGGCAGTACTCCTGACACACAATGCATTATTTTGCATAAGGGAATGGTCAAAAGTTTGAATGGGGTGTGCTCTCACCTCTGAATAGCCATTCAAGCACCGGGTACTTTACCTGTGAATAGCGATAGGTGTGGCCCCAGGTGACAGTAGTAGAGTAGTAGTACAGAAAATCCAAAGATTTCTTTTCACTCTCTTTAAAAGGGGCCAGCTATATAATTTATTTCATATATATAAAACTGGAAGTTTCAAGGTTTTTAATGGTGTAACTTATATTTTTGAATGACAAAAACTCACAGAGTTACAGATGTGTTTTTGGGGAAGTGTCAAATTGCCCTCTGGAGGGCAACCGGACTCCAGAGGGTTAAGTAAAAGGTATTGAAAGGTAGGTGCAGGACAAGATATTTGTAATAGCTGTATTTCAATTGACTTATATGTACTGAAGTTAATAAGTAATACATTTGTATGATCAAATGTATTGCGTAAGATTATATTAACTTTATTTTGGAGATTATTCAAAAAAGAAAGTAGTCCAAGAAGATATTGAAGCCCTGAAGAACACCACCAGGTCTGATGAGGAACTGCGTCAGTGGGTTGTAGATGTAAAACAGTGGGCAGCTGACAGTACTTTTTCTGTCTCTCACTCTCTCTCTCATTTATGCAGGTATTTAATTGATTACATGCATACATACATGTAGATGCAATATATACACAAGTTAATGATGAAAAATTATTTATTTATTGATTTTTAAGTGACTTAGGTTATTCATGTAAGAAGTAGTTTATCTGAATTTACTAAACCACAGGACACCACATTTACAACTTTTCCAATGTCTTTTCAGCTGCAGATGACCTCAGAACAGATGATACTGTGGGCTTGCAACATTTAATTGAAGGGCTGTTCTTGGGCATCCAGCAGAACAGGAAGGAACTTTACCAAGTTGCTGGTAAGTAGCAATATCTTGGGTGTCCTTCTTGAATATTGACCCCACTCTTTATTACTAATGAATGATTCTTTAATGACCACACTGCAAGCAGGTGGAATTTCTTTTCAGTACGGCATGGTACAGGTTCCAAACATGCAACATGAAGACTAGGGACACAGACGGAGACAAATATGGACATCATACATATAGACACACAGACAATCCAAAAAATCAACCAGTTATGGGTTGACCATGAATGTGCACTGGACTTTTGGGAGATGGCTGGCATCTGAGGTCAACAGCGAGTTCTTTTGTTTTTGATGTGTTGAGTAGTAGGCTGTGGTCTGTGCACCAGGTAACTGCTTGGTTGATCTGTGCACGGTATTCTGATTCTTGGTCGTTGGTGATGAGTCCTATGATGGTTGTGCCGTCTGCATATTTGTACATGTTGATAGATTTATGGTGTGTTTTGAGCTGATTGGTGTAGAGGGAGATGAGCCAGGGAGAAAGAACGCAACCTTGTGGAGCGCCTGTAGTGAGGGACAGAGGGGAGGATATGTTGTTGTTGATTTTCAACCTCTGTTGCCTGTTGTGTAGGAAGCTGTAGATCCAGTGGCAGATGCATGGGCTGATTTTCATGTCCAGTAGTGTGTCAAACAATTTGGCTGGTATTATGGTGTTGAAGGCAGAACTGAAATCCATGAATAGTATGTGTGCGTATGTGTTGGCAGACTCCAGATGGTTCAGTGTGTGGTGATTTGCTAGGTTAACGGTGTCCTCGACTGATCGGTTAGCTGTGTAGGCAAATTGATGTGGGTCCATGAGTGGGGAAGTGACAGCTTTTAGATGTTTGAGAATAATGCGCTCGAATGTCTTCATCGCTGCTGATGTTAAGGCAATGGGTCTGTAGTCATTGAGGCAGGAGATGGTGTTGGTTTTGGGAACTGGGATGATAATGGATTCTTTGAAGTATGTTGGTACTGAGCTTTGGCAGAGTGAGGTGATAAAAATGCTGGTGAAGACCCCAGCCAGTTCTTCAGCGCAGTGGTGGAGGACAGCAGGGCTGATGTTGTCGGGGCCAGCGGCTTTGTTCCTCTTCAGTCCCCTGAAGGTGCTCCTCACCTCCTCCTCCTGTATGGTGAATGGAGGGGGAGGGAGAGGATTGGGGGGAGATGGTGGTGAAGTAAGGGCCTGCTCAAATCTACTGTAGAACTTATTCATTATGATGGAGGGTTTCTTTTTATAGTTTGTCATATTTTGTAGTTTTTTCCAGATGGAGCGTGTGTCAGTGGTGTTTTTCTATTTGTTTTTCTAGTTGGGAGGCATAGTTGTATTTTGCCCTCCTGATTGCTGCTCTGAGTTTGTATTTTGCGTCTTTATATCGTTCTTTATTTCCTGAAGTGTGCAGAGTTCTTGTTTTTCCTTAGTTCTTTAATGTCCTTGGTGAACCATGCTTTGTTGTTATTATAGTGTTTTATTTTTTTGAGCGGAATGCACAAGTCTACACAGTACGCAATGTATGACGTCACTGCATCGGTAACCCTGTGGATCTCGCCTGCAGCATGATGATACTACACTTGCACAAAATAATCATAACATTTGTCCATTTATTTATACGTTAATTCTACCATTCGTTCCTTCTCTAGAAAATGGTCTGCCATAGTGCTCTGCTAGCGGGCTAGTGCAGGTGCGCTAGCGGGCTAGTTCAGGAGAGCTAGTGGGCTAGTTAAGTAGCACTAACAGTATGATTCTAACGAAATGAAATTAAAAACGAAAATTGTAATAAACCAAAACGGAAATAAGTGTGAGTGTGATTTATATACAGTGTAAGAAATGAACAAGTATTTTCGCTGAGGAAATGCTAACAAATTGGTCACTGCTTGTCTTACGACTTTGCATGCAACATCTGCGATGGGACTGAGCTCCAGCAGCCAAGTGACAGTCTATGTATCAAAAACGCCAGCCAATCAAAACTGCATTCAGAGTTTCACCAATCAACACGGGGACTGCTTGCCGCACCAGCAAAACTCCGCCCACCATTCCATTTACCCCCAGAGACGCTCTGCGTCTGGGGGTAGGAGAAAAAAATGGCATTTCTCCAATTAGCATCCAGTTTCCATGCATAGAAAATTAGGGGTCCGTGCTGGCCCATTGAAGTGCATTGACGCTGGACGACTATGAGGAAATGCGTTGGCCATAGGCCATGAGAACAAAGTGGAATGCTAAGTTATCAACACCAACTCAGTTGATTTGTGATAATGGGCCTATTATTAACAAACTGGTGTTTGAAATGAACATGTTTTAAGGCATTTTGAAAACATTTGACCATTAATTTTTTTTTTACATTTTAGAGGAAGGAGAGCTAAGGAATAAACAGGAATAAACGGCCAAACAGAATACGCAGAAGGATAGCTAAGGACAAGAAAAAGCTGTATGAAGCAATAAGTCAGTATAATGACCTGGCAGCAAGCACAAAAGCTTTGGATTCATTTGAGGACCTTTTAGCAGCAGATAGCCCTATTTGGCCATGGGATTGTGGTATGTGTAGGTTATTATTCAATTGTCAAAATGTCAACCTTTTTTGCTCATTTCCTTTACAAAGCTATGCTGTCACACCCTGTAGGATGTGTATGTATGCTTGATCAGAGTTGCACAGTAATGGGCATCAGCTGGTGATTAGGTATAGCCAGGGGTTAAATTGGGATTGGTTAGGGGGGGGGGGCTCTGCCTCGTACCCGCCCCTGCCCCAATATACTTTTTGGAAAATAACCCTCTAATTTGATAACCATGTCATATTGCACATTATATGTGATGTAGGTGTATGATATACACCTTACCTATGTGTTGTAGGCCTATGTGTGTCTTGTAATGTCCCTTTACACATTATGGCAGTTTGAACAGTGGCGGCTGGTGGGGAAAAAAATTGGTGGGGCACAATGGTAGACATCTTGAGCATATGTGTCCTACCCCTAGCGGGGGGTCTGGGGGTCCTCCCCCATAAAATTTTGGATTACTTAGATGCAATTTCCTGCATTCTAGTGCATTTTGGGTAGGAGGTCCTGAGGTCCTCCCCCATAGACGTAGGCCTACGGGGGAAGTTATAAACAATTCACAACGCTGAAATAAAAGGACACATATGCTCAAGATGTCTACCATTGTGCCCCACCAATTTTTTTCCCCACCAGCCGCCACTGTTCAAACTGCCATAATGTGTAAAGGGACATTACAAGACACACATAGGCCTACAACACATAGGTAAGGTGTATATCATACACCTACATCACATATAATGTGCAATATGACATGGTTATCAAATTAGAGGGTTATTTTCCAAAAAGTATATTGGGGCAGGGGCGGGTACGAGGCAGAGCCCCCCCACATAACCAATCCCAATTTAACCCCTGGAGACGACGTAGGCCTACGGGGGAAGTTATAAACAATTCACAACGCTGAAATAAAAGCCCCAAAACCTGCAAACCATGTCTTCTGATTTCTTTAAAAGCGAGCTCACAAAAAAGAAACCCCACAGTCCCTTATAAAAAGCGGAACTGGCAACCCAACCCACGCAGCGTTCCGGAAACCAGAATCTCTTATCGCAAGTCTGTTCTAAATAGTTTTGACAGGTCGTCTTGTTATCAGGAAAAAACTATGATCTATCTCATAAAAGTCATGGGTTTATTGATTAATAAAACAACATTTAATTATTCAGAACTGAAAATCGTGAAAAGGGTTTTGTTGCTTTTGATGTGCGCGTGATCCTCATATGCCATCCGCTCCGAGCTTATGTGCCGGGGCTCAGCCCCGGCTAGCCCCGGCCCAATTTAATCCCTGGGTATAGCTGGACTGGACTAACGCCAGTGGCCACTAGGTGGCACTGTTGCAATGTATATTACTCTAATATTGTACTATGTAGTATGGTATTGTTAATATGACTTGTGTCTTTCCCTTTCAGACCACACACACTCATTAAGGCAACATACAAAACCATACACAGATTCCAACAGCAACACTGCAAAACAATGGCACATTTCAAGCTATAAAGACTGCTGTTACTACTTAAAATGTCAAAATGCTTTCTTCATTAAATGAATATATATATTTTCACCTAACAAATTAAAACAAAGGGCTCAGTTGTGCTTTAAATTAAAAAATAAGGTCATCAGCCCAACCCTGGACCTACACTTTCTATCTATCACACGTTCTACTTCTTGCAAACCTTCTGGAAAATGCACGAAGAATAACTGTAATGTGCTTTGTTATGGTTTAGGGGATGGGCTCATTCCACTGTCTGTAACACCTTTATACATGCAAGAAATATAGTGGATTATGTGATATTTGCTGGAGACAAATGAGTTAATTACACACAAATTAACCTTTTTGGATGTGGTGCCTTTACTCTTTAATAGTTTTAATATCACTAAGTGTTTGGATGTACACTACCGGTCAAACGTTTTAGAATACCACACTTTTTTCCAGTTTTCCACTGAAGTTTAGTGTCATTGCACTCTAAAAATGGAAGCACAGAACAAATAAGCAATTTAAGTTGAAATAAAATCATATGAAATCAATTTATAAATCAAATTGTATTCTAAACTTTTGACTTATCAAAGTAACCACCTGAGCATACTCGTGGCATTCTTTCTGCAAGGGAAATCAAATATTCAGAAAGTTCTTCCAAAGTTTGTTGCAGAAGTTCCCATAAATGTGTGGCTGTTGTAGGTTGCTTGACTTTCACTCCTCTGTCCAGTTCTTCCCAAACCAGCTCGATGGGGTTTAAGTCTGGAGATTGTGCTGGACGCTCCATGTTTTCAAGCTTACCATCTTGTTCTTTTTTCCTGAGGTAGTTTTGGCATAGTTTGAACTAGTGTTTTGGGTCATTTTCTGTAGGGTGAATCTCTGACCAACTAGGCGCATACCAGCAGGTATTGCATGGCGCTGCTAAATGCTGTGGTAGCCATGTTGGTTGCTTGAATTTGTTGTCCTGTGAGCTGCCCATCACACAATTTGTTAACTCTTAGAGACATGTTCTCTGATTCAGTTATGGCTTTGGGTCTGCCAGACCACTTCCTGTCAGTTTCCCCCAGTTTTTGAGTGCCTTTTTAATGGTGAAAAAACTGTACTCACTGACACCTTGACTTTCTTTTGCAATTGTCCTGTAGGAAAGACTAACACTTTTAAGTGTTATGATGGTCTGTCTCTCCCAATGTTGATTGCCCCTTTCTTGCCATTTTTGTAGCATTACACTACTTTCTGCAATACAATACTGTTCACCTACATTAACGATGTAATTATTTGACCACAGGAAGAACAGTGCTCCTGTAAGGTGAAACTGATGTGCGTCAATAAACAATCAATCAATCAAAACCTGATGCTCCTGAGGGTCTGGTACCACAGTGTGTGTTTCAAGACTGCTTTTATACCAACATTGGGTGTCAGGGCTACAGTACTGAAGACCCAGGAGCAGACTTGGAGACAGGACGTAAAACGTAGAGCAGTTTATTAAGGCACATGGCACACCAGCAATGGAAGATCCAAAAAACAGTGAAATTCTCACAGGGCAACAGTACAGATGGTAATTCCCAAAAACAGTAACAGAAGTAATCCTCACGTGGCAAAGGTACAAAAATAACAAGTCCAAAAAAACAACAATAACCAAGGTGAACCTCACGTGGCAAAGGCAAAAATAGCAGTTCAAAGGTTAACGAAGGCAGGCAAAAAACTCAGCAAAAGGCACACAAAAAGCAGTTCAAAAGGTTAACAAAGGCAGGCAAAAACTCTCAGCAAAAGGCACACAAAAATAGCAGTTTAAAAGGTTAACAAAGGCAGGCAAAAACTCTCAGCAAAAGGCACACAAAAATAGCAGTTCAAAAGGTTAACAAAGGCAGGAAAAACTCTCAAGGCAAGAGTCCAGAAAGCAAGGCACAAACATGAGCAGGCAACAATCTCACAAAGAGCAGAGTCCAGGGCTGGGTTTTTAAAGCTGTGCTGATGAGGGAAGTGGAAGCAGGTGTAATCTAGGTGTGGCAGGTGATTGGCAGTTGGTGGTGGTGTGGTGACAGTTCAGGCTGATGGCCACTGGAGGGCAGGGCCATCACTATGGGCCTTTTCGTAGGACAGATCAGGGTCAGGGCGTGACATTGGGTGTTGTAAGTAATCAAGAAAAGTTGAAACACCTATAGGAATTAGTAGCACTAGCTGTCAAGGCTGATTTAACCTTCATTGCTGCTGATCAGGTAACCAACTTTGTGTTCCCTGAAAAAGGCCTTTTTTGTATAATTCTGAAATGTACACTTTTTTTGGTTTTAGGTAACCAATCTCTGGCTGTTCAGTACTTACCTTTGTACCATTTCAGGGTATTCATTGAACTTTCACTACTTGAATTGCAATAAATAACTGGAAATTAGGGTGTTCTAAAACGTTTGACCAATAGTGTATCTCTAATTAAAACAACTTGATTACAGATATCTACAATTACATTATGATTATTCCTAACTCCAGTTTGAGATGTCTACAATGTCATTTCGCCTAGTCAAACTTAATTTAACATATCTGAAAAGGAACATGTAGATGTCTTTAATTGAGGCAAATTAAAAATATCTTGAACTTGAGTTATGATCAAATTGTGATATCTTAGACTTGAATTACAGATATCTATAATTCAGTTGCAGATATCTGTAATTCACATAGTGGATATCTGCCAATGAATTGTAGATATTCATAATGATAAACCCTATACAAATAAATGGCAAAAGTGAAGTGAGTCATTTGCCCTAGGAAGAATGTAATTGTGGATATCTGAAATGTTCGTTTTGATTAGGCATGTTAAAATGGCTTGCCACAGGCACGAACATTACTGGCCACCCAAACTTGCAGTACAATGTCATTGTTAGAAATCGTAGTCTAAATTATTAAAGAAATATTATAAGCTACATTAGCCGCTACACTTTTATAGTAATTGCTTACTTAACCTAGCTACAATAAAGAAGTATCAGTTGGCCTTGACATTGGAGATAGCCTTGCTGTTATGAGTTTAAAAGCCAAGTGGTCAGTAGTGGTAGTTATTCATGAACAAGTTAATAAATTCTTTAACACTTAGCATTATTTATTGTAGTGCTCGCTTACATCTTCATGTTCATACCGAGATGATAGCCTTGCCATCTTCAGCTCCAGACTGCAGACTCATCAAACTTCAGGCAAAACTCTTTCAATTCAAGCATGGGCAACAAATGGACAAAGACTTCAGTACAATGACTTGCAGCTTTATACAGTGACAATCAGTTCAAACAATAATATGGCTGCAACAATGTAAGTATCTGCTTTGTTTGTATGTAGTTTCTCCTTCAAATCAAGGTATAACCATATACATTATATCAAGCCACCTGCATGTCTTGATTAAAGCAATGCACACAATCAAAATGAAAACAAAAATGTAAGGTTTTATTTGCACTTTATATATATATATGTATAACATTATGCACATTATGTTTTGTTGCTCGTGAAAGTGATAAGGTTTCCAAACTGGCCAACACTGATTTTAACTCATGCTCCATAACAAAAGCAAGATTTCAGTTATTGATTTTACTACCAATGCCATGCCAAGGCATGGGACAGACACATACAACTCTCACATGATTGATTATGCAAGTAAGAACAATCTCTTAAGACCATGTACTGTTATTTATTTAGCTCCCCACAAAATTACACCATGTGCCACACACCCTTTACATCTTTTCTGTTTCATATTGTCATCATGGACAGAGTTTCACAAAACTTGATGTTCTTTTAGAGGCTGTTGTAGTCATCCTACATTAAAAAATGCTTTCATTAAGCAAAAAATTGAACCATTTAATGATGTTGCCGTGTCAGTGTCAGGTTTCATGAAATGTAAGCATTGAAAACCAAAATTTTGGCTGTAGTGTTGGGCCAGTGCCCTGTGTTGATGAAATTCTGAAAGACAGCTCCATGTTAAGGTTGCATGGTATCAGGCGTATCTGGTTGGCATGAAGGATGGCTTGCTTTGAAGGCTTCAATCTTTGATAGTGTTTGATTAAGCCTCTCTATAGTTGGAAACTGGCAGATGTCCACCTTAAACCTGTTAGAGTAAGCATTCATTAAAGATTTTTTTGAGTAATTTTACCATGATCATCACTTATGATTGGTTCATGATAAAATAATAAAGCACTTTTCTACCTCTCAGCATTGTAGACCTGAGGCACTAGACAAATGTCTGCCATGGATATCTGAAAAGCAATTTGTAGATGTACATTTCAGTACATTTCAAGGCACAACAAAGCAATTGTAGGGGTGAACAACCTATCTTGTTTTGCTAGCTTGCTAATTGTTTAAGGGCCATTTAAAGGTGTATTGTCACACCGGTGTGATGGGAATGATGGCAGGATGAAAGAAGAAAGATTGGCTTTAACAGAAGAGATTTATGCTTTCCTGACTGCAAACCTTATTGTAACATACTGTTATTTGGCAGTACACTTACCACTTTAGGTTTTATTATTTCCCTATTATTATTTCCTGAGTCTGGACTCAGTTGTTCTATTGTTGGGTTTGTTTGCTAAATCGCATGGTCTAGCAGGTCTGCAAAAATTTGACTTCTAATTATTATTTGTCTTAATGTAACAATGAAGAAACGATACTATACCTTTGCAATGTTAATGCCTTTTTAATTTGACTTTTGTATAACAATGCAGCTTCAGTTTGTGGCCATAACTACTTCCGAGGCAGGTTTTTCAAAATCAAAAGTTAAGACTGGAGGATCACAAATTAGGACACAATGGAAATGTATAGGACTTTAAGAGATCAAATGGAATATCTCAAAACCAGTCCTGTAGATTTTTGAAATTTTTTTGTGTACAAGTTTACACAATCGTTTTTGTAATATAAACATGAAATGGTTGATGTTAAAACTCCACAAACAAAGTTAGATACGTTTTTTGTTCACGTTACATTTTCACGTTTGTTCACATGCATAATGGCTTCTGTCTCCTCTACGTGTCGTCTGTATGTGTAGGCATATGTGTGCAGTGCTGTAGTCTGCTGTTGCGTATACGATAAGATCTTACCTACGTAGCAGCTTTGTTGTGGGCAAATGTTTACTCGTGTTATGTCCATTATTTTAGTTATGTGTCTTTAGTCGCGTTATGTCCAACATTGTAGCAGCTAGCATTGTAAATCTTATCAGCCTGGGTCGTCATGGCTGGGTCGGCACGGTTTGACCGATATCTTTGGCATTTTTTGCCCAAACAACACGAAACTGCACACACTGGTAACATTATGATGACGCCGTCCAAATTTGAGATCAAGCGGATGAGTGGTTCAAGAGTTATGCGTGGAAGAGACGTTCCTTGTATTAAAAGATAATAATAGAAAGATAGAAGTTGACTACAGCGCCCCCACCTAGCGTAGCGGAAAGGGCCGGAACTCTCGCCGAATCCGCTTAGACGAACTGCATGTGAACAGGGACTTGGGGGACAGACCACCCGTTGTGAACCAATCCCAAACCAAACCAATCCCACCATGTGAATGCAGTGACAGTTTATTGGAGAAAGAAAGTGAGAAAAAAAAACTTCAAAAAAGACCAATACAGCTAAAATCTAATTCAATGACTCAGCTGTGGTCTAATGGTTAGGCTGTTGGTCTTAGGATCAGGGATTTGCAGGTTTTAATCCCGTACTAGTAGGAAGAATGTGGGTGTGGAGTAAACAACTGTTCACCCACTGTCTTTCACTACAACTTTGAGCTATGTACTTGTGAAAAAGCCGGTGAAGCTTCTTCGTGTAGGATGCGAGCGGCTGGAAGTTGGGGTGAAGCGGGTACAAAAAGACCTCAAGTCCACGGACGTATAAAAAAAATATATCGTCTTTTATTTTATATACAAAAAAAAAAAAACCGTGCACAAACCAAACATAAAGTAAATAATATAAACACGACACTTAATCCGAAAATAAATTTCTACTGAACACAAAGGGAACTCAAACAAAACCTTTAGGCTCACTGCTACCCCCAGGTATTTCGCAGCGCCTTGCTACTCAGCTTGTTATCTTGCTCTCTCTCATTCTTCTCGTGTCGCTCTCGTTCTGTTCGTGCGTCTCCGTCTCTCGGTTTCCTCACGTCTCTCCCGTGGTGGAAATGAAGCACTTCTTAAATACCATCCTTAATTAAATGAAATTGGACCAATCAATGGCTGATTGGCCCAAACCACCACATGACGTTTAAACTTAAACAAACATAACTAAAGACATACAGTTGCACACCCCACAATAATATTATCCCCGTAATTCACCACACACATAACGCAAGACAATATTAACAAATTAAACATGACAATACACAATCAAACCAAACTACCACCACCAACACCCCTCTGCCACATTACCAGTCCCAACTCCCAAAGTGGTAAACACTGCCATATCGGGGCGCGCTCCCGTTTAGTATGGCCGAGTGTCCGGAGATGAAGTATGTAAGTAGCGGAGTGTATGAACCATGGATTTAACAGGAAACTTTGTAAATGGGGCATGAGTGTGTAGGCCTCCACACTACATGACGATAATGCTAAAAATAAATGGGTTTAACAGTTCAATTTGTATTGTGGCTGGTTTGATGATTGCGGATGCGTGTGTGTGTGGGTGCGCAGGTGTACAAAGTTCGTGCTCAGTTTTAAGCGGCTAAAAACAGTGAAAGGGGGAGACTGAGAAGTTCGCCCTTTCACACTTCCTCCCCCCTCTCAAGTCTCACCACCCGGTGGTGAGACAAAAACGGCCAATGTCTTTAGGCCTGGCACTACAGTGCCCAGAACCACCGAGCATGTCCATAACGGAGGTCACCAGGAGTCCAAACAGTCCTCGACAACTACGCTCCGGTATACAGTTGTCCTCTCATTCACCACACCAGCAGAGCGGACTGGGAGCATACACAATCAGCGTCAATCCCCAAGTACTGTGCCCTCACATCAAGGCACCGCGGGTCCAGGGCAGCCGCTGCCCTCTTCCGGACCACTACGTTGCGACAACTCGCTCCGGTTGTCTTCAAAATACCCCCGATTCCGTAGCTGAAACTCCCATCCCTTCCGCTCCTGCTGGTATCCTTTAGTCCCATTACCTCCAACGCTCCTGGTTGTCCTCTCCTTAGAGTCCCACGAGCCCGACTCTCCGGTCTCCTCGGCTCCTTTCCGGACTCTTTTCTCTGCTGCTGTTCGTCGACGTGCCTCGGTTTAGCCGTCTGTACCAGGCCCTCTCTCGCCGGGTCAATCGCCGCTTCTCCCCTAGGCCTCCAGTGTCTCTTCGGCGTCGCATCCCACTTCTGACACCAAATGTGAAAAAGCCAGTGAAGCTTCTTCGTGTAGGATGCGAGCGGCTGGAAGTTGGGGTGAAGCGGGTACAAAAAGACCTCAAGTCCACGGACGTATAAAAAAAATATATCGTCTTTTATTTTATATACAAAAAAAAAAAACCGTGCACAAACCAAACATAAAGTAAATAATATAAACACGACACTTAATCCGAAAATAAATTTCTACTGAACACAAAGGGAACTCAAACAAAACCTTTAGGCTCACTGCTACCCCCAGGTATTTCGCAGCGCCTTGCTACTCAGCTTGTTATCTTGCTCTCTCTCATTCTTCTCGTGTCGCTCTCATTCTGTTCGTGCGTCTCCGTCTCTCGGTTTCCTCACGTCTCTCCCGTGGTGGAAATGAAGCACTTCTTAAATACCATCCTTAATTAAATGAAATTGGACCAATCAATGGCTGATTGGCCCAAACCACCACATGACGTTTAAACTTAAACAAACATAACTAAAGACATACAGTTGCACACCCCACAATAATATTATCCCCGTAATTCACCACACACATAACGCAAGACAATATTAACAAATTAAACATGACAATACACAATCAAACCAAACTACCACCACCAACACCCCTCTGCCACATTACCAGTCCCAACTCCCAAAGTGGTAAACACTGCCATATCGGGGCGCGCTCCCGTTTAGTATGGCCGAGTGTCCGGAGATGAAGTATGTAAGTAGCGGAGTGTATGAACCATGGATTTAACAGGAAACTTTGTAAATGGGGCATGAGTGTGTAGGCCTCCACACTACATGACGATAATGCTAAAAATAAATGGGTTTAACAGTTCAATTTGTATTGTGGCTGGTTTGATGATTGCGGATGCGTGTGTGTGTGGGTGCGCAGGTGTACAAAGTTCGTGCTCAGTTTTAAGCGGCTAAAAACAGTGAAAGGGGGAGACTGAGAAGTTCGCCCTTTCACAGTACTGCAGAGGTTTTCTGACAACTCAGTTGTTGTCATGTATAATGGGGAGGGGGGTGAGTACAGGACATGGGGAGACAACTTTGTGGAGTGGCCTGAACAGAATCAGCTGAGGCTGAATGTCAACAGGACAGAGAAATGGTGATTGACTTCAGGAGGACGATGCCTTCACAACCACTACAGATAAGTGGGAAGGTGGTAGGAGACGTGAAGGATGACAAGTACTTGGGTGGTGATCGACAACAGACTGGTCTGGAAATCCAATACTGAGGCTGTATACAAGAAAGAGACGAGCAGACTATATTTCCTAAGGAAACTGAGATCCTTCAACATGTGCACCACGATGTTGGAGATGTTTTACTGTGTCGTTGCCAGCACCATTTTCTTTGCTGTTGTGTGTTGGTGCAGCTGTATTGGAGCCAGCAACACAAACAGACTGATTAAGATCATCAGGAAGGCTGGCTCGGTACTCTGTCTCAGGCTGGATACTTTTGAGATTGTGGTGAAGAGGAGAACGCTGAATAAACTGTTAAATGATAAGCATACTCTCTGGCATCAGTGGCCTGATGGTGAGGGAGTAGGTGTTGGAATGAGAAGGTTGCTGGATCAAATCTTGTACCAGTAAGAAGAATGTGTTGGGGAAGTAAATAACTAGTGTTTTCCTGCACCCTCGTCCATGGCTGAAGTGTCCTTGAACAACGCATCTAACCCCACATTGCTTCAGGGACTGTGCCCTGTACCTAATTAACTGTCGCTCTGGATAAGAGCCTCAGTTAAACGTAATGTAATCGATACTGATTCACTCCTGAATATAAATGAGGCTACTAATGACTTTAGTGTAGTCCCTGTACACAATGTAAATCTTTACTATTTTCTTTATATCACCTGTGAATGAGAAGGCTTCTCCAGACCCCAACGTCACAGCTGGACTAGCCACACCCAAAATTCACAGTGCTCGATGAAAACAGTAAACTCAAAACTGGAATAACAAAAACAAATCGGCCTCAATACAGGCACAAAAAAGGCTTTGGTAACACTATTTGTATATGAGGATGTGTTTTCACTTTAGATTAGCGGGTCCAGAAAGCTTTGTGAATAATTTGTAGACATGAACAGATCATTTGTTAAAAGTAATAGTGAATTACACATATTGATGGAAGCTTTTGAATATGAGGTTGTGTTTTCACTTCAGAATAGCAGACGCAATGAGCTTTGTAAATAATTTGTAAACATGAACAGATCATTTGTAAAAAGGTAATGGTCAGTTACACATGTTGAAGTAAGCTTTTGTATACGGGGATGTGTTTTCACTCTAGATTACCGGGGGCAAAAAGCTTTGTAGGCTAAATAGTTTGTAGACATAAACAGATCATATGTAGGCAGTTGTGTGTTTCACATGGTGAGGTAAGTTTTTGTATATGAACACCGATGTGCTTTCTCTTCAGACTACTAGCAGATTCAAAAAGCTTTGTTAATAAGTTGTAAACACTAGTAGATCATTTGTAAAAGGTGACCCTGATGACACACAGTGAAGTAATGTTTCAATATCAGAACATACTTCCATTTTGGATTAAGGGGTGCAAAAAGTTTCATATATAAGTCTAAAAAGTAACGGATCGTCTATAAACTTATGGTGAGCTATAGATATTGAGGTAAGTGTTTGTATGCAGATTCATATTAGTGGATGTAATTAACCATATAGATTTGTTGCATATCATTAATAAAACATTAACAAATAATTAGTAACATGACAGGAATCTAGACTACCCATGACAAAGTCTTCCTTATGAGGCTTGTATATACATGATAAACAGAACCTTAGTCGCATTAGCCTGGGCACGCCCATACTTCCTTTAACGCTGCATTTCAATTTCGCCTTGAAAGTCAGTCTGGCCAAGCTGTCTGTCTACACTGTTTCTACATTAACAGAGAAACTGGGACCAATGAAAATCTAGCATTTCAAAAAGGTAATGACGCGGTAGTTCAGCGACCGGAAATCTACCTCAGTCACTGTCAACATGGCGAACGTGGAGCAACAGCAAGATTTAGTGCAGCTGTAGCTGCTGTTTTGGAAGAATTCAAAGGGAAGTTCTGGAAAATAGACCAAAGGTTAGCCCTTGAATCATTTATTGCAGGAAAGGACGTTTTCGCAATGCTACCGACCGGCTTCGGTAAAAGTTTGATTTATCAGTTAGCCCTGCTGGTAGCCAAGTCAATGGGGCTTTGCAAGAACCCTGTCGTTGTGGTCATTTCGCATATATCAGAGGACAGAGGAGTGTGATTGGTTGAATCTTCGTCCAGTAGCAAACAGAGGCATTTGAAAGAGGCGGGTTAAGCCCGCCCTCTGAGAAATGGGTTTACAACACAGCTTGGCCAGACCAATGTTCGCAGAGCATTGATAAGTCGCTTTAGCCAGGGTATAGTCGCATATGAACAAGTAATCAATAAATAATTAATGTTTTCTTGACATGTCTTCCTGGACCTATAGCCTGCACATGGCCAGGGCATGTTTTAATCATTTACAAAAACTATCTAAATGTTTTGTTTATAATTAGTTACAGCGAATATAGACTTTCAGACAATGTTTTTGAGCACATAGCCTATATATTTATGCATATCTTAAGCAATGTTTCCTTGGCTTCATTTTGACCACATTTAATGATTTATAGGCTAATCTTAATACAATAATAGTATAGCTATGAATTACTAGAAAATAGTATACAAACTATTTATAAATAATATTTTGAAGATTTTACAAACTCTACAAATGATGCACAATTCATTTGTGGAAAATGAACTTGTTCAGTTTGTTTTTGCTAAAAGACTTCAATGTTTGTAAATGTTTATTTATTATTTATTTCATCATTACAAAATCATTTACTAATGTTTTTTCAAACGAGGAATAACACACATATATAACATTATTATAGTATTTCTTACTCATTAACAGATATTTGTAAATGTTTTGTAAATAATTAGTTTATGATTTATTTCCTCATTACAAAATCATTTACTAATGTTTGTCAAATGAGGAATAACACACATACTATAACATTAATATAGTATTTCTTACTCATTAACAGATATTTGTAAATGTTTTGTAAATAATTAGTTTATTATTTACTGTGTGTTACTAATGCTTTATAAGCGCCCGTTATTATAAAGTGTTACCAAGGCTTTCTATACACTTACTTTTAAACACAGCTGTTACATCCTCCTGCCCCTAGGTGGCTCTGTCACATTCACCCATACCTTTGCTGCACTAATTATGTTTCAGGTGCCTTGATGGACCCTGCTATATATGTCGGGGTGGCAGCCCGACATATGGCTCTCTGTTCCTGGTGGTCGCATCCCGCTACACCTGCACCTGGTTTTCTCCCCCTTTTTGCGACGTTAGGTGAGTACATTTGTTTGACTGCGTGTGTTTGGCATTATATTGCAATTAGTAAGCCTCCAGGTGGACACAGAGTCTGCCACTTCATTATTTTAGTTTGTTGTTTTCTGGTGGTAGCCTTTAGTTGGCCCGCTTCGAGGGTGTTTGGTAAACTGCGTTGTTGGTTTACTGTTCGCCTTGCGAGTTCAGCGGTTAAAGTATGCCTTTTAGGGGAACCACTGAAGACTAGTTGTCATGTTAAGTATAGGTAAGTCTCTTTTTTTTCAAGTAAGTGAAGGGGTTGCAATACAGCGCAAACCACTCCGATCCGTACTCTGTCGCTTTTATGTGATGCATTGTCTTTTCAATGCTACGGGTTGGTCTTTTGATTAAGGTTTGACTTTTGTGCTGCTGTTTTGTAGGGTGAATAGCCTTTTTTTGGGCAATCCTGTTAAGTTTGCGTGGTGTGAACCACCAGTCTTTTGGGTGTGAGAGAGAGCTGTAGTCATTTTTGTGGGGAATTTTTGTGGCTACGTTAAAGTTTGCAGCTTTTCTTGTACTGTAGCAGCCGGTACAATTTAAGTGTTTTGTTTGTTTGTATTTGTTAACAAAAACCATGATCTGTCTGAGGATGCGTTTCATCTTTTAACAAAAGATCAACTGATAGAAGTAGCTCGTCTCTTTGATATACAGTTGAGTGCTTCTGATAAACGTTTGAAAACATCAATTAAAGCGGCTATTCATCCTGCTTTAATAGAAAAGCATATATTGCCTCTGGTTTATCTTACTGAAACCATCCGTTTAAAAGAGCTCTCCATTAAGGAGAAAGAATTAGACGTAAGGTGTGAGAAACTGAAAATTCAAGTGGCTGAGAATCAGTTACGTCTACGCACACTAGAAAGCAAGACTACATTGGGTAACTTTGATCTTGCGTCACCATCATTTGATGTGACTAAGCACATTAAGTTGGTACCACCCTTTGTAGAGAAAGATGTGGAGAATTTCTCTCCACACTTTGAGAAGATTGCTTTAACCCTATGTTGGCCTAGGAACGTTTGGCCTCTACTTATCCAGTCTGTTTTAACAGGGCAGGCACAACAGATTTTTATCTCGTTGTCTCATGAGTTCAGACTATGATGTGGTTAAATCTGCTATTCTGCGTGGATATCAGTTAGTGCCTGAAGCTTATAGGCAGCGGTTCAGGCGCTCCAAGAAATTAGAGCGCCAGACCTATGTAGAGTTTGCTCGTGATAAGGAGGTAATGTTTGATCGCTGGTGTTCTGCTAGCGACTGACTGTGATGTATTAAGAAAAAAACACGCAAAGTTGGACACCAATCCAATCATTCATCTGTCTTTCCACTCGTGTCCGAGTCTAAAACTGGGTATGAACCTTTTCTTAGCAATGGCTTTGTTTCTCTATCTGGTGATAAAAATCTTGTACCAGTGCGTATATTACGCGATGCTGGAGTTGCTGTTGGTGTTCAGAGGTCATTGCCAATTCCAGGTGTTACATTTATATTGGGTAACGACATTGCCTTTGGTAATGTCTGGGCCAATAAAAATTCTAATGTCTTCTTGTGACATTTCCTTAACAGTTTTACACAGATTTTTAGTACAGACACCCAGCTTCCCTAACAATAAAATGACTGACCGTCCTACAAACCCTCTGCAACCCACCTCTGCTTGACACACTATTGTCTTCCTCTCTGCTCTACCTCTACTCTCAACTCGCGCTCTTGAGCTACTTGGGCTTTTTCAATTCATATGCCTCCTACAGGAAGCTTTACCATGGCAGAGTCCATTCAATAAAATATTTGTTGACTGGTTGACGAATAAACTATGTTAGGCCTAGTGTTAAAGTTGTCACCTTTTTTGCTTTCTGAAGAATGTTGAGGTCCATAGAATATAGTGTGGAATTTTAGAATCGAACTGTATTGTTGTAGAAAACATTCTTATTATAAAATGATGAAAAACTCACATCTTGAAGGTTAACTCACCTCATCCCCAACACAGTACATTCCTGCGGTCTGCTTTAGGATAGGCTCCAGTGCTATGGAGGTAGGAGAGAAATTTGTTTCCTGATTGTTCATTCCTTCACTTTTTAAATATGATTTGATTTGTTAAAGACAAATAACAGCATAGATTTAGGGGGTGTATGCATGGTTTACTACTGATATAAGAAACTATTAGATACAAAAATGTTACAATAAAGGTAATACATACCATCAGGTTCCATTCAGAATTTATTTCCATTATTATATTGAAATAGGATCCAAAATTGAGCGCTACTAATTATAGTAGACTGTGTTTTAAAGCAGTGGTCCCCAACCACCGGGCCGCGGACCGGTACCGGGCCGCGGAGCAATTGCTACCGGGCCGCGCAAGAAATAATCAATATGGAACGTTTCGTCATGAGACAAAAAAACAGACGCTAGGACTCAACCCGCTAAACAAAAGCTCTACCATTACCATATCAGTTGGTGGAAAACTATTCCAAAATTGACGATTGAATGATGTTGTTAAAGTTATTAACAACGTCAAAGCACAAGCCCTTAACTCGCGCCTGTTTGAGCAGCTTTGTGAGGAGATGGATGCGGAGCACAGACGTCTTCTCCTATACACCGAAATAAGATGGAAGGGAGGGAAGGATCGCTGGCCAGTGTGTTTGAATTACAACAGCCGCTGCAAAGATTTCTCTCAGAAAAGAAGTCACCGCTGGCAGCGCATTTCAGTGACGAGGATTGGGTCACAAAACTGGCGTACCTGTGCGACATATTCAACCTGCTCAACGAACTCAATTTGTCACTTCAAGGAAAAATGACAACTGTCTTCAAGTTGGCAGATAAAGTAGCTGCATTTAAAGCAAAATTGGATTTGTGGGGACGGCGCGTAAACAGAGGCGTATTTGACATGTTTCAAATACTGGCAGGGATTTTGGGTGAAACTGAGCCTGAGCCTTCATTCACCCAACTGGTGCACGATCACCTGTCTTTGCTGTTGAAGGAGTTCGAGCGCTACTTCCCAACCGCAAAAGACCCACGAACTGGCAAGGAATGGATCCGTGACCCATTCGTCAACAAGTCAGCTGAACTCTGCATGTCTGTGCAAGAAGAAGACCAACTGTTGGAGATCACAAATGACGGCGGCCTTAAAAGACTGTTTGAGACATCCAGACATCAGTGTTCTGGATTAAAGTCATGGCAGAATACCCTGAGATCGCCGCCACAGCAGTGAAAACCCTGTTGCCATTTCCGACATCCTATCTTTGTGAAGCGGGGTTTTCTGCAGTGACAGCAACAAAAACAAAACAACGGAGTAGACTAGGCATAAGCAACACACTTCGGGTGTCAATGTCTTCTATCACTCCCAGATGGGGCCGTCTCATTGCAGAGAAACAAGCGCAGGGGTCCCATTGATTTGACGCTATGTTTGAACGTCGGAATGTTGAAATATTGTTGAATGTTGAAGGAATGAAAATAAATTTTTATTTATAAATGTATCTGGCGCATCTGTATCTTATTTTGAAGGTATATTTAAAGTAAACGTTTAAATAGCGACCAGTCACGAGTCAGCGCGCTCTGAGAACTACCCCCCCACCCCCCGGGTCGCAGTAAAATTGTCAAGCGCGTTCACCGGTCCGCGGTGATAAAAAGGTTGGGGACCACTGTTTTAAAGTATAGTACATTTATTTAACTTAATACTGAAAAGGGTGATCCGTTTTCAAAACATAAAGCATATTTTATTTTTAGTGATTTTAAGGATAGACACACCTTCAAACCCACGCTGAATGAAATGCTGGGCCCATAGATCTTTCTCAGTCCCAAGCTTTTTGATCACATAAAGGTTCTGAAACATAAATAAAAGAAACAAACGTTTGAATGTTTATAAATCTTTTGCTGGTTACTAAAGGGTGCCAGAGAAAAAAAATCAGCTAAATCAACAGTAGTAAATACAATACAACGAATAAGGCATAAGTCGGACTTGCCTGTGCAGGTGCAAGTACCAATATTCATTTAAATGTAATGCAAATTTATTTCAGCATGCTCAGTGTACCTCAATCATAGTGTTAATTTTGTCACACAAGACGAAATATGTTCATCAACAACCATTTTTTTCCATGACTTCTAGAACACTAAGACAAAAATATCATGCATTTTCACTGACGAAAAAGACGAGACAAAATGTTTTGTATAAAACTAAGATATATGCTCCAAGCTAATACACCTTGACAATGTTACCAAAAACAGTTGCATTGAAAGTTTCTAGAGTGGATCTTCGGTTACACTGAATGAGTCTGCAGCAACTCGAGTTCCTGCAAGTAGCTTAGTGCTGCAAACACCATTTTCTACTAGAGCATTGACATGTCAAGAAGGAAAATGCTTGATATCTGGTGCCATTTAAAATATGACACTGATTAGAAAACCCAATGTCTAATTGTATCTGACAGGAAGGTGTGTGGATTATTGAGGAATAACACCACAAACCTTCAACAGTATGACAAGGCTAACCACTAGCACATCAAGCTATATTTTTAGCTAACATTTTGGTTATAACCTAATGTTGATTTTAGGGATCTACACTGGAGATCAACCAGATAGTTATGGTGTTATGGCACACACCCATTATAAAGGCTGTTTCCTTTAGCTCTGTGAACTTGTACAGCAAAACCTCAAAGCTCCGCCTACCTGTTCCATCTGTGGTTGAAGAATTTAAAGCCACCAAGGTGAGGGCAGTCAGCACGCTGCTTCTTTCCAAGGACATGAAGGTCCATCACACCAGCAAATCAATCAGATGTGGTAGGAAGTGGAAGCTGCAAGATGCTGTGGTTGAAGCAGAAGCCTACTAGAAGCACCAGGAGATTGTAGGCATTGTCTGTCAAGGTTGCTTGGGACTGGGAAATTACAGCATGAAGCAGTGGAGCAAGGCCAGTGCAGAAGGTAGGAGGGAGCTTCTGATTCAGAGAGTGCGAGAGACAGCAGAAGACCGACGAGTAAAAACGGTGGGGCTTGCCTCCCAGGGCCAGTGGATTCAGTGGGATGAAGCGCTGGATCGATCGCTGTCCTGGAAAGAGATGTGGAACACCAACCAAAGCAAGTTGACCTTTTTACTTCATGCGGTAGCTGACCTCTTGCCAACCCCTAGCAACTTAAAGATCTGGGGGAAAGAAGACCACTCATCGTGCACCCAGTGCGCGGCGGAACACTGCACACTGAATCACATCCTCGCAGGCTGTCCACTGGGAGAAGGCACTGGGAGAAGGTCGATACAGGTGGATGCACGATAAGGTGCTAACTGAAATCGCCAAATGGGAATGTTCCAGAAAGTCAGGGCCAATGAGAACCAGACACCTACCCCCTGCGGTCACCCATTTCCACCTCCAAGGCGATCAGGCCCCCAGGCCAAAGACAACCACCAAGCACCCACGTTCTATCCTGCAGAATGCCTGCAGAATGCCTGCAGAATGACTGGGAGATGCAAGCCGATCTGAAGAGGAAGGTAATCTTTCTACAAGAGGTCGCAGTGACGTCGCTCCACCCTGATGTCTAGGAGCACCAGGACCATAGTAGTAGCAGAGCTCACTGTACCCTGGGAGGACAGGCTGGCCATCTCACACCAACAGAATTCGGCAAAATACCAGGACTTGATCGATGAGGCAGTCCTCAAAGGATGGCATGCCAGCATTTTCCCCATAGAAGTAGGATGCAGACGTTTCCCAGCAACATCCGTGCGCTACTTCTTCCAGAAGCTAGGTCTGGAATCGAGGCACCTGAAGAAGGCCATTAGGGAAATAGGCCAGGTGGCTGAGGCTAGCTCACGATGGCTGTGGTTGAGGAGAACCCACAGATGGAACCCTTCTGCAGGCGAAGGCTAACCATTCTTTGCTGCCCCACTCAGGTGAAGCGTACAGGTTAAGGGGCGAAACGCTAGTGAACCTGAGGCACCTGCTGATGATGCAGAAGGGTTCTCAACGTGCTGGGAACAGACAATCCTCACTAGGGAACACTGGTTTAGAGTTCTAGTTACCCCCCAGCATCTTCATTCTAGTAGCCCAAGCAGTTCCTGCTTGTAGCATAAGCATGATGAAAAATGTTAGCTAATGTTATAGCCACATTTGGTGAATACCAAGTTGTGAAAGAGATAAAAACGAGTGGGAAAGCTCATGTATGTGCCCAGATGTAGATAACTATGAAAGGTGTGAAAACCTTAGCTAAAATTGTGATCAGAATTAACCTTCCAAATAAACAAATGTGTTTTTCTTACTTACAAGATGAAAATGTATTGACTAAAACTGGACTAAAAATACCTAGAGTGAGGGTAAAATTGTCTTTAGTGTAGTGGAAAACAGACTGTATTTAGAAAAAAAACAAGTTAATAGATAGCAAAGTGTATGTATATGTAATGTATAATGTATAATGTATAACATTTATTGTGATGGTTCTAAATAGTTTGCGAAATACCCGTTAAGAGCGGTTGTCTGTAACTATCAAGTATGTCGCTCCGTTCACAAAAAATCGAATTCTTTTTTTTGGACCCAAGCGATAGCATTTGATGACTTATATCACCTATGAAAGTTTGAGTCTGATCAGATAAATATTTAGGGAGAACGAGGGCCTAGAAGTTTTGGGCGGAATCGGACTGTATTTTACGCTAATTTCACCATGCTTGACATTTTGACAAAAATATTAAAATAGAGCAGGAATTTTAAAACCAAAGAGGTCCACAACAAAACTAGAGATATTTGTGAGTAATTTGATGTGTTTTATTAGTTTGTATGACAAAATCCGAATATTTTAGGGATTTTTACTTTATTTTCATTTTACGCTTAGAGTTTATGCTTGGTCAAATTCGAAGGCTTATAAACCCAAAAGTACGCGGAAATTGTGAAAATTTAAACTTCACAGTCGAAGAGTAATACTTTTACTTGGTATTTGTGAAATAAAATTTTTGGGCACTGCAAAAACAAATCTCTGGGAAGACCCGATTCAAGTTGCGTTTTGGATGATTTCGGCACTCTAAAAACTTCGTGTGGTCACAACGTGGTCGGACATGGATCTCAAATACTAACTTCCCAAAGACTTAGAAACCAGTTCAAATACTTAAAAACACTTTTAATAAGCTACTGTTCCACTTACAAACCTCATTGTATGGTACAGAGTTCAATTTTGAGCTTAGCATTCCCTGGGAACTCTACAAACAATAACAAAGTGTACATGTGTACATGTACAAAGTGTACAAAGCGCGTGAGTAGTTAATATTCGGGCATGGAAAGAATCCCCCCAAACCTCCGCTGGTCATAGAAGTATGAGAGGAAATATCTTCAATAATTGTGCCCTCCTTTGGCAAGAACAGAACTTTCGAACAGTGCCCAAAGCGGCACAACAACATTAGAAGACGTGAAACAAAAGCTTTAAACTCAAAGGAAACATCAAAAATAAAAGGTGGAGGTCCATCAAACCATTAGTCCACTAGTTTTCTTTTTGATGATTAGTCCATTCTTACAACTTGCCACGCTGTTTATTAAATAAACTGCAGAACATTGCAATCGCTGTTTATTTAAAACGACAAAAGAAACTGCAAAACATTGTTATACTCTTACTATTTGTGCCTGTTTGCTTACTAAACCATAAAAATACATGGCTATACAGGCTATACATGTTGCAACTTTTCTGCCAGTTCAGCTCGCCTCTCTGGCGTAGCAGCAGGTACATCGGGGTTCAACGCATTGTGCGCCGAAAGCGGTACAATAAAGTTAGAAGACGGGAAACAAAAGCCTTAAACTCAAAGCAAACATCAAAAATAAACGGAAGGTATAGGTCCATCAAACCATTAGTCCACTAGTTTTCTTTTTGATGATTTGTCCATATTATTTCTTACAACTTTCCACGCTGTTTATTTAAAACGACAAAAGAAATCGTAAATAAACTGCAGAACATTGCAATCGCTGTTTATTTAAAACGTCAAAAGAAATTGTAAATAAACTGCAGGACATTGCTATAAACTGCACAACATTGCTATATTCACATTATTTGTGCCTGTTTGCTTACTAAAACATAAAAATGCATGGCTATACAGGCTATACATGTTGCAACTTTTCTGCCAGTTGAGCTCGCCTCTCTGGCGCAGCAGCAGGTACATCGGGGTTCAAAGCGCAAATGGTTTATGCGTCCTCATAATAGCATCTGGTGCGCTTTGCGCCAGACCACACCTCTTCTTTTCGCTGACCCGCCCGTCACGGCGCAATGTCATCTGCTATCTAGACAACGTGATTTTTTGCCTGAAAAAATGAACGTTGCGCTGGCACAGAATAGCAATGACAGCATGCGCGTGTCGTGAACACACAATGCGCCGTGGCAAAATAGGGCCCTGTGTGTGTGAGTGAGAGACAGTGTGTGTGAGTGAGAGACAGTGTGTGAGTGAGACTGTGTGTTAGTGAGACAGTGTGTGACAGTGTGTGAAATTCAATTAAACCATATTACAATGGGATTGCTCTGCGTGATTGCTCCACAGTCTGAAATGGAAACATGGGTCTAGTTTAGTGCATGTGCACGATTCTGGAGAGATGAGATGTGGTAGCGAAGTTTCTGAAACGAAAGTATATGGAATGAATTCTCTGCCGGAACGTCTGTACTCGTAGAAATATCTTGTGCTCATGAAAAGAATTTGTGTACACGTGGAAATATTTTGTGCTTGTGAAAAGAATTTGTGTACACGTGGAAATATTTTGTGCTTGTAAAAACAATGTGTCCTTGTGTGAAAAACTTTCATGTCTCTATAATAAAGTTTTGTGCTTGTAAAAAAAAATGTGTCTGCGTGAAAATGTGTTTTGTCTCTGTAACAAAGTTTTGTGCTTGTAATAAAAATTTGTGCTTGTAAATAGATTTTTTGTACATGTAAAAATACTTTGTATTTGAGAAAAAAACAAATCTCCCACAGGCACAAATTGTATTCACAAGCACAGATTCTTTTTACGAACACAAAACCAAAGTCAGTGAAATCTCTGCCAAAACTTCTTAGCCAATCACCAAACGTCTTACTTACGTCCCCTGAAATGAAAAGAGGTGCCAGAACACTGCGGCCCACTTCAAGCACGCCTGTTCATAATGTAATTCAGAAATTGTCTTAAAACTCCCGATTTAAAACACCAGACAACTGCAGCAAGTTCGCCGTTAACCTGGCTACTTTATTGTACATGGCTACATATAGAATTCACATACCATTGCTCCCGCATTGTCTCCCATGGAACACAGCAGATATGATCATCAGTGTCTGGAAAATATGCCTCCTCGCCGTTTCTAAATAAAGGCGGCAACTTGGCCGGTGAGTAAGACGTTTGGTGATAATTCTGTTCGTAAAATACATTATAATGGCCAAATACAGTGAAAACTATTTTTCCAGTCTCACATGTGAAAGCTAATACCATGTGATCTCGTTTGGATGGTAAATCTGTTGGTACAGTTAAACGCAGCACCTGAATGAGGCATCTTTATTCTAGGCTACTGTCTAGAAACTATAGGCCTACTGGAGACGGTTAATGCCACATCCAATATGGCGGCGAGGATAACGTATGATTTTATGCGGAAGGCGACGTCTATGTTTATATGTCTATGCTTCAGACCACCATTGACAATGGATGCCACTGCACCAACACCTCGTCGCCGTCTGCTGGGCTTGCTGAATGTCCGAGCACAACTCCCCTCTGACTCGTACTGACGTTTGTACCATGGATTGCATAATTGCACAAGCGCCGCGCATTCAAACGTCCAATTACCAGATCAATCGCGGGACCCTATCGCACTATCTTACAACGCCTGCTTTCACTGTACAATAGTGGTAAGAATTATCGCAAGATTTAATGCGTCTGCATTGCACAACGGCCGCTTTAGATGTGCGAGTTTGCATGAATACTTTTTCATATGCGATTATTTCGGCAACAGTTAATGATCCATATGTATCTGTCGCACAAATGTTTTGTCACTTCTGCTCGTGAGCCAATTGTGAAAGGGGCTTTAGAGTGCCAGGGGAGATTAAAGGATGTTATTAAATTGTTATTGATTGTTATTAAATATTTTAACATTATTAGGTTGTGTATAGGAACAGGAGATTTTCCAATGAATTGGCATAAGCTAGAAGGGGGCATTATGGCATCATGTACCATCTCAACACTTGCTTTTACGGTGGCAATAGAGATGATAATTAGAGCTTCTAAGTAGGTGGTGAGGAGAGAGAGGCAGCAAGATGGGCTGCACTTCCCAACAATTACAGCCTTCATAAATGGCATGCCCCTGGTAACAGGTAACCGGCAGCTCTCTTTAGGTTGTCCTCCCACAGCCACCGTAGTTCTGCCTCTAGCTGACACACCCGTCACGTAACAGGTCAGCGATCCATTCACCATTACATCCATAAACCGCACTCACCGGCAGGTCAGACACAAGCCCTGGGCTTCTCACTCCTGCTTCTGTCCTCGCTGCTTTCACTGGAGGTATGTGTTTATATTTGTTCCCTCGCGCTACCGTATGACTATTTATTCACACATTTCATATTGCATCACCTGTTGGGGGCAGGCCAATGAATCTACCATTAGACCATTAAAATCACAGTATAAACAAGCTTTAAAAATTCTTGACAAAAAACCACTGCATTACCACCACTGTAATATTCTAGAGAAACACCATTTATTAAGTTTTCAAAACTTTAGAGAGTTTTCAAGCCTCTGTCTAGTGTACAAGATTCTACATGGCCTGGCCCCAGCTTGTCTTCTGGAGTTTGTATGTCATCGTCCTGCTAGATCCATACGATCTTCTAGTATAGCATCTGTTTCTGACTGTAGAATACCCTCTTACCGTTCAACATTTGGTCAGTCCTCTTTTTCCTTTAAAGCCACTTCACTATGGAATGTTTTACCAGGTGAACTCAAGAACTGTGTTTCCTTCAGCCATTTTAAGTCACAGCTTAAATATTATCTTAAAAACAGTCAAAACTGTAAACATTAGGCCTTGTTTATGATGATGACTATTTCTTTAAGATCAGTTTATTCATTTATTATTATTATTATTATTATTATTATTATTATTATTATTATTATTTTATTTTATTTTATTTATTTATTTATTTATTTTTTTGTGGGTGGGTGCGGGTGGATATGTGGGTGGGGGGGCACAGGGAACTTACCATATGTGTTTTGTTTTTGTTGCTATGTTTGTATTCAAATGTTTTTCATGGCTGTACATTATTTTACATTACTATTCTATTTTATTGTGTTTTATTTTATATTAATGTTTATTTTCATGGACTACAGATGTAAATTAGCCAAAGGCTAACTCTGGTATGGTGCATCAAATGGCAACATTTATGTTATAACTGTACATGGTCCAAATAAACGGCATTGATTGATTGATTGATTAAAACCAAACGTGATGGGAAGTTGTTTTTAAAACAGGTGCTCTGCAGCATACCGGACGCTTCCGGGTAGCATTGAACGATAGAACTACCGAAGGTTTGGTCCAGAGGACGCCGGGAGCACTCTACCGCTGTAATCGCTGGGGGACCCCCCGTAACAAGACACATGTTTTATGGTGTCTGTGCTCATATGCATGTTAAGGCAATGAGTGAATGTTTTAAATACTTTGTTTATGGCTAGCATGTATGTAACGATGTTTGCTGACATGTATGTGTTTTTGCTACCGTGAGTAGGCATTCTTTGTGACGGCTCGAGACTCCGGTGTTCCGCCAGATTTTCCTACTTCCGCAAAAGTGTAGGTCGGTAGGATGTTCTATTTCATGCCTCCTGACCGCCAGAGGCGGCATAGCCTGTGAATGTTATCCTTCGCGTAGCGCAAGTCGAGACTTATACCAATAAAGTAGTCGTGATGACGTACCTCATGCTCAAGAAGCACTGCAGCACGTAATTCGTCCTCTTATTCTTCTCGCGCTTGATTCGAGCATCCCATGCAGGAGTACAGTAAGTTGTTATCGGGCAAGACTGTCCCTCCTATCGTCACGTCTTGAGTACCCAAGTTAATTACCGAACTACCGGAATCCTGTACGGCGGTCCACCCGTGAAGGAATTTATATTAAAAAAAAAAAAAAAAAAACAGAAGAAAGGTAAGCACACGGAGGCTCTCCCCGTGATCACACCTTGACAGTTTGATGCACAGGAGAAGTGCACAGTGGTTCACCCCGTGTTCACCTCCACGCACACACACACACTCACATTCCCCGCGGTGGTTTTCCCCGTTTTGTTGACAAGTGTGGTGTATTCCCTCGTTAGCACGGTGGCTCTCCCCGTGGCCGACTAGATAGCTAGCCAACTCGTTAGCCCTGTCACTCGTATTAGCATTGTGTATTCTGTGTATGATTATTGCAGTAAAATAATTATTCTGGCATTGATCTACATTATTGTTATTGCGTCGGGTGCTAGTTTCGGGTTTGCGTTAGTTGCGCTACGATGGATGTTCTTTCCCTGTCATGTAAAACGTGTTTTGCACCACTCGCATCTGAGGACGGTCATTTAGAATGCCCGTCTTGTCTAGGCATCGCTCGCCTCCGCTCAGCTTTCACGGTGCCTTGTCCAAGCTGTGCCGTCCTACCGCTCACGGTACGAGAGGCCAGACTTGCTCAGCTATTGATAAAAAATGACGCGCTGCTCTCGGCAACCGAGAATGTCGCTGCGAGTGCCCCCAAAGCCGTAAAACGCGGCAGCACAGGCCTTCAGGCTGCGCAGCCAGCCAAGAAGAAGTCGAAATCACACTCCACTTCTGTGCTCAACAAACAGGTGGACGATCTCTCCACGGCCGTAAGCCGAATAGAGACGCTGCTGCTTCAGTTCCAACCCCTTCAGGCAAACATGCAGCTGACCATGCCACCAGCAGGTGGTGCCCTTGCTACTGCTTCTATCCTGCCTGCACAAGAGGAGACAGACGTGGAGGATGATGCACTCTCCACTGATTCTCTTTTCAGCCCTTTGGGAGACAACGGTTCCCTTGGGCTGCCTGACTCTCCTCGATCAGGCACTTCTTTTGATGATGCCCCCTCGAGTGTATTTTCTGACAAAAATGGGGATGGCAGGACACATGGCCCCCAATCATTGCTGGCCACAATTACTTCGGCTCTGGTGCAACGTGGGCTGCAGCCACTGCAATGCAACACTGGTGTGAGCGCCTACTTTAGACAGCCCTCAGTGGACGCCTCCTCTGTCATTCCTAAATGCGAGTTCCAGACAGCGTTTAAAACAACGGCCGCACGTTCCCACCCCACTTCTGTGGCACGCGCTATGAGTAATATGGCTGATGCGGGCCTGTTTGGATTGGATGCCAGCAGTGGACCCCTGTGTGGCTGTGAGGCAGTACGTCCTCAGGTGCGCTGCCCAAGCAAGGCCTGCAGGCGCACAGATGATGATCTTGTTTGAGCCTAAAATCATGCGGCGCGCATCGGAAGGATGGACAACACGATCTCTCACCTTCTTCTGCCCGCGCAGTCGTCCCTGCTGCAGGCACACTCAGATCCAGCTTTACGTGAGGCGATTGAAGCCACCCTACAAGGCGTTGGGGCGTCTGATGGCGGTACTGGTGCGCGCCCGCCGCCAGGTCTGTCTTTCACAAACCCCACTCCCGGACGCGTGCAGAGCCACCCTACGGGAGCTGCCCCTCATGCCTGACCAGCTTTTCGGGCCAGCCGCTAAGGACGCCCTGGAACGCCACGCCCTAGTTTCGGAAACGCAGAAGCAGCAGGTGGGCTTATCACAGGTAGCTCGCTTCCAGGCACCACAGCCCCCAGCACCACGGCGGGAATTTCCATCCCCCCAGCGTGCGGCACCTCCCCGGCAAAAGGAGAACAGACATGCCCCCAGGGGTCCTGCACCCTTTCGCCGCCAGGCATATCCCATGCCCCGCTCCACCCACACTAACACTGGGGCGAAGCCCAATCGCACTCCCCGCTGAGGGCCCCGGGCCGACGGTTGGACTGTACACAGAGACTCAACTGGCCGCATGGGCCAAAATCGTTCGCGACCCATGGGTTCTAAAAACAGTGTAAGAGGGTTACAGACTACAGTTCAGACGTCGGCCCCCTCCAAGGGCCCATCTCAGGCCCACAATTGTAAAAAGTTCAACAAAATCTCGAGTTCTACAGTCAGAGATAACCATTCTTCTACAGAAAGGAGCCATAGAGGAAGTAGAGTGTTCCCCTACTTTCAACGGCTTCTGTTCAGCTTATTTTGTCGTTCCAAAAAAAGACGGCGGCTTCCGCCCAATTCTAGATCTTCGGGGCCTAAACAAATATCTAAAGAAACTACCATTCATACCATTCTGCACACAGCAGATATCACCCCGGCGGAGTGGTTTACTACCCTAGATCTGAAAGACGCCTACTTTCATATCCCGGTGGCACGAGCCGGTTCCTCCGTTTTGCCTTTCGTCTGTTCCAGTTCAGAGTCCTCCCCTTCGGCCTCGCGCTGTCACTCAGGGTCTTCTCGAGGTGCATACAGGCAGTACTGTCCCCCCTCATGGAGTCAGGTATGAAAATTTTACCATACCTGGACGACTGGCTAGTCTGCTCCCCGACGAGAGAACGCAGCCTGGCAGATATAGCAACACTGCAGAGCCATGTGTCAGCACTGGGACTGACGATGAATTTAGAAAAGAGCTCACTCGTCCCGTGCCAATCGGCTCACTTCATTGGTATGATCCTAGACTCACAGACAATGTCTGCGTCTCTGACCAGCAAGCGTGTAGCGGACATCGCATCACTACTGTCGCGAGTACGGGTAGGACGGAAAATAAGTTTCAGTCTGCTGCTGCGGCTCCAGAGTATGCTCACAGCTGCAGCCCAGATCCTCCCCTTGGGGCTGCTGGAACTCCGGCCTCTACAAATGTGGCTGATTGGCCTCGGCCTCAATGTGGCTTTTCACAGGAGGACACCCGTCCTTATAACAGAACGTTGCATGTCTGCCCTCAGCCCATGGCGGAGGGAGACCTTCTTAACATCAGGTGTTCCTCTTGGTGCAGCACCCACACACAGGGAGATTGTAACTACAGACACCTCTCCTACAGGGTGGGGCGCAGTGTGGCAACACAGAGCAGTCAGTGGGTTGTGGAACAAAGAACGAATGAGCGAACACATCAATCTCCTCGAAATCAGGGCAGTACACCTGGCCCTGAAACACTTTATGACATGCCTACAGGGACGCCACGTACTCATCAGGTCAGACAACATGACGACAGTATACAATATCAACCACCAGGGGGAACACGATCCCCCACTGCTTTTTACTTGACTCAATGCCTACTGAAGTGGGCCTTCCCCACGTTGGCATCCCTCAGGGCAGTCCACTTGCCAGGGAGACTGAATCCGGTTGCAGACTCCCTGTCGAGACAATGTCTCGACCCGGGGGAGTGGCGCCTGAACCCACAAGTGGTGCAGCAGGTCTGGGATCGCTTTGGCATGGCAGCGGTAGACTTGTTTGCCAACAAAGAGTCTACACACTCCCAAAAGTGGTTCTCCCTCCCACAGGAGCGCGAAGCACTGGGCTTGGACGCCATGGCACACGACTGGCCGCACAAACTGCTGTATGCCTTTCCACCGATTCCCCTCCTACTGGAGGTGCTACTTCGGATATGCCAGTGCTGTTACCATGTTCTGCTGGTGGCACCGCGATGGCCAGCGAGACCGTGGTTTGCAGTGCTTCATTCCCTGCTGACAGGAACCCCATGGCAACTACCACTCAGAAGGGACCTACTGTCTCAGATGGAGGGCAAAGTTTGGCACCCCTGCCCGGAACGTCTCCAGCTGTGGGTTGTGCCCTTGGGCCCGACAACCTCCTGGTAGAGTTTGACCCAGCGGTCATCAACACCTTAGAGAACACAAGGGCCCCCTCAACTAGGTTGTTGTACGAAAACTGCTGGAAGTTATTCAATACATGGTGTGAGACTTTAGGCATTTCCCCCACATGTTGTCCTGTACCCGTTTTGCTTAAATTTCTACAGAAACTCCTTGATGAGGGTAAATCCCCATCTACCCTTAAAGTCTATGTGGCAGCTATCTCTGCGAAACATGATAAAGTGGAGGGTTCGACTATTGGTGCGCATAGTCTTATCCGTAACTTTCTTAGGGGCGCTAGACGCCTCCACCCCTACAGAGCCCCTCGCAGCCCTCAGTGGGACTTGCATCGCGTATTAGACTCTCTGTGCCAGGCTCCCTTTGAGCCCCTGGCTGAAGCAGACATGAGATGGGTTTCCTTGAAGACCGTTTCTGTTAGCTATAGTCTCTGCAAAACATGTGAGTGAGTTACATGCACTCTCAGTCAGCCCAGATTGTATGAGATGGAGGCCAAATCTATCTGGCGTCACACTATGGCCGAACCCAGCCTTTCTTCCAAAAGTCCTATCTCCATCCTTTATTAACCAATCCATTGAGCTTGCTTCTTATGAGGAACGTATAGGCCTATGCCCTGTGCGAGCCTTGAGGCATTATGTGTCTAAGACCGAAGCCACGAGACGGTCAGACCAACTGTTTGTCACTTATGGAGGTGGTACAATTGGCTCGCCTGTATCTAAACAGCGCCTCTCACATTGGGTTTGCAAGGTGATTTCCCTTACACACAGATCAGCTGATTCCCTGCCATTGGGCAGTGTTATGTGCCACAACACCAGGAGCTTAGCTACCTCATGGGCAGCTCTGAGGGGAACCCCATTATCAGACATTTGTGCAGCAGCAACATGGTCTAGCCCATCAACATTCACCAGGTTTTATAGTGTTAATGTTACATCACCTAAAAGCCTTGGTCCTACCATTCTTTCAATTACACAGCAGGATTGATTGACATACTCGTCCTCATGACAGTGCTGGTATTAGTCATCCACAGGCTATGCCGCCTCTGGCGGTCAGGAGGCATGAAATAGAACGCTAGTTACGAATGTAACTGTGGTTCTATGAATGCCGGATGACCGCCAGAGTTTCCAGTCACTCGGACATCGCAACCGCGAGAAGTTTTCCAAGGACGAATGACGTGCTGCAGTGCTTCTTGAGCATGAGGTACGTCATCACGACTACTTTGTTGGTATAAGTCTCGACTTGCGCTACGCGAAGGATAACATTCACAGGCTATGCCGCCTCTGGCGGTCATCTGGCATTCATAGAACCACAGTTACATTCGTAACTAGCGTTTTCACGGGTAGGAAAAATTCTCAGAACACCGGACGCCATTGTTGGTGCCTGCATGTGATGCATGGAGGTAAATTAGAATGTTAGATTCAGTTCATAAGTGCTAGGTGTGTGAACATTCTTATTGTGTGACTTTTAATATTGTGTGAGGTTTTCAACATTTGTGTGACTTTTAACTGCATGATTTTTATTAACTTTATGTGAGCACTCCTAGTCATGTGAACATTTCTAGCTTGTAAGGATACATGCATCTAACGGTTGTTTGTTCCATCAGAGCGATGCCACTGCTGCTTTGCTTAGCCTAACTGTATGTGTGTGTATGAATCCAGTTGTTGCCCTTAGTATTTGATTTTTCTTGGTATTTTGGATTTTCTTTATTTTTGTTTCTTCTTTGATTGCGCTCCAGCCTATGCTCAGGACGACTCCTTGTTTGCGGTTTGCCCCGCTCCACGATGCTGTTGGCCAGGGGGAAGTACTGGGTCCCACCCTTACAACTTAGTAATCAGTAACCAATTTAGCTACTCCTATTGTTTGACTCTGATTGTTGGTCTTACCGTGTCTATCTTGCTCTTCTTTATAACCTGGACTGTTCCACGGGGCAGGTCGCCGGATCTGAGTCCTCTCCACGCGCGTCACTGTATTTGTAGTGGTAACGAGCACATTTTGCTGTGATCACCTTTTTGCAGTATCTGTGCAGTGTGTGTGTTTGCATCTCTTGCTGTGTGTGTGTGTGTGTGTGTGTGTGTGTGGATAGGCACAGAAAACCCAGAGCACGTTTGGTGTGTCAGCCTCACCTTTCCAGGACAGGTAACCAACCCTAACCCTTGAAGCTGCTCCAGTCTAGCCGCAGTTCTTAATGAGTAGTATTGTAAATCTGGGTGTCAGCCCTTAATTTCCCCCTTGCTTGCCATATTTTCTTTGATTTCTACCGGCGTCATAACTGGTTGTTTAATCATTCCATGTGTCATCCTTATGTTGTTCATTCATTTATCTTCTAATAAATATTGCCATTTGTTTTGACTGAAGCCTCACATCTCTGTATTCACTCACTTATCTGTGTAGTTGAACCCTCTTGTCTGAGAAATACTGTGTACAATTATTTTCCTGTGGTGCAAGGCCACAGGTGGCGTAGTCAAACACCGTAGCCAAGGCCCTCCCATATACCACCCGGGTCACATATGCACAAAAAGACTGTTAGAAAGGATAAATATGAATGAAGATAAAACATACGCAAGTCATCAATACATGAATAAGGTAAAACGTCAGTAAGTCAAGGAGCATTTCAGTATCAAGAGGAAAAGTAGTTGAACGGAAGTTCAATGTGAAAGGAGGAGAAATCCTACCAGTCAGTCAGGGTGAGGCAGTGAGTAAAGTGAGGCAGTAAGTAAAGTGAGGCAGTGTGTAAAGAGCTTAGGGAGGTGGTATATTGCAAACTTTAGTGAAGAATGGTTGATCAGTTTACGTGGTGGAGGGACTGGAAAAAGTTGATAAATCAGGGCTGCCAGAAAACCTGAAATTGTGGTGTATGTAATTGTGTCTGTTCCCCAGAGTGATGTTGCCTATGTCAGTGTATAAAGTGCCAAAAGTAGAGAAGCTAAGTGTTCCACGGTGTCTCAGCGGTACAGCTTTGTATGGGACAGGCATTCTTCAGCTGCCAATAAATAGCCGCATGGAGAAATTTAAGTGTACTAAGGCCAGGACAGAGTTGCTGTTAACAGGGAGCACGGATTGGGTAGTTAGTGGTCTGGTTCTTAACCCAAGTAAGGAAAGTGGAATCCAAAGGTAGCAGAGCATGATGCAGAGTCAGCCCTTAAGAATGGAGTGATAGTTAATAATGTCCAGTTTGGGCGGGAAGGCTTTGGGCTTGCATCACGTAAGCCAATATGGAGAAAGGCGGATCAGGAGGACAAATTGGAGGACTAGTTGTGGAGCAGGTGCGCAGGTCAAAAGCCAACTTCCTTAATTGACTCTGGCAAGGCCTGTTTCAACTGGAACCCATTTTGGAAAAACCCTTCATGACCCTGGCCAACATGCTGTAGCTGAATTTAGCAATTATCGCAATGTAGCTAAAATTGTTTTTCTTAAATCTCAGACAGTTTTTTGCCAAGTATAGCCATGTTGGGCACCCAGTGGTTAGTATGAAAGAATTGTGGCCAAATCTCTAAAATAAATAACTTTAACACATAATTCACAAATTTGTATGATCCAATCAAGCAGACCAAAACATAAACATGATCAATTGGACACGCGGCTTATCATGGTTAAATGATATGTAGTGTATAGTTATCACTTAGGGTGTACTCATTTTGTGCTATTTATAAGGTGAAAAGTTATTTTTGGAGGACAGTAAATCTATACTGCTACACAAGCTATATACTGACAGCTCTAAAGTTTTATTTTTGTAGTCCATTGCTGAAATGTGAAGGTTGTACTAAGTTTTGTGTGATACTGTAAATTAAAATATCAAATTCATATTGTAACCAAGGTAATCCCACGCAGTCCAGCCCCAGCCTCAAATCTGGAACCTCACACTAATGCCTGATCAGAAGTTGAGTACATTAGCCAATCAAATGAACAGCTCAGGGTTCGACTTACTTAAATAGCACATCTGTCAAGGCGTTGGGGAGGAAGGTTTTACAGGTTTAAAAGTTTTAGCCAACAGTCTACTTGCACAGCTAGACTACCTTGCATCTATTACAGTCACTGGTAATTGCTTGATCTTTCTCAATAATTTTTGCTGCCATGAAATTGCAATTGAAGCTGTGGTTATTGCAAATGTGTAAATCTAAAGCATACTGAAGGGCATATAGGGTCTTTAACTAACTCTGATCTACCCCTACACAAGTGGAATAATGAATTAATGGCTTCATTTGTACTTAGCTTTTTTTGCTTTTTTCTATTTTTGCTTCATCATTTAACCCACACAAGTAGAGAAATAGAAGGCTGGCAGTAGGTATATAACTTATCATGGACATGTGTCTGTAAGTCTTAAATGATGTTGATTCTTCACAGCAGTTCTTCTATGCAAGGTTGTGAGAACAAAATTGGTATACACATAAGACATACATCTAGTGGTGATTTTGCCCACACATTATGGGTAGGGTAAGAACATTTCTGAACACATGATAATAAATGACAGCCATCCTGATCATCATGTAAACGAGATACATTCTCAATCAAAGCTGACCTTACCTGCAATGGCTGAATTCCAGAGGCAATGATGTCACTAATCATGCGAACCTGTGCACGCTTCTTGGGGTCATGGGGAAGAAGAGAAGGTATGGGACGTGTTTCCTCAATATACTGTATGATGGCCAACTATGAGAAAAAAAAAAAACTTTCAACCACTGGTAAAGGTACATCATTAACAGGGAACATCATTAACTCAATGTACCAAATTGCAGTATTGCTTTGTTATGTTTTTATTTCTAAAATAAAGTAAAACACAATTTCTTAT
Source organism: Setipinna tenuifilis (assembly GCA_030347295.1). Classification (NCBI taxonomy): domain Eukaryota; kingdom Metazoa; phylum Chordata; class Actinopteri; order Clupeiformes; family Engraulidae; genus Setipinna; species Setipinna tenuifilis. Next base: position 32,786,518 of record CM059272.1, on the reverse strand, counting down.
TGGCTTGTATACCCCATGTCTTCAAATCTTTATGGTGTAATGTTGTGCCACCGGGTCTTCTTTTGATTCCTGACAAGTTCTTTCAGATGTGTAAACATCTAGTGTATCATGTTGTTGGATAGAAAAAGTGTAGCTTTTAGCTAAATCTGGTGAGCCCATCTCTTGTTTATTACAAACATTTATTATAAATGCACACTGTCCTTTTTAAATAAACAAACTAAACTAAGTAGCACAGAGGCCTGGCACTGACTAGCTTCCGGTTAGATCAGTCGAATGAAGCCCAGCAACTGAATGCTAACCACAGTTTGCAGAGCATCAATATCTCTAGAAAGCCAGGATTAGCATAGAGAGGGGGTGCTCCTTTAATTTTCTATGCCTACTTCTGTCAAACCATTTTAAGCTATGTCTTCAATTTTGACACTTGATAAATCCTTTGATAACTTTGGAAGTGGGCGTGGACCAGTGTTTTCAATGTGTGAGGTGCAATGGAGTTCCAGACCAAAACATTTGTTACTAAACTGTAGCACTCTCAAGATAATAGGAAAAATGTAATTTTGTGCAATTACAGCGTCCCTTATACCCTGACTTTTGTGATACTTGCCGTGCCTTTAGAGGTTATTCAGATGATCGTACATGACATATTTTGTACAGTTTCTGCCTTCTCAGTCCAAGATATTGGCAATTAAAAACCCAAATTTTTGCATTTACCCATTTCACTAGGTTGTGCTATGCTACAAAATGAGTGTGTAAGGGCTGGGTTGATAGTCCTGACAAGTGACACTGACATATCACTAAAATTTGATTTTGTTGGGTAAAATCGTCAATTAATTATTCAACAAAAAAAAAATGGTGGTCTCCCCCTTATTCATGCTTTTAGCCGCTACTAGCCTACTAGGGCTACATGACCACAAAGTTTCATGTCCCTCAGAGTTTCAGTGTCCCGCCTATGACAGAGCATTAGGGCCATTCATTAAAGTCGGCATGTCGACATTAAACTCAAAATTCCGAGAATAAAGTTGAAATTGGATGTTGACTTTAATCTTGATGGGTGGTACCCGCCAATTGTTGATGGAAAATTGTTGAAAAAAAATTGGACTACACGAAAATGGCCGTTAACGCTAGCTTCGCTACCGCCAGTCATAATAATAGGGTCGTGGTAGCTGCGCTGTTTGAACCCCTAAGAAGGAGAGGAATCAGCACAACCCCAAATCAAACAACAAAAGGAAAAACTCAGAAGAGAGAACAATAATACTGCATTTATTTGTGAAAGCAGCTTACCGATTGAGATAATGTCACGTCATCAATGGTCAGAGTAGGTACTTGTTGCATAGGATTTACTCTTTTGTACTGATCTGTTACCTGAAAGAATAAACATGTAGTAACCATACTAATATGCCTCTGCATGTTGTAGTACTGCAGTACTGAAAGTACTAACTCATAAAAATACCTGTTGCCCACCATCTTTTACAAGGTTTATGGGGACCTGGTCATAATCAATTCCTTTCAGAGCCAATGCTAAGGAAACAGTAAACACACAGTTAGGACAATTAAAGTTGATAATTTAATGAGACGAAGATTGCAATTTTACAAGAAACCATGCTGTATGTGGGCATACTTCATGCCACAAACCTTGGATTAGCTGCCTGTTGATCACAGCTCGTACACATGCTGCTGACAAGTATAAACCTAGATATTTGTGAAATTTGGTTAATGAATTACATAGTCTTGTGTTAGTATAGGCTAGGCCCAGCATATTCTACATCACACCACACCTCCTGCAAGCTCAAGCGAAATCCATATGCAAGCACTATGTGTAAACATTTAGATGCACTTCATAAATGTTTGCAAATATGTTTTTAATATCTTAAAGTTATGATTAAAATAGATCTGACCTATGGGTCTATAAAGTAAGCATTCAAGATGTCATCAGGCAATGCTGCCCTACAAAGGCAAATGTGTGAACTACGCAAACATTGAAACTGAGAAAAATGTATGTAAATGTAAATATGTTAGGTGTAATAGTGGTGGTGCTCATATGTACTTTGTTATTAGAAAGAAGCACAAGGTTTGACCATAACACAAAAGTGGTGTTACAAATTTGTTTTTCAGTAAACTCCAAGTTTGCCAACATTTATCAAGTACTTCTAAATTCTGGTGCTTGCATATTACTTGGGCTTGAGCTTGCAAGAGATGAAATAACATATGCTGCTGCAGTCGTTTTCATTTATGCTACTACACAACGATTCTTCAGTGGACCTAGGCTAATAACCAACACAAAGGCTGTGTAATTCATTAGCCAAATTTGCAACTTTATAATGTCACAAATTTGAGAATTAAATTCCCGGACATTTGTATTTTTCTCGCAAATTTGTGACTTTTTTTTCATTGAACATTACCCCCTTCCCCAGAAAAAAATATTTTATACATGGCCCCAATATGTCTCAAACCTTTGAGAGGTGGACGGAACGTCTGGATCTGAAAGGATTCAAGCTAGATCAACATTTGGCCATATTTCCTCTTGACAGGTAATTGTATTACAGTAGTTCTATGAATCCCTGTCTTGATTAATGGTAAATTACCATAAGAAATGGTTACACTCTGGAACTAGGTAGGTTGAGTACTAAGGCCAACATTAGTGGGTAGCATTAGTGTTATATAAAAAGTATGTGCCGGTTATCGTCTTTGGTTGCTGTCCTGATTTACAGCATCTGCAGGTAGGTGTATATTGTTAGAACAACTACAGGTAACTGTAGTGACTTGCTCTATCTGTGTCCACAGTCTCCCCAGTCTACTGAGTACTTCTACTAGCTTAATGCTGCAGTTAGGACAGCAGCTTGTTTAGGATTAGCTATGCTTACGGTAGGCAATTCTGACACAGTGTTGTAACTGTATGCTATTGTAAAGTAGTTGTATAGTCATGTTGGTTTGGATTTTGTGTTGATATTATGACTCCCTTCTACACACGGAGTTGCTTTCCTGTGTAAATCACTAGCTGACAGCTTGGAAGTAGTGGTACTGACTAGGCTATTACGTTAGCCTCTATGCATGCAATTCAACATCGAAGCCCTGAGCAGTGGTTCTGTTTTAGCATATCATTAGCATAGCATATTACAGTACTGGTGAGTAGACATAAACAGGTTTTGTTGGCCATTGTTATGGTGTATTACAACAGTTAATGTCCGGTATCTATTGGCAAAAGCGGAATAGCTTGACCGACACAGCAGCTTCTATGAGTTTTTTTTTTTTTTTTAATGTCACATCATTTATTGGCTCTGCCTCATATTTATCAGGGTTTCCTGACATGTTTTTTTACAACCAATAAAACAATCATAGTTTCTGAATAGCCAAATGTAAAAGACAATATTTTATATGAAAATTTCAACAATATGAACTTTTGTGATCAGTGTGTGTGTGCAGCACACTGCAAAATATATGTTTATAATACCAACACCTAGAAAATTTTAACAATGACAGCATACTTATTTGGCGGCCGAACAATTTGCAGAACTGCAGTCGTCGGAGTCATAAACACAAATATACAAATGTATACAAATAATTTAAAATAAAAACTGTTAGATACTGTAGAGAGAATGTGACAGGTAAAAACAGCACACATCACAGGCAAAGCTACTTTTCCTACACTTATTAACCAGGCCGCAGAACTTAAATGACATTCTACAGTAACTTTGCCAACATAGGCCTTTGTAGTCGTAAGGAAAACAGAATGGGTTATTGTTAAAGAGTACGGCACAAATAGGAACATGTACACATGCAAGAACACTGAATCTCTGATAAAGGCGTTGCCATTCCGTGGCGTTTGGGTTCTGAAGTGTGGTTGCGTAGGCCATGGACATCACTACTTTTCTCCCCAGAACACAAGCGATACTGATAACACAGGTGATGCCCAGAGCTTTTCGATGCAGCGTGTATGAGCATCCAAACAGTTGTGGGGTCAGATGGAGAGTGTGCAGAAACCACACGCATAGTGTGTTGAGTGTGGAGAGGGTAGCTGTGGGGAGGAGAGGGCCTTTGTGGCAATACACAGCGGAGCTCAGTGCGGCGGACACAGAGAGGCCCAATATCAACAGAGATCTTGGAAGCACTCCCACTATCCCTCTGACAGACACAGGTCTACCAGCACTGCTTTGCTGAAGTGTAGGGACTTTAGCATCCTGCAGACATCTCGGGTCTGTGATATAATTTAAGACACATGTAAACATCTCTAATCTTTCACGTGCCCCCCTCCATTCTCTCCAACAGCAACTCTGCTTAAACACTGGTTGTATTTTTTCTGGTAAGACAGCATCCACGACCTGGGACATGCAATGTGTTTGCGCAGAGAGCTCCCTACAGCATCTCCAGGGGGCCTGGAACAGAGGCAGGTTGCCCAGGGTGGTGATCCTGAGGTATACTTAGGGAAGTCTGGGCAGTGAGGTGAGTGAATATAAGAGAGTTGTGCACTCTGCTGCAGCCTGCCTGATTCCCTTTTCCCTCACTCCCACTCTCCAGTGCAGACCTCGGCAGTCGCGGGCACACAGAGACAGTGCTGTTTAGCGTGGGTACCCTGTACAGAGCAGACGCTCCGTGGATAGCTCCTGAGATGGGCATCACATGACATGAAGACTTCTCTTTATGCATCTCCTCAGGCCTGTGGTGTTGCTAATCTCCCCTGCTCCACATGGCACACACTGGTAGCAGCACACAGGCCTCCCTTTCTGCACAGCCTTCCTGGTGCACTGCACACTGCACACAGACACGGGCACTGTTGAAAGTCCTCCTTCTATGAGTTTAGCCTGCGCTTGCTTTAGATACTTTAGACCTGCTCCCTAACTTAAGGGTGCACACTCTGGCATGCACTCACATGTGCTGCCTCATCTATACAGGGGGAGTGGTTTGGGAGACGGGTTTGGAACTTCATAGAGGTTGGGGGAGGGACCTGATTTTGAATTTCCAACTTAAAATTCGACTTAACCAACCTCCATCTGGAAATTCTGTAGACTTCCCTACTACAGCTTTAACATATTTCATATATGAATTAGCTAATGTTTTTTACTTTAAATAAACCACTGGGTTGGTACAGAAAATCACAGTGCTTCATTTGTATTTGTTATTTATTTAGAAAGACAATCTATGTTTTTATCTAGTGTGTGAGTATGCTGGTGTGAAGCGTGGCTGTGCTTGCTTATGGTCGAGTATGGCTTCTGCACCTAAATAGCATGGACATATTGCCTATGTATAGCCTTATAGGCTTGCCTTTTTCATTCATCTTCAGTCAAATTGAACCAGAACAAAATACTGTACAAGAATCAGTACAATAGGTGGCCCATTTTATCTAAACTGATCACCCATTTTATCCAAAAAAGTTAGCTAAATGAATCAACAGAAAAAACAAAAAAACAAGACAATAAGTTAACTAAGTAACTGTAACAATGAACACAGATTTACTTATTTCATCTCAATGCTCCAACTTATTGTAGACAGCTATTACTTCATATGCCATGACACTCACCATTTTTTAGACCAGTGTCAGTGTCACAAATGCCATTGCTCCGAGGTTAATAATCAGCCAAATTAAATAACCCATAGTGCACACATCTAAAGTCTTTATTTACCCAAATTCATTGAGTTCTAACCAAGTCATGAATAAAACATCACTCATATAATACAATTATAAAATACTTATAACTAATCAATAATATGTCCTATCATAATGTCATGTGTTATTTAACAGCTGGAAACAAAGTCTCTCTCACAGGTCAATGCAGGATCTGGCTCTGTTCTGAATCTCTCACACAGGTCAGTGTGAGAACCAGCTGACGTGCAATCAGAGTGAAGCTTCCAGTTGATGTCCTCTACAGCATAAAAAATAGCTTTTGCTTTCAGTTTTTTTTTAGAAATTTTGTGGAAAGGGTGCATTTTAAATTAATTCACATTCATGCAGATCATAGAATAGTTCGTGTCCGTTAATTCTTATCCTAACTTTTAAAGTATGCCGTATGGATTAATGCAGAATCTTTTACACCTCCTACTAATTGGCTTTTAGCTCCTGAGCCATGTAATTTTCCATGTAGGAGTATTAACTCCAATGCCATTATTAAAGGCAACTCCTTCTTGCACACATGCACCGACAAGAGGTTCGCCATGAGAGGGTAAATCACTTGTTCATCTTTTGTAGTTTACCTGTTGAAATGTCCTTGGGACTTTTGATGTAGGCAAGACAAAAAGGAAATTTAGAATATGAATTAACCACAAATGTAACATACACAATGATACTAATTCTAACACAGCAAGACACTTCAATGAGTGTGTACATGATGCATGCACCTACATTTGAGGGCACTGAGCTAGTTAAAAATCTTACATGGGGGAGATAAGGAGCGCTAAGCCTTTTGCATGAAGCCTTTTGGATACAAACATTACAAACGGTGCATCCAAATGGGCTTAATGAAGAACTGGTACTAAATTGTTTTTTGTAAATATCAGGAAAAACATTTTGTATGATGTGTGTTTGTGGCATAGACCAAGACTGTTCTTCTAACAGTAACTGTTTTTCTAACTGTTTCTAACATATTTGATTTTTTTATATGACGTATATACAGCTGACACCAATATTAATTGTATAAGGCCAGCATGGGGTCCTTTTAAGAAACACCTAAGAGAAAGTTTTTTTTCTGTGAGCATTTCCTATCACTGACCAATCCCACCCCTTTCCACCCATCACTTAGCAGAATTGTCCTGTACGTTGTTATGCTCTTGTTTGCTCTTTAGTTTGCACTAGTTATGCTCTTGCTTACTTTGGTCTCTAAAAATATGTACCTTGTATCTGTCTGTATCTGTATCTGTCTTGTTTTGTGTCTTCTTTTATAAGCCGCTTTAGTTAAAAAGTGCTTGTTAAGTCTAATGTAATATATATTTTAAATTTAATTATACTACTATATATGTACTACATACACTACCGGTCAAAAGTTTTAGAACACCTTAATTTTTCCAGTTATTTATTGCAATTCAAGTAGTGAAAGTTGAGTGTAGTGAAGTAGTGAAATGAATACCCTGAAATGGTACAAAGGTAAGTACTGAACAGCCAGAGGTTAAAGAAAAAAAATTGGTTACCTAAAACTGAAAAATAGTGTACATTTCAGAATTATACAGAAAAGACCTTTTTCAGGGAACACAAAGCTGGTTACCTGATCAGCAGCAATGAAGGTTAAATCAGCCTTGACAGCTAGTGCTACTAATTCTTATAGGTGTTCCAAGTTTTCTTGATTACTTACAACACCCAATGTTGGTATAAAAGCAGTGTTGAAACACACACTGTGGTACCAGACCCTCAGGAGCATCAGGTGAACAGTACTGCACTGCAGAAAGTAGTGTAATGCTACAAAAATGGCAAGAAAGGGGCAATCAACATTGGGAGAGAGACAGACCATCATAACACTTAAAAGTGTTAGTCTTTCCTACAGGACAATTGCAAAAGAAAGTCAAGGTGTCAGTGAGTACAGTTTACTTCACCATCAAAAGGCACTCAACAACTGGGGGAAACCGACAGGAAGTGGTCTGACAGACCCAAAGCCACAACTGAATCAGAGAACATGTCTCTGAGAGTTAATAAATTGTGTGATATGGCAGCTCACAGGACAACAACTTCAAGCAACCAACATGGCTACCACAGCATTCTGCAGCGCCATGCAATACCCTCTGGTATGCCCCTAGTTGGTCAGAGGTTCATCCTACAGCAAGAAAATCACCCAAAACACGAGTCCAAACTATGCCAAAACTACCTCAGGAAAAAAGAACAAGATGGTAAGCTTAAAAACATGGAGTGGCCGGCACAATCTCCAGACTTAAACCCCATCGAGCTGGTTTGGGAAGAACTGGACAGAAGAGTAAAAGTCAAGCAACCTACAAGTGCCACACATTTATGGGAACTTCTGCAACAAACTTTGGAAGAACTTTCTGAAGAATATTTGATTTCCCTTGCAGAAAGAATGCCACGACTATGTTCAGGTGGCTACTTTGATAAGTCAAAAGTTTAGAATACATTTTGGTTTATAAATTGAGTGCAATGACACAATAAACTGAATGTTCAGGAACAAACTGAAAAAAGTGTGGTGTTCTAAAACTTTTGACCGGTAGTGTATGTAATATATATATTTGTAAGCAAGAAATGTATTGGCTTTAAGCTTATCTTGGTCGTTTATCTTACTTATTTGTTTGAGCAGAGATTAGTTTAGGTTGCTGTGGTAATTTCACCAAACCGCTACCTTTTACAGACCTATTTGACTGAGGTTAGGGGTAGTCCCTAGCAACAGTCAACCAATCTCCGTGGAAAACCAGGGGCTATTACTGAGACAACAATGAAAGCTTAAGAGGAGGAGGAGATCCAGGTTGAAATTTTACTGTACACGCGATACACAATTATTGAATGAAGGAATAAATGAATGTCACGCATCAAACAAAGAGCAAAGTAACGTCATGTACGCATATCCTTACCACGTTGTACACGATCAGATTCATATCAGTGATATTTTCAGTTATTTTAGTCTGGCATGACTGAAAAGCACATACTTGTACTTGTACGTACATATATTTTAATGTTTCAGTAAGCAAACAGGCACAAATGTATAGCAATGTTCTGCAGTTTATTTAAAATGTCTTTTGTTGTTTTAAATAAACAGCGTTGCAAGTTGTAAGAAATGTAATGGACAAATCAACAAAAATAAAACTAATGGTCTATGCTGGTGGCAGGCCGACATCATGATTGGTGAAACTGTCCAAAAGGCTGAACCCCTTTTGATCGCCAGGGATTTGGAAACAAACACTGGCATCAAAGCTAAGTAGAATTCAGTTGCGAGTGGATTTCCCAGATTGAAGGCATGAGACAACACGCTGTCTGTCCAGAGTGGTTGTTTCTTAGATATAGCTCATCTTACATATTGTACATATTACTCTATAAATAAAACATATTTATTACAATAAAGTTATTTAGTTTAAGTTTCGTTAGTTTGTTCATAATCATATAGTTTAAATCATATTTCTTAGTCAAGTTGTGAAGGGAATCAGTTTTTACCAATTGGTTCTATGGACTGCAATAGACTCCCATGGCAAAACATTAGGCAGACCATGGCATGAGTATTATGACAACCCATGAGAGTTCTATTCCTCATCATTCCAAATTTAAAAAATGGCAGTTGGTCCAGGTGAAACTGCCACAGTATTTGCTGCTACAGTATTGTCTGCCCCTCTTTGTCTCTCTCTCTCTCTGTTTCTCACTCCTTTTCTCTCTCAATTACCCCTTACCCACAAACACACACACACTATCATGATTAAAAAGAAGCCAATGAAGCATATTATAGGCCTATTTTGTAAGCTTTGGTGAAGTCTTGCATTCTCTCTGGCTGGAATGTCTTTACTGTGAAATACAAACACCATCACTCTCTGTCTGTAGCTGGAGTGTTTTTAACATGGTTAAGACTTTTTTCTTATTTTTTACATCTTCAACTTATTTCAGTGACAAATGGCTTTTCTTTATACCTCTCATGGTTCCGAGAAGAGATTCAGAACACTGAAAAATGGCTTTTTTCTACACCCATCATGGCTCTTCGTTTTTTACATGGTGGTCAACTTAATTCAGTATTCTCTGCCTAGCTTTCCCACACAAGCGCGCACTCTCTCTCACTCACAGCGGAACACAGCATTATGTCATCATCAGCCTGAGAGTTCTACCATTCATTTGAATGGCACAAAATATCACAGAAAAACGGAAATTATGAACGATGCATCTTCAGATCAAGCTGAACGTTTCGGTGTTGAAACGGCGTCTCTACCTCCAAAGCCCTAGGACTAGTAGTTCGGCAAAAAAATAGGTGAACTCGAAATTATAATAATAATTATAATAATAATAATAACTAGCCTACATTTCCACAGAAAATGCTAAAACTGTGCTTGAATGTGCCAAATTTCATGATCATCGGAGCAAATATGTGTGCCAAATTTCAAACGTTTTTACCAATTGGTTTTATTTGTTGCAATAGCCATGCCAGAATATTATGCAGGCCATGACAGGGATGTTATGGCAACACTTGAGAGTTCTATTCCTTAACATTCCAAATTTAAAAAAATGGCAGTTGGTCCAGATTAAACTGCCACAGTATTGTCGGCCTCCCTTTCTCTCTTTTTCTGTCTCTCTGTTTCTCAGTCCACACATACACACACACACAGTCATGATTAAAAAGAAGCTATTTAGGCATATTATGTGCCTATTTTATAAGCTTTGGTCAAATCTTGCTTTCTCTCTGGCTGGAATGTCTTTAACATGAAATACAAACACGATCGCTCTCTCTCTGCAGCTGGAATGTTTTTACCTGGCTTTAGACTTTCTTCGTTTCTTACATGTCTTCCAACTTAACTCAGTGAAAATGGCTTTTCTCTACACTTCTCATGGTTCAGAGAAGAGATTCAGAGCACTACGTGATCAAATGAGTTCAGTAAAAAAAATTGTCAAAGATGAAGACTTTTTGTCTACACCTATCACGGCTAAGAGGAGAGATTGCAGGGCCCTTGGTTGTTAAGGGCACTTTCACACCTAGGTTTTTGAAACGGAACGTGAATCGTTTTCTCCCTGGGACCGATTCGATTGGGTTGATGTGAAAGCAACAAGCGTTCTCTGTTCCGGTCCAGCTGGGCCGCTCTGGACCGCCTGGAGGGGGGTGATCTCGGAACATTTCAATCGATCTCTGTAACGGTTCGCTTACAGTGTGAAACCAAACGTTCCAGCGAAGTGGGATATCCCGTTATCTTCACTCCTACAGTGCAACATTTTATTGCACGATTTAATTAGATAGACCTACAAACAGCTACAAACAGCTACAATGAATATCTTTACCCCTCTACTAGACTGCTAGACTGTAACGTTGTCACGTTTCCTTGGCAACCCATTTGTTTATGCATTGCGGCCCATTTATGAAAGTCCATTTCAACATGTCAGATAAAGTACAAGTTGCACACGATAAGTTATATAATTAACTGCAATATATTTAGCAAACGTATTTGCATGACTCATCTCAGATGACTTAAAGCTCGTGCACGAAATAGAATTAATGCGTGTGAGATAAATTGTGTGGTTTTGGTCACGCGAGTGTTTGTTTACCTTTTTGTTCCGTTCTACATGTGTGCTGTATGAACTCGAAATGATCCGGGAACGCTATCAATAATTTGGATCGGTTCAGGGTTTGTAACGGTACAAATACAGGTGTGAAAGCGGCCTAACTTAATTCAGTGTGATCTGCCTCCCTTTTTCACACACACACACACACACACACACACACACACACACACACACACACACACACACACTCCATCTTACTCACTCACAGTGGAGCACAGCATTATGACATCATAATGCTGAGAGTTCCACCATGCATTTCAACTGGACAAAATATTGCAGAAAAACTAGAATAACGAATGACAGACAAGGGGTACAGTAACGATTCAAGTCATTAATGCATCGCCAGATCAAGCTGAATGTTTCAGTGTTGGAACGGTGTCTCCATCTCCAAAGCTCTAGGACTAGTGTTTTGGGAAAGAAATGGGTGAACGTAATATTATTATTATTATTATTATTATAAATTAATAATAAATGTGCTCTTTTCAAGCACACTTAACTAGCCTGCTAGTTAAAATACTAGTCTGCTAGTTAGCTTATTCACCTGCTAGTTAGGACAGTGACATTTCCCAAACAACTATGGATGTTAAACCATTAAACCACCGTTGTCCGATGTAGGTTCAAACGACACAAGTCAGATTCCGACTGTTTCCCGAAAATCTCCAACCACCTACGTACAACGGAAGTCTAAACTATGTTAGTTTGGACTTCCGTCGTTGGAACTGCAAAGTACCCAGATGTTTTGGAAGCGTTTGGAGAGTATTCGGACGCATTTGTTGCAGATAAACGACAGAAACGACACCATGACAGTAAGCAACAAAAACGTAGCCTTATTTCAGTTAAGCCAGTATGTATGACAGCTTCAGCAACTTAAGGAAATGTCCCCCAACACAATCATGTCCCTTACTCATTAAAAAGCAGTGACTGAATAAGTTTGTAATGATATGATCATGTTTTATTTATACTACCCTACATAGATCTACATGTAAATATAACTAAGGCCATTAAACGTTAGTGTGGTTCAATGGCTGAGTGGTTAGCTCGTCAGCCCACTATGCAGAGACCTTCTCTCTTTTTCGGAGGGATACAGGTTCGAATCCTGCTAAACGGTAATCAATTTGAAACACGTGGAATGATCTGTGAGATAACGAAATGACCTTGATTGTGGATCCGTGATAATACTCTACATTACAGTATTAAAAACGATCTGTAAGATCAGCAAATAACTTAAAAAAACATTTTGCAACAATTTTTGGTGTGTTGTGGGGTACATTTTTTAACTTCTTTTTACATGATCAAGTACAAGGACAAAAATGTAATGAATTAAAGTGAAATCATTCATGCAGTGGGTGGTGGTAAAGCATCAAATGGTGACTAAGCCGACGGTGACAAGCCAAAGGTGACAAGCAAGACGTCACGTGTACATAAACCGACATAAACAATGGTCTAACCGACATAAACAATGGTCTAGGTCCAAGCTAATCGTTTGAATGACACAACTTAACGATGAAACTTCCAAGGGATCGTCCAAACTTGGAAAACACCTGCGTCGAACGATCCATCGGACTAACGTTGTTGTTACCATCGTTAGTTGCGTAGTATGAACGATGCTGTTGGGAAACAGCAGTGTTGTTAGTCCATCGCTCAAACCAACAAAATTGCTAAGCAAGTTAGCAACGGCAGTTTTGGGGAACAGACCCTTGGACAGTGGCTACTACTAATATTGTCAACAGAATTTTGCCATTTGATAGTCTTCCGTATGAGGAGAGAGGAATTAAAGAGCAGGGCAGACCAACAAGATTGATTAGGTCCAGAAAACGGGTAGAAGGCACAGATTTTTTTCCTGGTATGACAAGGTAATTTATATACAAACAACTTGCATTTATGATGGTTAATGGGATGTATGTATAGGTTCAAGTGCTTGATGTTAACAGGATGCTTCTATAGGACGGTGGTGTAGACAGACACAGTTTAGGTGTGTATTATTACTGAAAATCATTTGTGTGTGTGTTGTTGTAGTTTTATGACATGGCTGTGGTTTACAACAGCCTCAATTAAGCCTTCCTTTTGTTAGTAATGGTCAAGCTGCAATAGGATACTTTTTATAATGTACCTCGAGCTTCCCCAGTTTAAAAGACCAGCAGCTGCCACTGGTGGAAACTGTAGAATGTTACTGCAGTAAAATCGTGTTTAATGCTGCAAATTCCCTAATGTTTTTCCTTAACTAAGGATAACATTTAAGTGACACTGTGCAATGCCCTTAAGAGAATCCCTTACCCAGAAAAAAAAGCCCGTCATCACACAAGTTAAATATGCTTAGTAAACAACTGAATAGTGTGAAGTCAATCAACCATTCTGATTCAATATGCTGCCTGTAGCAATAAAACATGACTGCAAATCAACATAGGCCATATACAGTACAGTTTTAAGCAGGTGTGGAAAAAATGCTGTCAACTAAGAATGCTTTCAGAAATGGAATGGAATAGTTTAATTTCACAACTAAATGCAGTGAATGAACAGAAAAGAAATCTAAATCAAATCAAAATATTTAGTGTGACGACCCTTTGCTCAAGTTAGCATCAATTCTTTTAGCTACACTCGCACACAGTTTTTGAAGGCTGGTTCAGCATCGTGACAGCTTGATGAATGAAGCGGTCTTTCAGTCTGCTGGTCCTGGCCCGGAGGCTCCTCAGTCTCCTTTCTGATGGCAGCAGACTGAAGAGGCTGTTAGATGAGTGGGTGGAATCACCCGCAATGCAGAGGGCTTTGCGGGTGAGGCAGGTGTGGTAGATGTCCTGCAGGGGAGCGAGATACCCACGATCCTCTCAGCTGCTCTCACTACTCGGTGTAGCTTTTTCAGACAGGACACGGTGCAGGTGAGATGTCTAGATGTGTTGCATGACTAACCATTCGAAGCACTTCATAAGGATGGAGGTAATGACTGGAGGCATGACTGGACGGTAGTCCTTGCAGCAGGATGGGGACGACAGCCTGGCTCAAAGATGTGTTAAAAATGCCTGTGAAGACATCTGTGAGTTCCGCAGCACAGTCTCTCAGTACATGACCAGGGATGTTGTCAGGTTCCGGAGCTTTATGTGCATTGATTCTGCTGAGGGATCTCCTCACGCTGTCCAAGGATAGTGTCAGCACCTGGTAACCGAGAGGGGGTGGAGTCTTCTGTGCCGGGGGGCTGTTGTGTGGGAGGTGGAAGTGCAGGGAGGTGGAGCTGTCGGCAGTCTGTGGCATTGGCTTGTAGTCCGTTATGGTCTGTATCCCCTGCCACAGACTCAATGTCTCCGCTGTCGTTAAAGTGCTGTGCTATCTTCCTGGAATACTGCCTCTTAGCCTCTCTGATCCCACGTTTTCTCTGTGGTTGTCCCCAAATGGTGGAATGACCTACCAGTTACGACAAGAACAGCAAAACCCTCCCTACCTTTAAAAAAACTTGTAAAAACTCTTCTCTTCCGAGAGTGCTTCCCTTCCTAACAAAACTAACAAAACTAACAATCACTAAACCAACTCTCTTTTTCTCTGTCCCTATGTGGAAGTACATATGTCTGTAGTGTCCCTGCCTCTAATGCTGAGACTAGCCTCACTACCAACCCCATCAGCGCAGTGTTGGCCTGCTGCAACATCTGCTCATCTCTCTCCTTTGCCTTCACATTTCTTTTAGCATCCATCTCATTAGGCAGGTTTCCACTAGGGAGGGTTCCGGTGAATTTTTCGTGCGTTTCGCGTTTTTTGTGTATCCCCATTATTGGGCAGATCCAGAATGGACGATCTCCCAGGATGTTTACAGGAACCAATGGAGTATTTACCATGGGGGTAGCTTGTGGTAAACTCGATGCTGATGGGCTGTTGTTATTTTACTTTTAGCTGTAACCAGACATGGATGGTCTAAAATCACTGCCATACTATTTTTTTTAAACAGACAAAATGAATTTCTCACAACAGAAAATGTTCATTACAAATACAGTTGCCCATGTAACTATGTTTTCTCTAAACCTAAAGGTGAAAGGCTAGCAGACTAATATGGTTCCTATGGCGCATTTTCATATGCCTGGTAGAGGAAAACTTATAGTGCCCTATTTTGCCACAGCGCATTGTGCATTCGCGACATGCACATGCTGTCATTGCTATTCTGTGCCCGCGAAATCACGCTGTCTAGATAGCAGATGACATTGCGCCGTGAAGGGTGGGTCAGCGAAAAGAAGAGGTGTGGTCTGGCGCAAAGCGCACCAGATGCTATTATGAGAACGCATGAACCAGTTGCGCTTTTGATCAATAACAAGGTCCTTTATCGTCATTGGCGCATTGTTGAAAAACTATTTTAGAGGTGCACAATGCTTTGAACCCCGATGTACCTGCTGCTGCGCCAGAGAGGCGCGCTGAACTGGCAGAAAAGTTGCAACATGTATAGCCTGTATACCCATGTATTTTTATGTTTTAGTAACCAAACAGGCACAAATAATGAGAATATAGCAATGTTGTGCAGTTTATAGCAATGTTCTGCAGTTTATTTACAATTTCTTTTGTCGTTTTAAATAAACAGCGATTGCAATGTTCTGCAGTTTATTTAAGATTTCTTTTGTCGTTTTAAATAAACAGCGTGGCAAGTTGTAAGAAATAATATGGACAAATCATCAAAAAGAAAACTAGTGGACTAATGGTTTGATGGACCGTCACCTTCCATTTATTTCTGATGTTTCCTTTGAGTTTAAAGCTTTTGTTTCCCGTCTTCTAACGTTGTTGTACCGCTTTCGGCACTGTTCGAAAGTTCTCTTCTTGCCAAAGGAGGATACAATTACTGAAGATATTTCCTCCCATACATCTTCGACCCGCGGAGGTTTGGGGGGATTCTTTCTATCCCCGAATATTAACTGCTCACGCGCTTTTACTTCACGCACGAGCAGATCAGTCTCCTCCACCGAAAGGCTCCTCCCGTCTGGGTAAATCCGTCATCGTAATAGCAACAGGCCATGGACAATGCGCCCGCTGGCTCTTAAAGGGAATGAGAGTATAAATTCTCATTGGTTAATTGTATGTTACGCCCAAAACACACCCATGACTAATGAAGTAAGTTAACCCAACCCTTTTGAACGATGCGCCTGGCGCAATGTTGGCTTTTTCCGCCATGAAAATACCAAATTATGTCGGGAACACCCCAAAAGCAACTTGCGCGACAGACTTTAGACAACGCGTGTATGATCGTGAAAATAGAGCCCATAGTCTATCAAATCCAGAGTTGTAGGAGAGCTTGTTTTGGCTGTTGCCATGATAAAGCATTTAACTATTTGCTATATGGCACACAACTATTTCCTTAGACAATGAATTGCCTTCTTAAAGCATGTTTATTTGCCTAATTTGAGCCTACTAATCCTGTTGTCCAAACGTCACCTCTAAAATCTAACCTTTTGAAACATATTAGACATAAATGGGCTAATACTACCGGAACTCTCCAATTTAATCCACAAATCAACACAGATGGAAGCCTGCAATCAGTCATGTTTACTGCTGAAAGACACAAAGTTTTTGTGGGGTCCAACAAACATTTTGTTGCAGTGGAGACACATGGGGTGAGAGGACCACGCAAACGGACCACATCATTCCGTGTAAACTTTCCTCTCCCTAAATTGTCATCGGAACCTCCCCTAATGGAAACATGCCTATTAACCCTCCCATCTGCCCTCTCCATATATGTGAGGACGTCCTTGTAGCTGTTTTTTCTCTTCCATTTCCCTGGGTAACAGAAAACCATACTTCATACTCCATACTTGCACCAGCTCCATGTTATTACACATTAAATAGTATAGTACAAAAAATAAAGATGCCTCTCAAACCTCAAGAAGTGGTGCAGCTGGTGCAAGTAGCCTGAGGAGTTTAGGCTACTTGTTGTTATTCTATGTCTCTGACCAGGCATTTTAGGACCTGTGTCCAACACAGTTGTATGAGTCACCAATGGTCCGGTTCAAATTAAAATTCATAAATATTCACAACATGGTCAACAATAATTAATAGAATTACATACAAATATAATGAATGCATTGCAGACTCTGAAGAATTTCTACCATGATATGGTAGACTGAGTACAGTTGAGACATGTTCCACTTGGTCTGTCTTTGCATACAAATTAGACAATGTAATATTCACACATTATTATTATTTTTCCACAATCAGCTCAGAAACACAGGGTGCATTAGTTGTCTTATAAGATTACAGTTGAGGCAGAGTTTCTTACTGTCCTTGAAAAACTGAAGGAAAAAAATATAACTTATTTGTCTCAACAGTGTCTCAACTGTCCCTTTCTGACCACTTTACACATATCTCATATCTTGACCATTTATGTAAATACACAAAATTATGTTTCCAGTGCTGTATGATAAACCAGGCATGACATGTATATGTAACAGTAATAATAGTAAATTACATAAAGTGGAAGGTCATAGTGAAGTCAGAATTGAAAACCATAAAAACAAATGCTTTTAGGCCTATCCTTACAGATAAATTATTAAATTATTATATATAAATTATTTACATTCCCCACCGTATTAGAGAATACTAATTGCCATGTGTGGAGTAGGCTAAATAATGCTAGCCTAGACTTGAAGCACACACTTAGTATTAGAGAATACTTGTTGAATAAAAAAAAAACAGGGCCTAGACTTAAAGCACACTTGAATATGTCAGCTGTAGGCTACACAACTGTACTCAGTGACATCCTACCAACTGTACAGTTTGCCCTCCTGTGTCATGATGTAGGCTACCACTACAACCCAATATAGCATACCATTGTACCATTACTGTATCATGGTTATTCGTGTATCACAACATAATGTTACACATTGTACTGTGTTACAACTTACCACTGTCAGATTGCGGTGTGGAGTGGAGGACCGCGAGGTTGAAGGGCTTTCTATCGCATTTGTTGCCGTTTCAGTGATTCTGGCATTGTTCAGTGCTCCCTCTGCCTGGTTGGCAGGTCTGCACCCTATTTTAAGTATCTGAAAGGAATCATCTAAATCTCTTAAAGGTGAACTTTCATCGTTATTAAGTGTGCTTGCAGAGCATACTTATTGTTATCTTCCCGTTTATTATTAAGTGTGCTTGCAGAGCACACTTATTGTTATCTCACCGTTTATTATTATTATTATTATTATTATTAAGTGTGCTTGCAGAGCACACTTATTGTTATCTCCCCGTTTATTAAGTGTGCTTGCAGAGCACACTTATTGTTATCCCACCGTTTATTATTAAGTGTGCTTGCAAAAAGCACACGTATTGTTATCTCCCCGTTTATTATTAAGTGTGCTTGCAAAAAGCACACGTATTGTTATCTCCCCGTTTATTATTAAGTGTGCTTGCAAAAAGCACACTTATTGTTATCTCCCCGTTTATTATTATTATTATTATTATTATTATTAAGTGTGCTTGGAGGTTTGGACCAGACCGCCTACAATTCTGTATACCGTACCTCTTGTCGTTCGTCCGTTATTGTCGTTTTTCTGCAACCTTTCCGCCATTGAAAATGAATGGCGGAATGTTCAGGCTGATGATGTCACAGTACACTGCTCTACTCTAGCAGCTAGAGTGAGCTCTGCCCTCACTCTAACCTCCACTCGGTTTTTTAATGATTAAAACTCAACCGCTTAACCTATAAACTTGATTTAAAGTTTGTAAGAGAGGTCTGGGATCTGACTGTGACCTGTGTAAATTTCATGCGGTAACTACTTAAACTGTTTGAGATAGGACAGTTTAAAAATGGTGTCAGACAGTCTATGGGATTTTGCCATACATTTCACCCTCTTACTGTAAACAGGTCAGGGTGCATGTCTGAAGTTTTAAATGATCAAAGCTCAACCGTTTAACCTATAAACTTGATTTAAACTTTGTAAGAGAGGTCTGGGATCTGACTGTGGGCTGTGAAATTTTGTATTGCATGGCACTGCAGAATGCTGTGGTACCCATGTTGGTTGCTTGAGGTTGTTGTCCAGTGAGCTGCCATATCACACAATTTGTTAACTTTTAGAGACATGTTCTCTAATTCAGTTGTGGCTTTGGGTCTGCCAGACCACTTCCTGTCAGTTTCCCCCAGTTTTTGAGTGCCTTTTGATGGTGAAGAAAACTACTCACTGACACCTTGACTATCTTTTGTAATTGTCCTGTAGAAAAGACTAACACTTTTAAGTGTCATGATGGTCTGTCTCTCTCCTAATGTTAATTGCCCCTTTCTTGCCATTTTGTAGCATCACACTACTTTCTGCAGTACAATACTGTTCACCTGGGTCTGGTACCACAGTGTGTGTTTTAACACTGCTTTTATACCAACATTGGGTGTTGTAAGTAATCAAGAAAAGTTGGAACACCTATAGGAATTAGTAGCACAAGCTGTCAAGGCTGATTTAACCTTCATTGCTGCTGATCAGGTAACCAACTTTGTGTTCCCTGGAAAAAGGCATTTTTTGCATAATTCTGAAGTGTACACCATTTTTCGGTTTTAGGTAAACTTTTTTTTTTTTTTAACCTCTGGCTGTTCAGTACTTGCCTTTGTACCATTTCAGGGTATTCATTGAACTTTCACTACTTGAATTGCAATAAATAACTGGAAAAATTTGGGTGTTCTAAAACTTTTGACCGGTAGTGTATATATATATATCTTTTCAAGGGGCAATACTACACAAATGAAACTTGGATATGTTTTTGAGTAGTTAGTATAAAGCTTGTGTAGCAGTATAGATTTTCTTCCCTCTGAAAATAACTTAAGACACAATCATTTTTGTAAACATAGCAGACCACAAAAGTGAGTACACCCCAAAGTGAACATGTCCAAATTGTGTCAAAATCATTAATATTTTGTGTGAGAACCATTGCCAATGCCTTAAAATGAAATTCACCATAGCTGCATAGGTTGTTTTTGTAATCCGTTTCCATTCCTCCATGATGGCATTACGGATTTGGCAGATGTTAAACACTGGTACTCCCACCTCCTGCTTAAGGATGCCCCATGGTTGATGAATAGGGTTCAGATCTGGAGACATAGTTGGCCATTCCATTATCTTCACTTTCAACTTCTTCAGGAAGGCCGTGGTCATCTTGGAGATGTGTTAGGAGTAATCATAATGAAAAAATAGTCGTATGTCCCACTTTCCAAAGGGGGGTGCCATGTTCTGCTTCAGAATGTCACATCACATGTCAGAATCCATGATTCTTCCAATGAACTGCAGTTCCTCAGATCTGGCAGCATTGAAACAGCCCCAAACCATGATGCCATCACCACTGGGCTCGATTCTAGGGAAGGCACACTTATAATGGTACTGTTTAGCAGGTTGCTGCCACACATGCCTGACACCATTTAAGCCAACAAGTTTATCTTATTCTAGTCAGACCACAGGACATGGTTTCAGAAATTCATGCTTTTAGACTGTGTTTCTTCAGCAAACAGTTTTCAGGCTTTTTTTGTGATCAAGCTTTACAAAAGGCTTTCCTCTCAGAGGATGATCATGCAGACCAGGTTGTTGCACTGTGCAGCATTTTAGTTGAGCTCTGGGAAGCTGACCTCCCACTTCTGCAACCTCTACAGCAATGCTGGCTGCAGTCATGCATTTATTTTTTACAACCAACTTCTGCATTTGACACTGAGTGTATGTACCTTACTTTTTTGATTGATCCGGTCAATGCCTGTTCGAAGTGGAACCTGTTTTGGAAAACCACTTAATGAATCTGGCCACGGTGATGTAGCTCAGTTTCATGGTGTTGCTGATCTTTTATAGATAGGCCATCATTGTGTAATGCAAATAATTCCATTTCTGAATTCCTCAGACACTTTATTTTTGCCATGATGAGCCATGTCTGACATCCAATGGCTAGTGTGAGAGAATTATAGCCAAAACATTAAAATGAATAGCTCTAATACACGATACACATATTTGTAAGGTCCAGTTGAGCATGAGCAAATCCAAAAATTATGAATTGGACAAGCGGCATTCCAGGGTTGAATGATATGTACCGTTATCATTGAGGGTGTATTCCTTTTGGTGCCTATTTTTTTTAAACAAAAAAAAGTTGTTTTCAAAGAACAGTAAATGAATCCTGGTACACAAGCTGTACGCTGACTACTCAAAAACATATCAAAGTTTCATTTCTGTAGCATTGTCCCTTGAAAAGATATAGGCCTACCACAGCAGGAGCTGAATCCTAAAAAGGACCCAAGTTGTACAATTCTAGTTAACTGACCAGAATTTACTTCAACCAGGTTAATGCCATTTAGTGGCATGCTTTGCCTTGGTTGTAGTTAGTTGACCAACTTTCCTTGATATGGTAGACATGTTGAACATGAGACCACTACTGGTATTAATAAGAATTTCTGTGCATTTGAGTGACAGGTGTGTTGATCAGGAGTAGGGAGTCCAATAGAAAGACATGGTGGACTGTACAAAATAAAAAGTTGTGTTTTTGCCAAGTAGTTATTTTTCATTGTAACACATATCCATTGAAGTGATAGTGAAAATGTTAAATATTAATAATAAACAGTGTAACAAATAGAACTAATAGTTATGCATTACTTAAATATTAGTTATGTTCAACCAACTCTATTATAAGGGTCCCAAGTCCAACAGTTATGCATTAGGCCTACTTAAATATTAGTTATGCTCAACCAACTCTATTAGAGTCCAATGATGAGTGGTATCATTATTAGTAAAGTAATAATATTTACATTACTTCAACCCTGTAGGCAAGATGCCACATACATTTAAATTTGTCAACGCCTAGGCAGAAGTCTGGCATCTTTGGTTACCAAAATGAATGATGAGCACGGAAATTCGTGACTACGTCAGTCAGAAAAAAGCAAGAACGCGTGAATGTTGCTGGCAAGGGCAATCGCATGAGTTAACACTGAAATCACACCGTTATGAATTTGTTTAGTTCTGTAATTTCCAGCTTGTCGCCAATGCTTTACTTCACCCATTTTCACTTGAGCTAAAAAAAAAAAACAACTTACCGATGCGAACTCGCCAAGAGCAAGAGCTTCTGAAGTATCCGTAAAGAACAGGCTATAACAGAAGACAACGTCAGGCATTACTCTTATTTACCAAGAAAATGTTTGTGTGGTTGCATTTTGTTCACGCGTAAAATTTTGTACCTTAGCAGGATTTGCCATTATGTTGAGGACTGCTTACTACCCTCCGGGTTCAAAACGAATGGCAGCCTTCTTGCATCTCGACCAATAAGAAAAGATCACCGAAACCCTCCTCTCATCTGGAACTTATAGCTGTGTTCAGGATCTACACGAGTGTTCACCCAATGGCGGAAAACAGTTGCAACTGCGGAAAGTAGTAACCAGTAAACAGTAAACAGCATCATCAACACCCAGGTACCTTGAAAATGTTAGAATCTTTCGTGCAAGTTTGTGCAGGTAAAATAAACAGTAGTGCCTCATTCGGTCTTACGGCATTAAGCCTTATTTATTTTGCGCTACGTCATCTGCACCCCATTAATGGCATAAGTAAGGGATAATGTATTGTCCATGGGCAACTATAGGAAAATATTTCCCGACAGGAGCGAACGAAAGGAGGAAAGAAAATTGACTGTCTTGGGGTGAAATAGGGAAATAGGACTGTCAATAAATGGAAATGCTTCACACTTTGATCACGTTTTACCTGCACTATAAAATGAACAGTGTAAAAAGGTGTTTTTCCAGACATAGGCTAACATTTTCAGTGTTAATTAGAGTCATTCTGGAGTTGTTTTGCCAAACATGTAGCCTTCTCCTGCAGTGTTACAAAACCTCCTATGCTCCCATGTGTTTCAAGTGTGTGTCTGTAAATATTCTGATGTAGAGTTGTGTACACATTCGGTTTATGTGAAAAAGAAGGAAAGACATAGACACCACTAAGGCCAAGTGGCCATGGAGAAGAGTTAAGTTCTACGCTTTCATAAGGTCTACAAGGACTACACTGAATAAATAGATATATTAAAAATGTAACATCATATGCATGTAATTACTTATTTGGGGAAATATTAAGGGCTATGTTGCTATTAAAGTTACCTCAGGTAAGATAAACTGGTGATTGGTTAACTTGTGAAAGCCAAGGACCTCACCTAGAAGGATTGTGGCGATATTAAATTGAAAATTGCATATTTTGTTAGTTAACATAATTAGCATTAACAATATTCATATATAAAGTCCAGAATATATACATTTGTGGTGTATTGCTGCACACTAGTAAATTGTTTAGGTAGACAACTGGAAGAACACTAATGCAGATATGCAGAAAAACACGTAACTTGCATTTATTTGTTTTGTAGACCACCACTGTACATTTGGCAGGTGTCCTAGAGAGTGTCCTAGAGAGAGCGTGCGCCTGGTGG
This sequence comes from Setipinna tenuifilis, assembly GCA_030347295.1. Lineage (NCBI taxonomy): Eukaryota > Metazoa > Chordata > Actinopteri > Clupeiformes > Engraulidae > Setipinna > Setipinna tenuifilis. The sequence continues at coordinate 32,762,991 of CM059272.1, read as the reverse complement.
CGCAGTACCTTTTGTACCTCGGCTAACAGCCAATGAGAACTCATTATTAACCAGTACCAAAATAAAAGTATACCACCCTATTCCTGTGTGTTGGAACACCACAGCTCCTCCCCTGTAAATCATAACCTCTTTCTTTTATATACCTCATTTCTTTTATATCCTTAACAAGGTACCTTTGTTCTTGAACTCGTAACATACATGAAATCATACCATACATACTCATTAAATCAGATTTCTTTTCCATTTTTTTTTTCAAAATCGTTTTTTTTTTTTTTTGAGTTAGACTTTAGTTACAAGTTCAGTTTGTTCGGAGGACGCCTGTTTCTCACAGGACGTGTACAGTGTTCCACCACTGGCACTGGTGACTGTACTGTGGGTTGCGCTTCCACAGCCACTGGCATAGGCAGTCCTCAAAGTCCAAAACTGCACAAGAATCATCTTGTGTCAACTAAGCAGGATTTACCTTAGTACTCAACATTTGGTTTACATGTCTTTTCACACATTTTCCATTTACTTCAACATTGTAAGTCACAGGACCCAACACTTCACGAATGACACCATTCAACCATTTCTCCCCTCCCCTGTAATTCTTTACTAGAACCTGCTGTCCAACAGTAAAGGGACTAACACGAGGAAGGCTTGGTTCTGTCTCAGTTTGCATTCGTTGGGAAAACTCAGGTTTAATTAGAGATAAACTGGTTCGTACCCGTCTCCTAAGAAACAGCTCAGATGGCGTCTTGCCTGTGGTTGTGTGGGGTGTGTTTCTGTAACCAAACACAAAATTAGCTACACAATGTTCCAATGTCATACCACCTATTGCTCTGTTCTTTGCAAGTGATTTCTTAAGATTCTGTACTAGTCTCTCAGCTAAACCATTACTTGCAGGGTGATATGCAGGTGAAGTAATGTGTTTCACGCCATTCTTAATAAGAAAAGATTCAAATTCTTGTGACACAAACTGAGATCCGTTGTCTGTAACTACCTCCTTCGGTAACCCATAAGCAGAAAACAAGGATCTCAGTGCTTCAATTGTTTTTGCTTATGTAGTAGTGTGCATGGGAATTATCTCAGGCCATCTAGCATAAGCATCCATCACTACTAAAAACATCTGCTTGTGGTCCTCAGCAAAATCAAGATGTATTCTCTCCCAGGGAGAAGAAGACCATTTCCACGTATGTACACGTGTAGTTGCAGGCATGCTACGCTGTTGCTGGCAAACACTGCATTGACTCACTACTTGTTCAATACATTCATCTAATGTAGGCCACCAGAAGAGACTTCTGGCAAGGGATTTCATTTTAACTATCCCCCAGTGGTACTCATGAAGTTCAGACAGTAGTCTGTCTTTCAGTTTTTCTGGAACTACCACTCGTAATCCCCCCAATAGACAATCATCCTCAACCGTAAACTCGTATTTTCTCTGAAAATAGGGCTTCAGTGCTTCATCTTGTACATGCTTAGGCCATCCTTGTCTCGGTGTTCTGTTGGGGTTTTCTGGCAGTGCTGCATTTTTCCTTTGTTTTTCCCTGATCACATTATTAGTTTGAATTATTGTCCCTACACGCTGCACTGCCAGAATAATCTCCTTCACCTGTGAATCCTGTCTCCTTGTTTCGTCCTGATTTGCCCCACCTGTGAATCCTGTCTCCTTGTTCCGTCCTGATTTAGTTCACCTGTCTGCCTCGTCTCCTTGTTCCCGTAATTATCAGCCACCCGCACTCCCTCGTTTACGCTCGTTTAGCTCCTTAGTTTCAGCACTATTTAAGCCCTGGGTTTTCACTCCCTCCCTGTCGGTTCGTTTGCAACTCACGGTATGTTTCACAGCACTCAGACTGCCGACTCTGTCTCGTTCCCGTCTGTCTCGTTTTCCGTTTTTCCCAGTTTGCCGAGTTCGGTCCTGTATTCAGTTTCCTAAGTCTAGTTCCTTGTCATGTCGTGTTTTTGTACCCTGGTTTTTGTCCTGCCTGTGCCTCGTCTCTCGTCCTGTTTTTGTCTGTCCTGCCTCCTGTGTGCTCTGTGTCTGCTTGGACTGGCCCCCGGCTTCAACGTGGACCTCGTCCCGGACTACGCTCCGGTCTCCAGCCCACAGCCACCGATCCGGCTCACCAGCGGCGATTCATCTGCCGGCGGCTCAGGTGGTAGAGCTGCCGTCTACCACCCCCGGAGTTGCGGGTTTGATCCCCGCTCAGCCCAGCGACACAGAGTCCTGCCTGCCCAGTTTTTGTTCCCTGTCTCTGTTCCGTGTTTCCTGTCTGCCCTGTTCCTGACCTGGCGGCCGACAGAGGCTGCATCTGTTCCTGACCCGGCGGCTGCACCTGTTCCTGACCCGGCAGCTGCTTCTGACCCTGACCCGGCGGCCGACGCCGGCCGCTTCTGTTCCAGTCCTGTCCGCCCTGCACCCTGACTGTGTTCCTGTCTGCCCAGCTCTGTTTCCTGTTACCCTGTCTGTGTTCCTGTGTGCCCAGCCCTGGGCCTCCAGTCCCTGTCCTTGTTACCCTGTCTGTGTTTTTGTTAATAAAGGCCTCTGGGGCTACATTAACGCAATTGGGTCCTCTCCTGTTCTGTCTGGTTTCCCTGGTTCCTGTATCCGTCACGTGACAATCCTGTTAACACCAGTTGCTTAACTGTCTTCAGCACCGGGTCTTTATCAGTTTCTTTAGCTATTTCTCTAGCTGTGACTGGCAAATCTTCAAGATATGCAACTCTGTACACAGGATTAGATGCAACATTTACACTAGGCTTCACAGGTAACCTTGACAACGCATCAGCATTGCTATGCTGCTCTGATCATTTATATTGGATTTCATAGGTATATGCGGCTAAGATTAGAGCCCACCTTTGCATCCGCGCTGTGGCTAGAGTAGGAACTCCAGTTTTTGGTCCTAAGATTTTTAACAATGGCTTATGATCTGTTAATAACAAATTTCCTACCATACAGGTATTCATGGAACTTCATAACGCCAAAAACCAAACCAAGAGCCTCCTTCTCTATCTGTGAATAATTCTGTTCAGTTTTTGTTAACATTCTTGACGCGAAAGCGATTGGTCTCTCGCTTCCATCTGTCATTTGGTGACTGATTACAGCACCAACTCCATACGGAGAAGCATCACATGCTAAAACGAGCGGTAAGTCAGGGTCATAATGTACTAACAATTGGTCTGATTGAAGAGATTGCTTTGCACAATCAAATGGTCTTTGGCATTTCTCTGACCACTGCCATTCAACATCTTTGTGCAGTAGTACTGTCATGGGCTGAATCAATGTAGACAGATTAGGAATAAACTTTCCATAGTAGTTTAGCAGTGCTAAAAACGACCTGAGCTCAGTCACATTTTTTGGAACTGCAGCTTTCTGGATTGCATCTGTCTTTTCTTTCATTGGGTGAATGCCCATTGCATCAATGACATGTCCTAAGTATGACACACTACTCCTCATGAATTCACACTTGTCTTGTTTTACTCTGAGATTGTAAGACTCTAGTCTCCTAAGAACCTCTTCCAAGTTAGCTAGGTGACTGTCTGTATCCTTTCCAGTAACCAGTATGTCATCTAAATAGCAGATAACACCATCCATGCCCTGAAGTACTTGATCCATGATCTTTTGAAAAATCGCAGGTGCGCTGGTGACACCATATGGCAGCCTGTTGTAATGGTACAACCCCTTGTGCGTATTGATAGTGAGGTAACGTCTCGAGTTTTCCTCTAATTGCACTTGCTGATAAGCTTGCGATAAGTCAAGTTTTGTAAATTGCTGACCTCCAGCTAATTTAGCAAATAAATCTTGGGTTCTGGGTAGTGGGTACTGTTCCACATTCAACCAAGGATTAATTGTTACCTTGTAGTCTCCACATATACGTACACTGTCATCCTTTTTAGGTACACATACTATGGGAGCTGCCCAATCACTGTAGTTAGTAGGTGAAATTACCCCTTCAGCTTCTAATTTTGTCAATTCTCTCTCCACAGCTTCTCGAAGTGCGTAAGGCACCGTTCTTGGCTTACAGAATTTAGGCACAGCCTTCTCGGTTACTTGTAACTTGGCTTCAATGCCCTTGAGCTTGCCTAAACCATGTTTGAATACAGCTGTATGTCTGGCACACACACTGTAAACTGTTTCGGGAGCTACTCGGTTGACTTTTGACCAATCTAGTTGTAGCTGGCTAATCCAGTCTCGTCCCATTAAGGCTGGACCTTTTCCTTTCACCACAAGCAATTCTAGCTTTTTAGTGACATCCTTACATTTCACCTTAGCTGTGAATTTTCCCATCAATTTCAGTGATTCTTGACTGTACGTTTTAAGAACACAATTGGCTGGGCTCAGCTTCACTGACTTGAACCTGCGTTGGTACAGACTTTGAGATATTACCGACACGCTGCGCCTGTGTCCACCTCCATTTTCACTCTGGCACCATTAACACTCACATACACATTATATGGTTTTACAATGCCACCTGTACCTGTGTCCATTTCACCACTTGTGTCCATTGCAAACAGATCGACACCCCCACCATCAAAAGTCTGATGCCGATGCTCGGCTCCTCCACCATGCACCTGGATGGCACACAGTGATCCTCTGCATCGTCGCAGAGCGGCAGCTTGGCAGAACAACCACCTGTCTGTAGATGATCACTGCTGCGCTGCTGGGCAGCGTTGGAAGTAGGGCTTCTCTCGTGCTGGGGAGCGTTGCAACCGTGGCTCGACTGTTGTTTGAGAGCGCAGACACCGTGGCATGTCTCATGCTTGAGAGCGTTGCACTGTGCCTGGTTCTCCAAACACGATGCTTGGCACGTCTCGTGCTTGAGAGCGTTGCACTGTCCCTTATTCGCTGAATGCGCGGCCCCCTTTCCTCCTGGCTTGCGTGAGCGGCATGCTTTCGCGATGTGCCCCTTTTTGTTGCACTCATGGCACTCCACGTCTTTGAATTTGCATTCATCTGGTCTGTGCCCTTTTCCATTGCATAGCATTGCTTCCTGTTAGCTGTAGGCTTTTCAGTAGCCTCTCTGTGCATAGTCTTTGCTTTCTTATCAACAACATTCGCCTTGTAGGTTTTCTGTGAAAACTGTTGCGAACTGTCCTTTGTGCCTTTGAATGCAAGTGCCCTTTCAACTGCAATCGTCAACGTTAATTCTTTCTCTTTGTTGTGAGCTGTGCTTAGTAAGCAATCTCTCAATTCAGCGCTCTTCACACCACACACGAATCTATCACGCAATGCTTCCTCTAAGAATGCTCCAAACCTGCATGTGGAAGCTAACTTTCTTAGACAAGCAACGTACTCACTTATTGTTTTGTTTTCCTTTTGGTTTCTAACATGGAATTTGCATCTTTTAGCAATAAAATTGGTTTCGGGAACGTAGTGTTTCTCTAACAGTCCCACCAACTCCTGATAAGTTTTCTCAGATGGCTTTGCTGGAGCGCACAAATCCATTAGCAAGCTATGCGACCTTTTCCCGACTACCGTAAGAAAAACTGCCTTAGTTTTTTCTTGTGTGGTGTCCAGCCCATTAGCTGCAAAGTACTGCTCTAGCCTCTGGCGATAACTATAAAAACTTTCCTCACTTTCTTCGAAGTGGAAATCTTCTGGCTTACCGAAAGCCATTTTCGTTTCGACGGTCCTTTCACTCGACGAAGTTCTCTGTGGCTCTACTGGTGGTTGACTTTCCTCGTGCTGCACCACACGTGCTTCTTCATCTGCCTCGCTGTCGCTGCTGGACATGCTAAAGTGTTTTCCAACTTAAACATCCCATCCTCGTCACCAAACTGTGGTGTATTGCTGCACACTAGTAAATTGTTTAAGTAGACAACTGGAAGAACACTAATGCAGATATGCAGAAAAAGACGTAACTTGCATTTATTTGTTTTGTAGACCACCACTGTACATTTGGCATGTGTCCTAGAGAGTGTCCTAGAGAGAGCGTGCGCCTGGTGGCGCAGTACCTTTTGTACCTCGGCTAACAGCCAATGAGAACTCATTATTAACCAGTACCAAAATAAAAGTATACCACCCTATTCCTGTGTGTTGGAACACCACAAAATTGCTTGAAAATAATTAAGGGAATAGCTAAAATGCTAATGGGATATTAGAGGGTTAATATTAACATTACAGCAACTGTTCTTTCTCATCAGATCACTGATGAGGAAGAACAGGACATCCTAAAACGGGACATCCTAAAAAGCTTAACATGAAAAAGTTTTATGTAGCTTTATGTCAAAAATTACAATCAATCATCACCAAACTGCTCATGGACATCTCTAGTCATGCCTACTCTCACCTTTCCAAAAATCAAAAACTGAAATAGTAATATTATGGGCGTAGTTTACGTTAAGTTTTTCTTTATAATGGGCGCATATGTAGAGGAAAAAGCTTACATAGCGTAATGTCAGAAAACAGCGATCAATCAGCACCAAACCTTTCGTTGAAACCTGTAGTCATGCCCACTCTCACCTCTGCAAAAATCACAAAAAAATCCCAATATTATGGACTCTGTCGAAGCATTTCCCGATTGGCGCCCATTACAGAGAATGCTTAACATGCGTCTAAACTTGATTTTTTTTAAGAGGTGAGATTGTCCACCCATGGATGTTAACTTCCATGTCTGTTCCTGCCCCTTGCATTCACTTTTCTTGCTGTGGCCTGAAATTGGTCACAAATATGACAGCGTTTTATTTAAAAGTGACATCAGTGGGACGAATGAATAGAGGAAATTTAGTGTAAACATTCCACACTCTGTAGGCTATGTAAAGATTACATAACATTTCAGCATTTTCTATTTTTCTGTGGCACTTACATGATGATAATCTCAATTTTCCATGGAATTACCCATTCATATGATCTATACATCACATTTCTTAGCCATAACATGCCTTTCTATTGCTTTTTTTGCACATGTCTACATGGAGAGTGGTTGTACCTGGCGGTATAGAGGTATTGACAGCAGCAACCAATAAACTCTCTTAGACTATCCATGGAGGTGTCCTGACTGCAGTACACTGTATAGTACTGTGTAGTATCCCCTCTAGAGTCCACTCAGAGAGAAAGAACGTGGAGAGAATGTTTTAGTGACACATTTCATGCTGCAATGGACTCAACAGGAACTCTCACATTGCAATAAGAAGTGTGTTGAATGTTGTCTGAGGTCAGATAATTGTCCATAAAGTCAACCCCCCCCCTTTTTTTTTCTTTTAGAGAGTGGAATGTCTATGGCAATATGTTTTTCAGCAGGTTCTTGACCTCTTCTACTCCATATTCCATCGACATCGATACAGACTAATATGCTCTACATCAGGACGTCACTACACTGTAAACCCAGATATGTTAGTAGTACTCAAAATGTTTGATATAACTGATTACCTAAGAAAATTTAAGTACACATGCTTTTTAGTAAACTGAACTTTGTATTTTGGCAAAACTCATTTATTGTGTTATCATTTTCAACATTTTTAAGTTTTATTAAATCATAACAAATAATACATATACTTGTAACTTTTAACCTCGATTTCCTAAATTATTTTCAGTCTATAAGACAATCAAATGAAGTTTAATGCTTAGAAAAAATAAGTTTAATGAATTTATTAAGTTTAATGAAATAATAGTTACTTAATTAAACTGTGTAAACAATACTTACTAGCTTACATTTGTCAGCTTGATTTTCTCAAGTTGTTAGTACCCTACATACATGTTTTTCACGTAAACTATTTATAAGAAACTTATTTTTCTGGATCTTGTCACGACTCTCTGTCTGAGCCTTGTTTTTGTTACGCTATGTTCACACTTTCCACCGCTCCTGACACGCTTTTCATTATTGAATTATATCACACACTCGTTTCCTCATTTCTCTGCACTCCCTTGATTATCCCCCTCACCTGTGTTTCCCTTGTCCGTGTCTAAGTGTAACGCACCACACCTGCACTTCCTTGTTTAAGCCCTCGCTCAATCATTACGATCACCTGCACTGCACTCCTATTTATACTCCACTGTTTCAGTTCTCCCTTGTCAGTTTGTCCTGTAACCAACGGAAACTTGACTTGACCTCCTTGTATCTAGTTCTCCTGTCCGTACTGTTATCTCCTTGTTTTTCGTGTCAGTCTCGGTTTTGTCCTGCTCGTGTTTGCTTTTCCCTGTCTTGTCTGTTCATGTGTCCCCAGTTTCCTCTGCACTCCTCCGGACCTCCCCACGGGTTCGACCCGGACCCGCTCTTGTACTACGCCTCTACTACTACCCACAACTTTGACCCGGATCTGCTCCTCGACTACGCCCTGTCTCCTGCCCTCGACCTCCGATCTGGTTTGCCCCGACGACTCTGCCATCACCGGCTCAGGCGGTAGAGCAGCAGCTTACTACCCCCGGAGTTGTGGGTTTGATCCTCGCTCAGCCCAGCTTCACCAAGTCCCCTCCGGAGTTCAGTCCCATTCCCCTTTCCCTTAATAAAGAAAGATTCTGTTGGCACATTACGCATTTGGTTCCGATCTCCTCATTAAGTGTGCTTGCAAAAAGCACACTTATTGTTATCTCCCCGTTTATTAAGTGTGCTTGCAGAGCACACTTATTGTTATCCCACCGTTTATTATTATTATTATTATTATTATTATTATTATGCTGATTTTTCAACACAAAATTTTTCACCCAGATTTTGCATACCTCACTACTCCTCAGGCTTTCGAGATAGAGACACCGTTCCAACTCTAAAACGACCGGCCCGGTTTGGACAAGACCGCCCACATTTCTGTATACCGTACCTCCTGCTAGCAATGCTAACTATGCTAAAATGCTAAGTAGTTAACTGAGTTAACAGTGTTACTAAGTTAACTCAGCTAGTATTTGTTTCCAGTTATGCTAACAATGCTAACAATGCTAATTATGCTAACTATGCTAAAAATGTGAAGTAATTAACTGTGCTTACAGTGTTGTGTAGCTATATTAGCTGAAGCTATTTACCAGTTTAGCATTGCTAGTTATGCTAAAATGCAAGCACACTTTTTGCATTTTCTGCGGGAATGCAGTCTAGTTATTAAGTGTGCTTGCAGAGCACACTTATTGTTATCTCCCCGTTTATTAAGTGTGCTTGCAAAAAGCACACTTATTGTTATCTCCCCGTTTATTCTTCTTCTTCTTCTTCTCCTGAACCAGATCTTTCAGACGTTACTATTCCTCAGGCTTTCGAGATAGAGACACCGTTCCAACTCTAAAACGACCGGCCCGGTTTGGACAAGACCGCCCACCTTTCTGTATACCGTACCTCTTGTCGTTCGTCCGTTATTGTCGTTTTTCTGCAACTTTTCCGCCATTGAAAATGAATGGCGGAATGTTCAGGCTGATGATGTCATAGTACACTGGTCCACTGTAGCAGGCAGAGTGAGCTCTGCCCTCACTCTAACCTCCACTTCGTTTTTTAATGATTAAAACTGAACCGCTTAACCTATAAACTTCATTTACAGTTTGTAAGAGAGGTCTGGGATCTGACTGTGACCCGTGTAAATTTCATACAGCAACTACTTAAACTGTTTGAGATAGGACAGTTTAAAAATGGTGTCAGACAGTCTATGGGATTTTGCCATACATTTCATCATCTTACTGTAAACAGGTCAGGGTGCATGTCTGAAGTTTTAAATGATCAAAACTCAACCGTTTAACCTAGAAACTTGATTTGAACTTTGTAAGAGAGGTGTGGGATCTGACTGTGAGCTGTGAAATTTTGATGTGGCAACTACTTAAACTGTTTGAAACAGGACAGTTTAAAAATGGTGAAAGAGAGGCAGACAATACTGTGGCAGTTGCACCTGGACCAACTGCCATTTTTTAAATGTGGAATGTTCAGGAATAGAACTCTTGAGTGATGTCATAATCCCCATGCCATGGCCTGCATAATGTTCTGCCATGGGAGTGTATTGCAGCCTATAGTAGTTATCTCTAGTAGTTATCTATGTAGTCAGTGCTACTCTGTTAACCTAGCAAACGTTTGTTAGCCGTTATGCTAACAATGCTAGCTATGCTAAAATGCAAAATAATTAACTGGGTTAAAAGTGTCACTTGGTTGACTCAGCTAGTATTCGTTAGCAGTAATGCTAACAATGCTAATAATGCTAACTATGCTAAAATATGAAGTAATTAACTGTGCTAACAGTGTTGTGTACCTATATTACCTGAGGCTATTTAGCCATTATGCTAACAATGCTGGCAATGCTAACTGTGCTAAAATGCAAAATAATTAACTGGGTTAAAAGTGTTACTTGGTTGACTCAGCTGGTATTTGTCAGTAGTATTTGCTAACAATGTTAACAATGCTAATCATGCTAACTATGCTAAAATATGAAGTAATTAACTGTGCTTACAGTGTTGTGTACCTATATTAGCTGGGGCTATTTAGCCATTATGTTAACAATGCTAGCAATGTTAACTATGCTAAAATGCAAGCACACTTTTTGCATTTTCTGCGGGAATGCAGTCTAGTTATTAAGTGTGCTTGCAAAAAGCACACTTATTGTTATCCCACCGTTTATTCTTCTTCCCGCTTCTCCTGAACCAGATCTTTCAGACGTTACTATTCCTCAGGCTTTCGAGATAGAGACACCGTTCCAACTCTAAAACGACCGGCCCGGTTTGGACCAGACCGCCCACATTTCTGTATACCGTACCTCTTGTCGTTCGTCCGTTATTGTCGTTTTTCTGCAACTTTTCCTCCATTGAAAATGAATGGCGGAATGTTCAGGCTGATGATGTCACAGTACACTGCTCTACTCTAGCAGCTACAGTGAGCTCTGCCTTCACTCTAACCTCCACTTCGTTTTTTAATGATTAAAACTTAACCGCTTAACCTATAAACTTGATTTAAAGTTTGTAAGAGAGGTCTGGGATCTGACTGTGACCTGTGTAAAATTCATGTGGCAACTACTTAAACTGTTTGAGGCAGGACAGTTTAAAAATGGTGTCAGACAGTCTATGGGATTTTGCCATACATTTCATCATCTTACTGTAAACAGGTCAGGGTGCATGTCTGAAGTTTTAAATGATCAAAACTCAACCGTTTAACCTATAAACTTGATTTAAACTTTGTAAGAGAGGTCTGGGATCTGACTGTGAGCTGTGAAATTTTGATGTGGCAACTACTTAAACTTTTTGAAACAGGACAGTTTAAAAATGGTGAAAGAGAGGCAGACAATACTGTGGCAGTTGCACCTGGACCAACTGCCATTTTTTAAATGTGGAATGTTCAGGAATAGAACTCTCGAGTGATGTCATAATCCCCATGCCATGGCCTGCATAATGTTCTGCCATGGGAGTGTTTTGCAGCCTATAGTAGTTATCTCTAGTAGTTATCTATGTAGTCAGTGCTACTCTGTTAACTTAGCAAACGTTTGTTAGCCGTAATGCTAACAATGCTAGCTAGCTATGCTAACAATGCTAAAATGCAAAATAATTAACTGGGTTAAAAGTGTTACTTGGTTGACTCAGCTAGTATTCGTTAGCAGCAATGTTAACAATGCTAATAATGCTAACAATGGTAATTATGCTAACTATGCTAAAATACGCAGTAATTAACTGTGCTAACAGTGTTGTCTACCTATATTAGCTGAGGCTATTTAGCCATTATGCTAACAATGCTAGCTATGCTAACTATGCTAAAATGCAAAATAATTAACTGGGTTAAAAGTGTTACTTGGTTGACACAGCTAGTATTCATTACCAGTAATGCTAACAATGCTAATTATGCTAACAATGGTAATTATGCTAAAAATGTGAAGTAATTAACTGTGCTTACAGTGTTGTGTACCTATATTAGCTGAAGCTATTTAGACATTATGCTAACATTGCTAGCAATGCTAACTATGGTAAAATGCAAGCACACTTTTTGCATTTTCTGCGGGAATGCAGTCTAGTTATTAAGTGTGCTTGCAAAAAGCACACTTATTGTTATCCCACCGTTTCTTCTTCTCCTGAACCAGATCTTGAAGACGTTACTATTCCTCAGGCTTTTGAGATAGAGACACCGTTCCAACTCTAAAACGACCGGCCCGGTTTGGACATGACCGCCTACATTTCTGTATACCGTACCTCTTGTCGTTCGTCCGTTATTGTCGTTTTTCTGCAACTTTTTGGCCCATTGAAAATGAATGGCGGAATGTTCAGGCTGATGATGTCATAGTACACTGGTCCACTGTAGCAGGCAGAGTGAGCTCTGCCCTCACTCTAACCTCCACTTCGTTTTTTAATGATTAAAACTTAACCACTTAACCTATAAACTTGATTTAAAGTTTGTAAGAGAGGTCTGGGATCTGACTGTGACCTGTGTAAAATTCATGTGGCAACTACTTAAACTGTTTGAGGCAGGACAGTTTAAAAATGGTGTCAGACAGTCTATGGGATTTTGCCATACATTTCATCATCTTACTGTAAACAGGTCAGGGTGCATGTCTGAAGTTTTAAATGATCAAAACTCAACCTTTTAACCTATAAACTTGATTTAAACTTTGTAAGAGAGGTCTGGGATCTGACTGTGAGCTGTGAAATTTTGATGTGGCAACTACTTAAACTTTTTGAAACAGGACAGTTTAAAAATGGTGAAAGAGAGGCAGACAATACTGTGGCAGTTGCACCTGGACCAACTGCCATTTTTTAAATGTGGAATGTTCAGGAATAGAACTCTTGAGTGATGTCATAATCCCCATGCCATGGCCTGCATAATGTTCTGCCATGGGAGTGTATTGCAGCCTATAGTAGTTATCTCTATAATTATCTATGTAGTCAGTGTTGCTCTGTTAACCTAGCAAACGTTTGTTAGCCATTATGTTAACAATGCTAGCTATGATAACTATGGTAAAATGCAAAATAATTAACTGGGTTAAAAGTGTTACTCGGTTGACTCAGCTTGTACTTGTTAGCAGTTATGGTAATAATGCTAACAATGGTAATTATGCTAACTATGATAACTATGCTAAAATGTGAAGTAATTAACTGTGCTTACAGTGTTGTGTAGCTATATTAGTTGAAGCTATTAAGCAGTTATGCTAACAATGCTAACTATGCTAAAATGCAAAGTAATTAACTGGGTTAACAGTGTTACTTGGTTAACTCAGCTAGTATTCCTTAACAATTGTGCTAATAACGCTAATTATGCTAACAATGCTAATTATGCTAACTATGCTAAAATGTGAAGTAATTAACTGTGCTTACAGTGTTGTGTAGCTATATTAGTTGAAGCTATTAAGCAGTTATGCTAACATTACTGGCAACGCTAACTTTGCTAAAATGCAAGCACACTTTTTGCATTTTCTGCAGGAATGCAGTCTAGTTATTATTATTCTCCTAGACCAGGGGCCGTATTACAGAAACTTCCTATCTTAAGACAAAAGTTAAGATAGGACGAGTGGAGATAAGATCTTTTCCCGTTTGGTATTACAGAAGCAAAATCTTAACTTAATTTAAGAATCTCATCTTATCTTTGGAAATCCTATCTCATCTTGAGTTAGGAATCCTAAATAAGCGATCTACACACATACAATCGATTTTTATGTCTGTTACCTAGCAACTAATGCAACGCTGCGTCTCGTGACGTATTATCAAAACAGCCGTCATAACAAACAAATTAGTAAAACTAAAGTAAAACTACTACACAAAACGTTTTGATAATGGAAAAACAACGACGGGCCTTCAATTTTAAATCTGACGAGCTGGAGGCTCTGGTATCCTTAGTGGAAGAGTCGAAAGACATTCTTTTTGGTAAGTTTACCTCAAGTTTAACCAAAGACGTTAAAGACAGAGAGTGGCAGCGGATTGCCACCGCCGTATCTGCCGTTGCCGGGATTCAGCGGGACGTTGAGTCGGTGAAAAAAAAAATTACGACTTTAACAAGTCAAACCAAAAAAAAGGCGGCGATGGCCAATAAAGACCTGCGGGCAACCGGAGGAGGCTCGCCAACAGCGCCTCCTCTGGCACCGGGAGAGGACCGAGTCCTTGGACTTCTGAAACCAGTCAGCTATGAAGGTAAGAACCGGTGTTGACTGCGTCTCTCTCTCTCTCTCTCTCTCTCTCACACACACACACACACACACACATTCACACACACACACACACACACACACATTAAACATTCACTGAAAGTAAAGCTAAACGTTCCCCATGAAGTTGATGCTAATTCACTATAGGCCTATTGTCTGTGTGTATGTAGGTCTAAATGGACATCAGCCCCTATTCTTGTACAACATTCATGTTACAACAGTTATGTGGTTATGTCTGACTACAACAGACTTCTTTGAGATGATGTATTACATAGGCCTGTCTGTCTGTCCACATCATTCAGGTGTACATGGAGGATTTGAGGTTGGCTTGGGCTTAGATGATCTTCAGACCATCGAACTAATTGACTTCACTGACGGCAGTGAAGTGGTCCTGCAGACCGAAGCCCAGCCACCTCGTAAGTGACAAGATCTTTTAAAAGTGGATTAAAACATATTCCTTTTTTGGTGAATCTAAGTCAACCTAATGTTATGTTTTATATTGTCCTTTTTCCCTTCCAGAAAAAAAGCAGAAAATGACGGATACCCAAGCCCTCCTGGCCATAGAGAGGGAGAAATTGGAGCTCTATCGCCAGAGGCTGCAAATAGAAAGAGAGAAGCTGGCCCTGGAGAGGGAAAAATTTGAATGGCTAAAAAAAACAAAATATAATGAGTTGTAAATAGGCCTAAATAAAATAAATAAACACATTCACTATTTAATCAATACTGAATTTATTCATTTCAATGTATTGTTGTTATGTCAGTTGTTTAATTGTCTTGAGAAAAAGTCTCTTATAAGCTGAGCCCTTGCAGTCAGCCCGTTTTGGTGGACATCCCCTGCCTCTATTGGTGGTTCTGGTAGGCCGAGGTCTATGTCAGGGTCGGGTAGGTTTGCCAGTCGGCAGATGTTGTGGAGTACTGCTGTGGCTTTAATAAACATAACCACCTTCTCCGGAGAGTACTGAAGGTGGCCTCCACTTTTGTGATGACACCTCCATCTGGTATTGAAAAATATGTTATGATTATGGGTTAAAGTAATTACTTGTACGCCCTACATTGTTGATAAATGACTATTTTCAGGCCCACCTGCTCTTCCAGACTCCAAACAGGCGTTCCTGCCGTGACCTGCACACCCTGTGAGCTTGATTGTATCTAATAACAAAACAAAGCAGCACCTAAATTGAATAGCTCTCTGCAAACAGGGGTCACTGCATTACAAATATGTAGCCTACATTAATCATAGACCTACCGCCTGTCTGCTGGAGTCTGTTCATCAGAAACAGGAGTCATTAGGTAAGGCCTCAGCGGATACCCAGAGTCCCCCAGAAGCCATCCACTCACATCCCCCCCCGCCAAGAAAGTGTTAATGTCACTGCAGATAGATAGATAGATAGATAGATAGATGTAGGCTACTGTTGGTCACTTTTGATAATAGCAAGCCAAGTGCAATGCAATGTAATGTAAAAGAGGTAGCACTACGACACCTTGTGTTGAACACAAACGCGTCATGCGCAGATCCAGGCCACCTTGCAATTAAATGCCGAATTACCATCCTGTGATCGCCTATTGCCTGCACATTAATGGCATGGTAACCTTTTCGACATATGTAGACTTCCTCGTCAACGGATGGGGCTTTCATTGGAAACAGAGACCCATCCACAAGACCGATAACACCGGGCATACCAGAGTGACGGTAAAAAGCTTCTTTGATTTCCGTTACCTCCTGCCCTCGAGGGAAACGTATATAATGTTCAGCCAGTCCGCCTATCGCCGTAGCTACCTCCACTAAGTTTCTCGACATGGCTGGCTGAGAAATTTTTGCCAGATCAGCGACTTCGCTTTGGAAGTCCCCCTTAGCAAAAAAGCGAAGGGCATTTGTTATTTGTGTTACGACCGGTAGAGCACCATGTCGCCGCGTCGGCCTCTCTAACGCTGGCCGGAGTTGTTCGGTTAAACGTATAATTAAATGACGGGGTAAGCGGTAGCGACTAATAAGGGTTTTGTCGTCAAACCTCAAAACGTCACCGGGGTCCATCCTTGCCCTTTCTATAAATATGTTTCTGTTATTCCGGCGACGTTGAGCAAACAAAATACCTGCCATAATTGTCTAACTGACAAAAGGAATGAGTTAAGACACCAAAGAGGCTGTCCTAAAGTTAGGACCGTTTATTTAAGATTTTTCAAAGTTAGGATGCTTCTGTAATACACTTTTCTTAACTTGAGATAGGATGCGCAAACCAAGTTAGGATACGCTGTTCTGTAATACGCTTTTCCTAAATACCATCCTAAAGTGCCGTTGCTACGGTAACTAGACAGATAGGATAAGATTCTCAAGTTAGGAAGTTTCTGTAATACGCCCCCAGATCTTGAAGACGTTACTATTCCTCAGGCTTTCGAGATAGAGACACCGTTCCAACTCTAAAACGACCGGCCCGGTTCGGACAAGACCGCCCACCTTTCCCTATACCGTACCTCTTGTCGTTCGTCCATTACTGTCGTTTTTCTGCAACTTTTCGCCATTGAAAATGAATGGCGGAATGTTCAGGCTGATGATGTCACAGTACACTGCTCTACTGTAGCAGCTAGAGTGAGCTCTGCCCTCACTCTAACCTTTTTTTAATGATTAAAACTGAACCGCTTAACCTATAAACTTGATTTGAAGTTTGTAAGAGAGGTCTGGAATCTGACTGTGACCCGTGTAAATTTCATACAGCAACTACTTAAACTGTTTGAGATAGGACAGTTTAAAAATGGTGTCAGACAGTCTATGGGATTTTGCTATACATTTCATCATCTTACTGTAAACAGGTCAGGGTGCATGTCTGAAGTTTTAAATGATCAAAACTCAACCGTTTAACCTAGAAACTTGATTTAAACTTTGTAAGAGAGGTCTGGGATCTGACTGTGAGCTGTGAAATTTTGATGCGGCAACTACTTAAACTGTTTGAAACAATGGAAAATAATTAAGTGGGTCAAAAATGTTACTTGGTTGACTCAGCTAATATTCGTTAGCAGTTACGCTAACAATGCTAGCTATGCTAACAATGCTAATTATGCTAACTATGCTAAAATGTGAAGTAATTAACTGTGCTTACAGTGTTGTGTAGCTATATTAGTTGAAGCTATTTAGCAGTTATGCTAACATTACTGGCAATGCTAACTTGGCTAAAATGCAAGCACACTTTTTGCATTTTCTGCGGGAATGCAGTCTAGTTAAGTGTGCTTGCAGAGCACACTTATTGTTATCTCCCCGTTTATTAAGTGTGCTTGCAAAAAGCACACTTATTGTTATCTCCCCGTTTATTAAGTGTGCTTGCAAAAAGCACACTTATTGTTATCTCCCCGTTTATTAAGTGTGCTTGCAGAGCACACTTATTGTTATCTCCCCGTTTATTATTCTTCTTCTCCTGAACCAGATCTTGAAGACGCTACTAGTCCTCAGGCTTTGGAGATAGAGACACCGTTCCAACTCTAAAACGACCGGCCCGGTTTGGACATGACCGCCTACATTTCGGTATACCGTACCTCTTGTCGTTCGTCCGTTATTGTTGTTTTTCTGCAACTTTTTGGCCCATTGAAAATGAATGGCGGAATGTTGGCACGCATATTTGCAAGCACACTTTTTGCATTTTCTGCGGGAATGCAGTCTAGTTATTCTTCTTCTCCTGAACCAGATCTTGAAGACGTTACTATTCCTCAGGCTTTCGAGATAGAGACACCATTCCAACTCTAAAATGACCGGCCCGGTTTGGACCAGACCGCCTACAATTCTGTATACCGTACCTCTTGTCGTTCGTCCGTTATTGTCGTTTTTCTGCAACTTTTTGGCCCATTGAAAATGAATGGCGGAATGTTCAGGCTGATGATGTCATAGTACACTGGTCCACTGTAGCAGCCAGAGTGAGTTCTGCCCTCACTCTAACCTCCACTTCGTTTTTTAATGATTAAAACTTAACCGCTTAACCTATAAACTTGATTTAAAGTTTGTAAGAGAGGTCGGGGATCTGACTGTGACCTGTGTAAAATTCATGTGGCAACTACTTAAACTGTTTGAGGCAGGACAGTTTAAAAATGGTGTCAGACAGTCTATGGGATTTTGCCATACATTTCATCATCTTACTGTAAACAGGTCAGGGTGCATGTCTGAAGTTTTAAATGATCAAAACTCAACCGTTTAACCTAGAAACTTGATTTAAACTTTGTAAGAGAGGTCTGGGATCTGACTGTGAGCTGTGAAATTTTGATGCGGCAACTACTTAAACTGTTTGAAACAGGACAGTTTAAAAATGGTGAAAGAGAGGCAGACAATACTGTGGCAGTTGCACCTGGACCAACTGCCATTTTTTAAATGTGGAATGTTCAGGAATAGAACTCTCGTGATGTCATAATACCCATGCCATGGCCTGCATAATGTTCTGCCATGGGAGTGTATTGCAGCCTATAGTGCCAATTGGTAAAAACTAAATAATTCCCACATATATTTGCTCTGATGATCACAAACCTTGGCACATGCAAGCACACTTTTGCATTTTCTGCGGGAATGCAGTCTAGTTAAGTGTGCTTGCAGAGCACACTTATTGTTATCTCCCCGTTTATTATTCTTCTTCTCCTGAACCAGATCTTGAAGACGCTACTAGTCCTCAGGCTTTGGAGATAGAGACACCGTTCCAACTCTAAAACGACCGGCCCGGTTTGGACATGACCGCCTACATTTCGGTATACCGTACCTCTTGTCGTTCGTCCGTTATTGTCGTTTTTCTGCAACTTCTTGGCCCATTGAAAATGAATGGCAGAATGTTGGCACGCATATTTGCAAGCACACTTTTTGCATTTTCTGCGGGAATGCAGTCTAGTTATTATTATTATTATTCACCGCAACACAAATTTTTTCACCCAGATCTTGAAGACGTTACTATTCCTCAGGCTTTCGAGATAGAGACACCGTTCCAACTCTAAAATGACCGGCCCGGTTTGGACCAGACCGCCTACAATTCTGTATACCGTACCTCTTGTCGTTCGTCCATTATTGTCGTTTTTCTGCAACTTTTTGGCCCATTGAAAATGAATGGTGGAATGTTCAGGCTGATGATGTCACAGTGCACTGCTTCACTCTAGCAGCTACAGTGAGCTCTGCCCTCACTCTAACCTCCACTCGTTTTTTTAATGATTAAAACTCAACCGCTTAACCTATAAACTTGATTTAAACTTTGTAAGAGAGGTCTGGGATCTGACTGTGACCTGTGTAAATTTCGTATGGCAACTACTTAAACTGTTTGAGGCAGGACAGTTTAAAAATGGTGTCAGACAGTCTATGGGATTTTGCCATACATTTCATCATCTTACTGTAAACAGGTCAGGGTGCATGTCTGAAGTTTTAAATGATCAAAACTCAACCGTTTAACCTATAAACTTGATTTAAACTTTGTAAGAGAGGTCTGGGATCTGACTGTGAGCTGTGAAATTCTGATGTGGCAACTACTTAAACTTTTTGAAACAGGACAGTTTAAAAATGGTGAAAGAGAGGCAGACAATACTGTGGCAGTTGCACCTGGACCAACTGCCATTTTTTAAATGTGGAATGTTCAGGAATAGAACTCTTGAGTGATGTCATAATCCCCATGCCATGGCCTGCATAATGTTCTGCCATGGGAGTGTATTGCAGCCTATAGTAGTTATGTCTAGTAGTTATCTATGTAGTCAGTGCTGCTCTGTTAACCTAGCAAACGTTTGTTAGCCGTTATGTTAACAATGCTAGCTATGCTAACAATGCTAAAATGCAAAATAATTAACTGGGTTAAAAGTGTTACTTGGTTGACTCAGCTTGTACTTGTTAGCAGTTATGCTAATAATGCTAACAATGCTAATTATGTTAACTATGCTAAAATGTGAAGTAAGTAACTGTGATAACATTGTTGTGTAGCTATATTAGCTGAGGCTATTTAGCCATTATGCTAACAATGCTAACTATGCTAAAACGCAAAGTAATTAACTGGGTTAACAGTGTTACTTGGTTAACTCAGCTAGTATTCGTTAACAGTTGTGCTAATAACGCTAATTATGCTAACAATGTTAATTATGCCAACTATGCTAAAATGTGAAGTAATTAACTGTGCTTACAGTGTTGTGTAGCTATATTAGTTGACGCTATTTAGCAGTTATGCTAACATTACTGGCAATGCTAACTTTGCTAAAATGCAAGCACACTTTTTGCATTTTCTGCGGGAATGCAGTCTAGTTAAGTGTGCTTGCAGAGCACACTTATTGTTATCTCCCCGTTTATTATTCTTCTTCTCCTGAACCAGATCTTGAAGACGCTACTAGTCCTCAGGCTTTGGAGATAGAGACACCGTTCCAACTCTAAAACGACCAGCCCGGTTTGGACATGACCGCCTACATTTCGGTATACCGTACCTCTTGTCGTTTGTCCGTTATTGTTGTTTTTCTGCAACTTTTTGGCCCATTGAAAATGAATGGCGGAATGTTGGCACGCATATTTGCAAGCACACTTTTTGCATTTTCTGCGGGAATGCAGTCTAGTTAAGTGTGCTTGCAGAGCACACTTATTGTTATCTCCCCGTTTATTATTCTTCTTCTCCTGAACCAGATCTTGAAGACGTTACTAGTCCTCAGGCTTTTGAGATAGAGACACCGTTCCAACTCTAAAACGACCGGCCCGGTTTGGACATGACCGCCTACATTTCGGTATACCGTACCTCTTGTCGTTCGTCCGTTATTGTCGTTTTTCTGCAACTTTTTGGCCCATTGAAAATGAATGGCGGAATGTTGGCACACATATTTGCAAGCACACTTTTTGCATTTTCTGCGGGAATGCAGTCTAGTTAAGTGTGCTTGCAGAGCACACTTATTGTTATCTCCCCGTTTATTATTCTTCTTCTCCTGAACCAGATCTTGAAGACGTTACTAGTCCTCAGGCTTTTGAGATAGAGACACCGTTCCAACTCTAAAACGACCGGCCCGGTTTGGACATGACCGCCTACATTTCGGTATACCGTACCTCTTGTCGTTCGTCCGTTATTGTCGTTTTTCTGCAACTTTTTGGCCCATTGAAAATGAATGGCGGAATGTTGGCACACATATTTGCAAGCACACTTTTTGCATTTTCTGCGGGAATGCAGTCTAGTTAAGTGTGCTTGCAGAGCACACTTATTGTTATCTCCCCGTTTATTAAGTGTGCTTGCAGAGCACACTTATTGTTATCTCCCCGTTTATTATTCTTCTTCTCCTGAACCAGATCTTGAAGACGTTACTAGTCCTCAGGCTTTTGAGATAGAGACACCGTTCCAACTCTAAAACGACCGGCCCGGTTTGGACATGACCGCCTACATTTCGGTATACCGTACCTCTTGTCGTTCGTCCGTTATTGTCGTTTTTCTGCAACTTTTTGGCCCATTGAAAATGAATGGCGGAATGTTGGCACACATATTTGCAAGCACACTTTTGCATTTTCTGCGGGAATGCAGTCTAGTTATTCTTCTTCTCCTGAACCAGATCTTGAAGACGCTACTAGTCCTCAGGCTTTGGAGATAGAGACACCGTTCCAACTCTAAAACGACCGGCCCGGTTTGGACATGACCGCCTACATTTCGGTATACCGTACCTCGTGTCGTTCGTCCGTTATTGTCGTTTTTCTGCAACTTTTTGGCCCATTGAAAATGAATGGCGGAATGTTGGCACGCATATTTGCAAGCACACTTTTTGCATTTTCTGCGGGAATGCAGTCTAGTTATTATTATTATTCTCCTAGACCAGATCTTGAAGACGTTACTATTCCTCAGGCTTTCGAGATAGAGACACCGTTCCAACTCTAAAACGACCGGCCCGGTTTGGACCAGACCGCTCACAATTCTGTATACCGTACCTCTTGTCGTTCGTCCGTTATTGTCGTTTTTCTGCAACTTTTCCGCCATTGAAAATGAATGGCGGAATGTTCAGGCTGATGATGTCATAGTAAACTGGTCCACTGTAGCAGCCAGAGTGAGCTCTGCCCTCACTCTAACCTCCACTTTGTTTTTTAATGATTAAAACTTAATTTCATTTAATATAGTTATCTATGTAGTCAGTGCTGCTCTGTTAACCTAGCAAACATTTGTTAGCCGTTATCCTAACAATGCTAGCTATGCTAACTATGCTAAAATGCAAAATAATTAACTGGGTTAAAAGTGTTACTTGGATGACTCAGCTAGTATTCGTTAGCATTAATGCTAACAATGCTAATAATGCTAACTATGCTAAAATATGAAGTAATTAACTGCTTATGGTGTTGTGTCCCTATATTAGCTGAGGCTATTTAGACATTATGCTAACAATGCTAGCAATGCTAACTATGCTACAATGCAAAGTAATTAACTGGGTTAACAGTGTTACTTAGTTAACTCAGGTAGTATTTGGTAGCAGTTATGTTAACAACGCTAATTATGCTAACAATGCTAATTATGCTAACTATGCTAAAATTCAAAAGTAATTAACTGGGTTAACAGTGTTACTTAGTTAACTCAGCTAGTATTTGTTACCAGTTATGTTAACAATGCTAAAAATGCTAATTATGCTACCTATGCTAAAAATGTAAAGTAATTAACTGTGTCTACAGTGATGTGAGGCTATATTAGCCGAAGCTATTTAGCAGTAAGGCTAACATTGCTAACAATGCTAAAATGCAAGCACACTTTTTGCATTTTCTGCGGGAATGCAGTCTAGTTATTCATCTTCTCCTGAACCAGATCTTGAAGACGTTACTATTCCTCAGGCTTTTGAGATAGAGACACCGTTCCAACTCTAAAACGACCGGCCCGGTTTGGACCAGACCGCCTACATTTCTGTATACCGTACCTCTTGTCGTTCGTCCGTTATTGTCGTTTTTCTGCAACTTTTTGGCCCATTGAAAATGAATGGCGGAATGTTCAGGCTGATGATGTCATAGTACACTGGTCCACTGTAGCAGCCAGAGTGAGCTCTGCCCTCACTGTAACCTCCACTTCGTTTTTTAATTATTAAAACTTAACCACTTAACCTATAAACTTGATTTAAAGTTTGTAAGAGAGGTCTGGGACCTGACTGTGACCTGTGTAAAATTCATGTGGCAACTACTTAAACTGTTTGAGGCAGGACAGTTTAAAAATGGTGTCAGACAGTCTATGGGATTTTGCCATACATTTCATCATCTTACTGTAAACAGGTCAGGGTGCATGTCTGAAGTTTTAAATGATCAAAACTCAACCTTTTAACCTATAAATTTGATTTCAACTTTGTAAGAGAGGGCTGGGATCTGACTGTGAGCTGTGAAATTTTGATGTGGCAACTACTTAAACTTTTTGAAACAGGACAGTTTAAAAATGGTGAAAGAGAGGCAGACAATACTGTGGCAGTTGCACCTGGACCAACTGCCATTTTTTAAATGTGGAATGTTCAGGAATAGAACTCTAAAGTGATGTCATAATCCCCATGCCATGGCCTGCATAATGTTCTGCCATGGGAGTGTATTGCAGCCTATAGTAGTTATCTCTAGTAGTTATCTATGTAGTCAGTGCAACTCTGTTAACCTAGCAAACGTTTGTTAACTGTTATGCTAAAAAATGGTAGCAATGCTACCTATGCTAAAATGCAAAATAATTAACTGGGTTAAAAGTGTTACTTGGTTGACTCAGCATGTTCTTGTTAGCAGTTATGGTAACAATGCTAATTATGTTAACGATGCTAATTATATTAACTATGCTAAAATGTGAAGTAATTAACTGTGCTAACAGTGTTGTGTAGCTATATTAGCTGTAGCTATTTAGCCGTTATGGTAACAATGCTAGCAATGATAACTATGCTAAAATGTTAAGTAGTTAACTGAGTTAACAGTGTTACTAAGTTAACTCAGCTAGTATTTGTTACCAGTTATGCTAATTATGCTAACTATGCTAAAAATGTGAAGTAATTAACTGTGCTTACAGTGTTGTGTAGCTATATTAGCTGAAGCTATTTACCAGTTATGCTAACAATGGTATGCAATGCTAACTATGCTGAAATGGTAAGTAGTTAACTGAGTTAACAGTGTTACTTAGTTAACTCAGCTAGTATTTGTTACCAGTTATGCAAACAATGCTAACAATGTTAGTTATGCTAACTATGCTAAAATGTGAAGTAATTAACTGTGCTAACAGTGTTGTGTAGCTATATTAGCTGAAGCTATTTAGCCTTTATGCTAACAATGCTAGCAATGCTAACAATGCTAAAAAGCTAAGTAGTTAACTGAGTTAACAGTGTTACTTGGTTAACTCAGCTAGTATTTGTTACCAGTTATGTTAACAATGTTAACAATGCTAGTTATGCTAACTATGCTAACTATGCTAAACATGTTAAGTAAGTAACTGTGCTTACAGTATTGTGTAGCTATATTAGCTGAAGCTATGTAACAGTTATGCTAACATTGCTAGCAATGTTAACTATGCTAAAATGCAAGCACACTTTTTGCATTTTCTGCGGGAATGCAGTCTAGTTATTATTATTATTAAGTGTGCTTGCAAAAAGCACACTTATTGTTATCTCCCCGTTTATTAAGTGTGCTTGCAAAAAGCACACTTATTGTTATCCCACCATTTATTAAGTGTGCTTGCAAAAAGCACACTTATTGTTATCCCACCGTTTCTTCTTCTCCTGAACCAGATCTTTCAGACGTTACTATTCCTCAGGCTTTCGAGATAGAGACACCGTTCCAACTCTAAAACGACCGGCCCAGTTTGGACCAGACCGCCCACAATTCTGTATACCGTACCTCTTGTCGTTCGTCCGTTATTGTCGTTTTTCTGCAACTTTTTGGCCCATTGAAAATGAATGCCGGAATGTTCAGGCTGATGATGTCATAGTAAACTGGTACACTGTAGCAGCCAGAGTGAGCTCTGCCCTCACTCTAACTTCCACTTCGTTTTTTAATGATTAAAACTTAACCACTTAACCTATAAACTTCACTTAAAGTTTGTAAGAGAGGTCTGGGATCTGACTGTGACCCGTGTAAATTTCATACAGCAACTACTTAAACTGTTTGAGGCAGGACAGTTTAAAAATGGTGTCAGACAGTCTATGGGATTTTGCCATACATTTCATCATCTTACTGTAAACAGGTCAGGGTGCATGTCTGAAGTTTTAAATGATCAAAACTCAACCGTTTAACCTATAAACTTGATTTAAACTTTGTAAGAGAGGTCTGGGATCTGACTGTGAGCTGTGAAATTTTGATGTGGCAACTACTTAAACTTTTTGAAACAGGACAGTTTAAAAATGTTGAAAGAGAGGCAGAGAATACTGTGGCAGTTGCACCTGGACCAACTGCCATTTTTTAAATGTGGAATGTTCAGGAATAGAACTCTTGAGTGATGTCATAATCCCCATGCCATGGCCTGCATAATGTTCTGCCATGGGAGTGTATTGCAGCCTATAGTAATTATCTCTAGTAGTTATCTATGTAGTCAGTGCTGCTCTGTTAACCTAGCAAACATTTGTTAGCCGTTATGTTAACAATGCTAGCTATGCTAACTATGCTAAAATGCAAAATAATTAACTGGGTTAAAAGTGTTACTCGGTTGACTCAGCTTGTACTTGTTAGCAATTATGCTAATAATGCTAACAATGCCAATTATGCTAACTATGCTAAAATGTGAAGTAAGTAACTGTGATAACATTGTTGTGTAGCTATATTAGCTGAGGCTATTTAGCCATTATGCTAACAATGCTAACTATGCTAAAATGCAAAGTAATTAACTGGGTTAACAGTGTTACTTGGTTAACTCAGCTAGTATTCGTTAACAGTTGTGCTAATAACGCTAATTATGCTAATAATGTTAATTATGCTAACTATGCTAAAATGTGAAGTAATTAACTGTGCTTACAGTGTTGTGTAGCTATATTAGTTGAAGCTATTTAGAAGCTATGCTAACATTGCTAACAATGCTAAAATGCAAGCACACTTTTTGCATTTTCTGCGGGAATGCAGTCTAGTTAAGTGTGCTTGCAGAGCACACTTATTGTTATCTCCCCGTTTATTATTCTTCTTCTCCTGAACCAGATCTTGAAGACGTTACTAGTCCTCAGGCTTTGGAGATAGAGACACCGTTCCAACTCTAAAACGACCGGCCCGGTTTGGACATGACCGCCTACATTTCGGTATACCGTACCTCTTGTCGTTCGTCCGTTATTGTCGTTTTTCTGCAACTTCTTGGCCCATTGAAAATGAATGGCGGAATGTTGGCACGCATATTTGCAAGCACACTTTTTGCATTTTCTGCGGGAATGCAGTCTAGTTAAGTGTGCTTGCAGAGCACACTTATTGTTATCTCCCCGTTTATTATTCTTCTTCTCCTGAACCAGATCTTGAAGACGCTACTAGTCCTCAGGCTTTGGAGATAGAGACACCGTTCCAACTCTAAAACGACCGGCCCGGTTTGGACATGACCGCCTACATTTCGGTATACCGTACCTCTTGTCGTTCGTCCGTTATTGTCGTTTTTCTGCAACTTCTTGGCCCATTGAAAATGAATGGCGGAATGTTGGCACGCATATTTGCAAGCACACTTTTTGCATTTTCTGCGGGAATGCAGTCTAGTTAAGTGTGCTTGCAGAGCACACTTATTGTTATCTCCCCGTTTATTATTCTTCTTCTCCTGAACCAGATCTTGAAGACGCTACTAGTCCTCAGGCTTTGGAGATAGAGACACCGTTCCAACTCTAAAACGACCGGCCCGGTTTGGACATGACCGCCTACATTTCGGTATACCGTACCTCTTGTCGTTCGTCCGTTATTGTCGTTTTTCTGCAACTTCTTGGCCCATTGAAAATGAATGGCGGAATGTTGGCACGCATATTTGCAAGCACACTTTTTGCATTTTCTGCGGGAATGCAGTCTAGTTCTTCTTCTTCTTCTTCTTCTTCTCCTGAACCAGATCTTGAAGACGTTACTAATCCTCAGGCTTTCGAGATAGAGACACCGTTCCAACTCTAAAACGACAGGCCCGGTTTGGACCAGACCGCCTACAATTCTGTATGCCATACCTCTTGTCGTTCGTCCGTTATTGTCGTTTTTCTGCAACTTTTTGGCCCATTGAAAATGAATGGCGGAATGTTCAGGCTGACGATGTCACAGTGCACTGCTTCACTCTAGCAGCTACAGTGAGCTCTGCCCTCACTCTAACCCCCACTCGGTTTTTTAATGATTAAAACAACCGTTTAACCTAGAAACTTGATTTAAACTTTGTAAGAGAGGTCTGGGATCTGACTGTGAGCTGTGAAATTTTGATGCAGCAACTACTTAAACTGTTTGAAACAGGACAGTTTAAAAATGGTGAAAGAGAGGCAGACAATACTGTGGTAGTTGCACCTGGACCAACTGCCATTTTTTAAATGTGGAATGTTCAGGAATAGAACTCTCAAGTGATGTCATAATCCTCATGCCATGGCCTGCCTAATTTTCTTCCATGGGAGTGTATTGCAGCCTATAGTAGTTATCTCTAGTAGTTATCTATGTAGTCAGTGCTACTCTGCTAATTTAGCAAACGTTTGTTAGCTGTTATGCTAAAAAATGGTAGCAATGCTAACTATGCTAAAATGCAAAATAATTAACTGGGTTAAAAGTGTTACTTGGTTGACTCAGCTTGTACTTGTTAAGAGTAATGCTAACAGTACTAATTATGCTAACGATGCTAATTATGTTAACTATGCTAAAATGTGAAGTAATTAACTGTGCTAACAGTGTTGTGTAGCTATATTAACTGTAGCTATTTAGCGTTATGATAACAATGCTAGCAATGCTAACTATGCTAAAATGCTAAGTAGTTAACTGAGTTAACAGTGTTACTTAGTTAACTCAGCTAGTATTTGTTACCAGTTATGCTAATAATGCTAGCAATGTTAATTATGCTAACTATGCTAAAAATGTGAAGTAATTAACTGTGCTTACAGTGTTGTGTAGCTATATTAGCTGAGGTTATTTAGCAGTTATGCTAACATTGCTAGCAATGCTAACTATGCTAAAATGCAAGCACACTTTTTGCATTTTCTGCGAGAATGCAGTCTAGTTAAGTGTGCTTGCAAAAAGCACACTTATTGTTATCCCACCGTTTATTCTTCTTCCCTCTTCTCCTGAACCAGATCTTTCAGACGTTACTATTCCTCAGGCTTTCGAGATAGAGACACCGTTCCAACTCTAAAACGACCGGCCCGGTTTGGACAAGACCGCCTACATTTCTGTATACCGTACCTCTTGTCGTTCGTCTGTTATTGTCGTTTTTCTGCAACTTTTCCGCCATTGAAAATGAATGGCGGAATGTTCAGGCTGATGATGTCATAGTACACTGGTCCACTGTAGCAGCCAGAGTGAGCTCTGCCCTCACTCTAACCTCCACTTCGTTTTTTAATGATTAAAACTTGACAGTTTAAAAATGGTGAAAGAGAGGCAGACAATACTGTGGCAGTTGCACCTGGACCAACTGCCATTTTTTAAATGTGGAATGTTCAGGAATAGAACTCTAGAGTTATGTCATAATCCCCATGCCATGGCCTGCATAATGTTCTGCCATGGCAGTGTATTGCAGCCTATAGTGCCAATTGGTAAAAACTTTAAATAATTGGCACGCATATTTGCAAGCACACTTTTTGCATTTTCTGCGGGAATACAGTCTAGTTCTGTCTGTCTCCTGGTTCCTGCCTTGTGACAGATCTGTAAAATGATCCATTGGCTGGACTGCCAATAACAAATCAAATCCAAATCAATATATTAGACGTTTTATTTAAGTAGTGCCCCTTTAGAAGTTCTGTTATTAGCACTGATTAAACCTAAAGAGTTTACAAACTTAAAAATGATGGTTGTCAGAAATGGAACTGCAAATCAATACACTCACACATTATCATGGTATTCTGGTGTAGTCTTTTCATAAGGTTCTAAATCATTTTTAGTGGTTGAACAAAACAGACCTTCAGTAACTTCAGCAACACGCAAAAGAGAGACTTCAACCCGGCGCTCAGGTGTAGGATAGTATATCCAAGAATTGGTGCTTGTGGGGTGGGGGAATATAATCCAGAACAAAGCAGGGCCCAGGCACCCAGGAGTATATGTTGAAGGAAGTTAAAAAGCCTTTATTAGAAGTGGCTAAACATATTAAAATTTGCCAACATGTTTCGACCCACACTGTGTCTTCATCAGGGCAAAGCAAAGACACAGTGAATACTGAGAGTTTAAAAAAGTTAAGCCCCACCCATGACCCATAAGCCCCACCCATTGACATGCTCCAAAACCTCAATTTTTAACAGGGAATCATTTTTGTCATGTGCCCGTAGCAAATGTTGGGCCATTTGATAGTCAACATTACCCGTGCGTATGGCATATTTATGCTCCGCAAGTCGGTCACGTAGGCGTCTTTTTGAGCGTCCTACATAAAAAACATCAGGGGTGTTACAATTAATAAAGTCCTTTATTTTATAAACTCTTTTGGTTTTAAAGTCCATAAAAGATTTCGCTGGGACCACGTTATTGCAGTGGGGGCAATTCATGCAGCGGTATACTCCCACAGGTCTCTTAAGCCAACTCTCCTTTTTTTCTGGTGGAAGGTGGCTATGTACCAGTTTATCACGGAGAGTTGGGGCCCTTTTGTATGAGACTAAAGGTGGTTCCGGAAAGATCTGTTGGAGATCAGGATCAGAGTTTATAATGGCCCAGTTATCCTTAATAATGCGTGTTATCTGTTTTGATTCTGTGCTATATTGTGTTACAAAAAAGGGGCGGGACTGGGTGCTCTTTTTACGACCCTTCTTAATCAGAGTATCAGAGCGATTTAAGGTATGAGCTCTAGACCGTGCTCGTGCAACCAAATCTGGCTTGTAAGCCCTTTTCATGAAGCGGCCTTCATCTTCACTAGATGTGAGGTTAAAGGAAAATTTTGGTTGCCGGTGGCGTGTCTGGCGCTCAGGTTGGTGATGCGTATGTCGGTGGAATCTGGACGAGCGGGGATGGTTCCATCGGTACACCTGACCCCTGTCGTAGTCCTCCCTATCACGCTTGAACTTCCGCATTTTCAAACTCTTGATTGTAGTCTCAAGTTTGTTTATCTCATCTTTTATGGTTTCTTGGAAGGGAATCTGGTGGTCTAAAAGCGTGGGGAGTGAAGATTCAATTTCGGTGATATGTGTCTGTATTTGTTCCCTGTTTTTCTTGGCATCCTTAATCAATAGTAACATCAAGTCACTAGAGCATTTATTCAAAATCGCCTAACTTCAGTAACAGTTTTTCAGAAATCAGAATAACTTCAATTTAATAAGCAGTACAAAAAAACTATTCCAGCATTTGTAAACACGTGTTTGCTGTAACTAAGGGCACAGTTGTAAGTTGCATATGAGCTGATTTGAAGAAAGAACTTCTAAAGTAGCGCAAGTTGTTAGTTCAACAACAAATCGTTCTTCAAAGCAAGTAAGCATGGTTTCAGAGGTTTACCATCATCCAGACACATAACATTTTTATAAATACATCTGAATGTATGTGTGAGTTCCTTGGGATATTCCAAACTGAAAGCATACGTCAGGCCAAACAACAACATAAATGCCTCAGAAATGCAGAGATGGTACAAATCTCTTCATCTTATCACAAATTCTCTGCCATTTTCTGATTCCATTCTAACCGGTTCTAACCATAGATAGTAGAAGTGTCCGGTGTCCAACAATGCCAAAATCAAGGTATGGTGTGCTACCAGTGTAAAGTTATTTAATGTCAAAAAGACGCTAAAATGCATGGATGTCTATGGAATGCTAAAGGCTACTGGGCCCTTTCCGGGTTTTTTTTCACCCCATGGTTGTTTCAACTTCCTCGTCTGTTCCTGCCCCCTTGGTTCTCACATCCTGCTACAACGTTGATGATGTCAGATGTCACGCCTGAATGACACTAAAAATATATTAGTTATCAAGCAATGTGTACTCAAAAAAATCAATTCCAGTACAATTAAGATGTCTGAATTTGCTCAGAAGGCTAATACATTTAATGTTTGGTCAACTAAGTACCAGGTTTTAAGTATTAAATACACAATGTTAATATGTTGCTAGAACTGTTTGGGTTTACAGTGTAGGATTGAAAGAAAAGGGGGTCTTAGCTCTCAGGGACGGTGATAGAAATGTGCGTGCAATGTTTTCTGTCTTTTTTGCTACCTTTACTTTTAAGCTTATCTTGGTCATGTGGAATCTGACAAAAAAAGAACCATTAGGCGCATTCGACTTGATGTAAACGTTTCCATGCGTTTCCATGCGTTTGCAGTCAGTGATGCATTGTGGGATGAAAATGTTGCCTGATGGTTAGAACTTGTGTCAGACTTGCCAGAAAGGTGTGATGATGTCACCAAAATGTGACAAGGTCATATGACCTAAAAACCCACGTGAGGGAAACGCATGTAGACAAATCGTGCAAGCGCTTGTAGATGCTTCCACACGTCTACAAGCGTCTAACTACGTGTAACTTTGCCCTGGTTGGTTTAAAGTTCATTGACGTCTGGACAGGTGTGTTGTGTAGCGCTCTAGCACTGAACTTCTCATCTTATATGTACTTTATTTTAGTCCAGTTTGAAGACATATCTTTTCTCTCTCTTTTTAGCTTGTTCTGGGGCATGCAAGCAGGTTTGCAAGTTGAACACGCCTATTGTCATGGTTCTTCGTCTGGGTTTTTTCCACTCTTACCACCGCTATTTCCTGTCACTTATCTCATTATTAGTTTCAATCACTCACTCCACACTCCGTTCCCTCTCACCACCGCGTTCATTGCCCTCACCTGTGTTCCCTCTCGTCCTCGTCTGAGTGATCATGCACTGCATCTGCACTTCCTTGTTTGCCCATCACCTCGTTATCACACTCACCTGCACCGCACCCCTATTTAAACCCCTACGTTCATTTCCTCTTTGTCAGTTCGTCTGCTAACCATGGTGTTTTTCTCTTTGGCTACACGTTGACTCCTGACTGCCTTGTGATTCCCAGTGTCATGTCTTCTACCTGTTTTCTTGTTTTCCGTGCCTGTGCCCAGTCTTCGGTGTTTTGTGTGAGCACTGCTTCCTAGTGTTTCTCTCCATGTCTCCTCGGATCGGTCTCTGGCTTCTGACTCGGCTCGCCTCCTGACTACGCCCAGCTCCCCGACTCCTGGTTCACGACTTGGTCCGACTCCTGACTACGCACGGCTCTCCAACCCCTGGTTCTCGACCCGGCCCGACTCCTGACCACGTCCGACCCTCCAACTCCTGGTTCTCAACCCGAATCTGTGTGCCTGATTGAAATAAGTGTCATCTTTTCCCTTTTGTCCTGGACCATCACTTCAATGCTTTAATGCACTTCCATCACCTGACCAAAAATTGCAAAACTGATGACATAATGGTCACACCATTGCGTACATTGGACCACTTCTTCATCCATTTCATGGTTTTTCTTCTGGAACTATCACCCACTCTCTACCCATGGTCAGCTTCCGCTGTAATCTCCACAACTTGTCTGCTACCCACTTTGCCTTAGTCATTGCCTCTGCCTTCCCCCTTCCAACACTTTCTCTCCACTAGATGTCGATGCTGCCACAGAATCTCTCAGCTATACACTAACATTCTGCCTAGATACCCTGTGTCCTCTTTCCACCAAACCTGCATGCTCCACGCAGCCCTGCCCATGGCTGATGCCATCCACTCATTACGTACCACACTCAGAACTGCGGAACGAAAATGAGACAAGTCCAGCAACCCCACCAACCTAGAGGCTTTCTAATCTCTCCTAGGATCATTCTCATCCTCTGTTACGACTGCTAAAACGGATTACTACAACAACAAAAGCAGCAGCACCACTGACTCATGGAAACTCTTCTCCACTTTCAAATTGCTGCAAATTCTCCTGTCCCCAATCTCACTGCTGCCAGCTTTGCCTCCTTCTTCACAGATACGGTAACAGCCATCAGCTAACAATTCTGTGACCCCCCCCAGTCACAACCTGCTACCCCCCCCCCCCCCAGTCAACAGTGCAACACTCTTCTCTTTCACCCTTCTCTCTGAAGACAATGGGCTCTATTTTCGCGATCATAAGCGCATTGTCTAAAGTCTGCCGCGCAAGTTGCTTTGGGGGCGTTCCCGACACAATTTGGTATTTTCACGGCGGAAAAAGCGAACATTGCGCCAGGCGCATCGTTCAAAAGGGTTGGGTTAAGTTACTTCATTAGTCATGGGTGTGTTTTGGCCGTAACATACAATTAACCAATGACAATGTATACTCTCATTCCCTTTAAGAGCCAGCGGGCGCATTGTCCATAGCCTGTTGCTATTACGATGGCGGATTTACCCGGACGGGAGGAGCTTTTCGGTGGAGGAGACCGATCTGCTCGTGCGTGAAGTAAAAGCGCGTGAGTAGTTAATATTCGGGGATGGAAAGAATCCCCCCAAACCTCATAGAAGTATGGGAGGAAACATCTTTAATAATTGTGTCCTCCTTTGGCAAGAAGAGAACTTTCGAACAGTGCCCAAAGCGGTATAACAACGTTAGAAGACGTGAAACAAAAGCTTTAAACTCAAAGGAAACATCAAAAATAAAAGGTGGAGGTCCATCAAACCATTAGTCCACTAGTTTTCTTTTTGATGATTAGTCCATTTCATTTCTTACAACTTGCCACGCTGTTTATTTAAAACAACAAAAGAAATTGTAAATAAACTGCAGAACATTGCAATCGCTGTTTATTTAAAACGACAAAAGAAATGGTAAATAAACCGTAGAACATTGCTATAAACTGCACAACATTGCTATATTCTCATTATTTGTGCATGTTTGCTTACTAAAACATACAAATACATAGCTATACAGGCTATACATTTTGCAATTTTTCTGCCAGTTCAGCTCGCCTCTCTGGCGCAGGTACATCGGGGTTCTGCGCCTCTAAAATAGCTTTTGAACAATGCGCCAGTGACGAAAAAGCACATTTTTATTAATCAGAAGCGCAAATGGTTTCTACGTCCTCATAATAGCATCTGGTGCGCTTTGCGCCAGACCACACTTCTTCTTTTCGCTGAGCCGCCCGTCACGGCGCAATGTCATCTGCTATCTAGACAACGTGATTTTTTGCCTGAAAAAATGAACGTTGCGCTGGCACAGAATAGCAATGACAGCATGCGCATGTCGCGAATGCACAATGCGCCGCGGCAAAATAGGGCCCAATGTATCTAAACTTCTCACTGCCAACCATCCCATTACCTGCCCACTGAATCCCATTCCTTCTAAACTCCTGCAAGCTATCCCCCAACAGTAGTCCCACCGATCACATCCGTGGTTAATGCCTTACTGTCCTCAAGTGTATTTTCAGCTGCCTTCAAACAGGCCATGGTTACGCCACTACTGAAAAAAACCATGCTCAAACCTGCCGATGTCAAACAAAAAAGAACGTCCGGTTTCACTGCTTCCCTTCCTCTCGAAAACCAATGAGATGGCAGTCTTAAAACAGGTCACTGATTTCCTCGCTCAAAACCACCTTCTTGACCCAAAACAGTCTGGCTTTAGAAGTGGCCACTCCACTAAACAGCTCTACTTTTTGTCACAGAAGCCATAAGAGCACACACAACGCAAGGACAATCTTCGGTAGAGTCAACCACAGCATACTGCTAACCATCCTCGCAAACATGGGCATTACAGGCCAGCAATGCGCGGGTTGATCCAAGTTGAGAGGGTGCCCGCAGTCACCCGTGGTTACGAGTCACAAAAAAATATTTTTAATGATATTCGGGTCTGAGTTGGTTGGGTCATTTCAAATAAAGATGCAGACTATTTTTTTGTAATTTATATAGTAGACACATTTTTCTATGAAATACATAGACTTTATTGGCTGAAAAACTGGTGCGAAGATGCCACCAGCTCTGTAGGAGGTAGAGATGGAGGCGGCAAGAGAGAATGTAAAAACTGTGGAGTGGAAGCTCCACAAATACATGAAAAGAAGGCAATTGCTAAAATAATGAAAAATGATGACCATAGTGCTGGCTTTGTCTTGTGTACTTTCTGTGATGCTATTTATACATTTGACAGCCACAAAACTGGTACGACTAACATGGCCTGTCACAAAGGCGGCACTTTTTATTTATTTATTTATTTAACCAACAAGTGGCACCTTTTAGCCTTCATTTTAACCGTCCGTTATTGTCGTTTTTCTGCAACTTTTTGGCCCATTGAAAATGAATGGCGGAATGTTGGCACACATATTTGCAAGCACACTTTTTGCATTTTCTGCGGGAATGCAGTCTAGTTAAGTGTGCTTGCAGAGCACACTTATTGTTATCTCCCCGTTTATTATTCTTCTTCTCCTGAACCAGATCTTGAAGACGCTACTAGTCCTCAGGCTTTGGAGATAGAGACACCGTTCCAACTCTAAAACGACCGGCCCGGTTTGGACATGACCGCCTACATTTCGGTATACCGTACCTCTTGTCGTTCGTCCGTTATTGTCGTTTTTCTGCAACTTCTTGGCCCATTGAAAATGAATGGCAGAATGTTGGCACGCATATTTGCAAGCACACTTTTTGCATTTTCTGCGGGAATGCAGTCTAGTTAAGTGTGCTTGCAGAGCACACTTATTGTTATCTCCCCGTTTATTATTCTTCTTCTCCTGAACCAGATCTTGAAGACGCTACTAGTCCTCAGGCTTTGGAGATAGAGACACCGTTCCAACTCTAAAACGACCGGCCCGGTTTGGACATGACCGCCTACATTTCGGTATACCGTACCTCTTGTCGTTCGTCCGTTATTGTCGTTTTTCTGCAACTTCTTGGCCCATTGAAAATGAATGGCAGAATGTTGGCACGCATATTTGCAAGCACACTTTTTGCATTTTCTGCGGGAATGCAGTCTAGTTAAGTGTGCTTGCAGAGCACACTTATTGTTATCTCCCCGTTTATTAAGTGTGCTTGCAGAGCACACTTATTGTTATCTCCCCGTTTATTAAGTGTGCTTGCAGAGCACACTTATTGTTATCTCCCCGTTTATTATTCTTCTTCTCCTGAACCAGATCTTGAAGACGTTACTAGTCCTCAGGCTTTTGAGATAGAGACACCGTTCCAACTCTAAAACGACCGGCCCGGTTTGGACATGACCGCCTACATTTCGGTATACCGTACCTCTTGTCGTTCGTCCGTTATTGTCGTTTTTCTGCAACTTTTTGGCCCATTGAAAATGAATGGCGGAATGTTGGCACACATATTTGCAAGCACACTTTTTGCATTTTCTGCGGGAATGCAGTCTAGTTAAGTGTGCTTGCAGAGCACACTTATTGTTATCTCCCCGTTTATTATTCTTCTTCTCCTGAACCAGATCTTGAAGACGCTACTAGTCCTCAGGCTTTGGAGATAGAGACACCGTTCCAACTCTAAAACGACCGGCCCGGTTTGGACATGACCGCCTACATTTCGGTATACCGTACCTCTTGTCGTTCATCCGTTATTGTCGTTTTTCTGCAACTTCTTGGCCCATTGAAAATGAATGGCGGAATGTTGGCACGCATATTTGCAAGCACACTTTTTGCATTTTCTGCGGGAATGCAGTCTAGTTATTCTTCTTCTCCTGAACCAGATCTTGAAGACGCTACTAGTCCTCAGGCTTTGGAGATAGAGACACCGTTCCAACTCTAAAACGACCGGCCCGGTTTGGACATGACCGCCTACATTTCGGTATACCGTACCTCTTGTCGTTCGTCCGTTATTGTCGTTTTTCTGCAACTTCTTGGCCCATTGAAAATGAATGGCAGAATGTTGGCACGCATATTTGCAAGCACACTTTTTGCATTTTCTGCGGGAATGCAGTCTAGTTAAGTGTGCTTGCAGAGCACACTTATTGTTATCTCCCCGTTTATTATTCTTCTTCTCCTGAACCAGATCTTGAAGACGCTACTAGTCCTCAGGCTTTGGAGATAGAGACACCGTTCCAACTCTAAAACGACCGGCCCGGTTTGGACATGACCGCCTACATTTCGGTATACCGTACCTCTTGTCGTTCGTCCGTTATTGTCGTTTTTCTGCAACTTCTTGGCCCATTGAAAATGAATGGCAGAATGTTGGCACGCATATTTGCAAGCACACTTTTTGCATTTTCTGCGGGAATGCAGTCTAGTTATTCTTCTTCTCCTGAACCAGATCTTGAAGACGCTACTAGTCCTCAGGCTTTGGAGATAGAGACACCGTTCCAACTCTAAAACGACCGGCCCGGTTTGGACATGACCGCCTACATTTCGGTATACCGTACCTCTTGTCGTTCGTCCGTTATTGTCGTTTTTCTGCAACTTCTTGGCCCATTGAAAATGAATGGCAGAATGTTGGCACGCATATTTGCAAGCACACTTTTTGCATTTTCTGCGGGAATGCAGTCTAGTTAAGTGTGCTTGCAGAGCACACTTATTGTTATCTCCCCGTTTATTATTCTTCTTCTCCTGAACCAGATCTTGAAGACGTTACTAGTCCTCAGGCTTTTGAGATAGAGACACCGTTCCAACTCTAAAACGACCGGCCCGGTTTGGACATGACCGCCTACATTTCGGTATACCGTACCTCTTGTCGTTCGTCCGTTATTGTCGTTTTTCTGCAACTTTTTGGCCCATTGAAAATGAATGGCGGAATGTTGGCACACATATTTGCAAGCACACTTTTTGCATTTTCTGCGGGAATGCAGTCTAGTTATTATTATTATTCTCCTAGACCAGATCTTGAAGACGTTACTATTCCTCAGGCTTTCGAGATAGAGACACCGTTCCAACTCTAAAACGACCGGCCCGGTTTGGACCAGACCGCTCACAATTCTGTATACCGTACCTCTTGTCGTTCGTCCGTTATTGTCGTTTTTCTGCAACTTTTCCGCCATTGAAAATGAATGGCGGAATGTTCAGGCTGATGATGTCATAGTAAACTGGTCCACTGTAGCAGCCAGAGTGAGCTCTGCCCTCACTCTAACCTCCACTTTGTTTTTTAATGATTAAAACTTAATTTCATTTAATATAGTTATCTATGTAGTCAGTGCTGCTCTGTTAACCTAGCAAACATTTGTTAGCCGTTATCCTAACAATGCTAGCTATGCTAACTATGCTAAAATGCAAAATAATTAACTGGGTTAAAAGTGTTACTTGGATGACTCAGCTAGTATTCGTTAGCATTAATGCTAACAATGCTAATAATGCTAACTATGCTAAAATATGAAGTAATTAACTGCTTATGGTGTTGTGTCCCTATATTAGCTGAGGCTATTTAGACATTATGCTAACAATGCTAGCAATGCTAACTATGCTACAATGCAAAGTAATTAACTGGGTTAACAGTGTTACTTAGTTAACTCAGGTAGTATTTGGTAGCAGTTATGTTAACAACGCTAATTATGCTAACAATGCTAATTATGCTAACTATGCTAAAATTCAAAAGTAATTAACTGGGTTAACAGTGTTACTTAGTTAACTCAGCTAGTATTTGTTACCAGTTATGTTAACAATGCTAAAAATGCTAATTATGCTACCTATGCTAAAAATGTAAAGTAATTAACTGTGTCTACAGTGATGTGAGGCTATATTAGCCGAAGCTATTTAGCAGTAAGGCTAACATTGCTAACAATGCTAAAATGCAAGCACACTTTTTGCATTTTCTGCGGGAATGCAGTCTAGTTAAGTGTGCTTGCAGAGCACACTTATTGTTATCTCCCCGTTTATTATTCTTCTTCTCCTGAACCAGATCTTGAAGACGTTACTAGTCCTCAGGCTTTTGAGATAGAGACACCGTTCCAACTCTAAAACGACCGGCCCGGTTTGGACATGACCGCCTACATTTCGGTATACCGTACCTCTTGTCGTTCGTCCGTTATTGTCGTTTTTCTGCAACTTTTTGGCCCATTGAAAATGAATGGCGGAATGTTGGCACACATATTTGCAAGCACACTTTTTGCATTTTCTGCGGGAATGCAGTCTAGTTATTCATCTTCTCCTGAACCAGATCTTGAAGACGTTACTATTCCTCAGGCTTTTGAGATAGAGACACCGTTCCAACTCTAAAACGACCGGCCCGGTTTGGACCAGACCGCCTACATTTCTGTATACCGTACCTCTTGTCGTTCGTCCGTTATTGTCGTTTTTCTGCAACTTTTTGGCCCATTGAAAATGAATGGCGGAATGTTCAGGCTGATGATGTCATAGTACACTGGTCCACTGTAGCAGCCAGAGTGAGCTCTGCCCTCACTGTAACCTCCACTTCGTTTTTTAATTATTAAAACTTAACCACTTAACCTATAAACTTGATTTAAAGTTTGTAAGAGAGGTCTGGGACCTGACTGTGACCTGTGTAAAATTCATGTGGCAACTACTTAAACTGTTTGAGGCAGGACAGTTTAAAAATGGTGTCAGACAGTCTATGGGATTTTGCCATACATTTCATCATCTTACTGTAAACAGGTCAGGGTGCATGTCTGAAGTTTTAAATGATCAAAACTCAACCTTTTAACCTATAAATTTGATTTCAACTTTGTAAGAGAGGGCTGGGATCTGACTGTGAGCTGTGAAATTTTGATGTGGCAACTACTTAAACTTTTTGAAACAGGACAGTTTAAAAATGGTGAAAGAGAGGCAGACAATACTGTGGCAGTTGCACCTGGACCAACTGCCATTTTTTAAATGTGGAATGTTCAGGAATAGAACTCTAAAGTGATGTCATAATCCCCATGCCATGGCCTGCATAATGTTCTGCCATGGGAGTGTATTGCAGCCTATAGTAGTTATCTCTAGTAGTTATCTATGTAGTCAGTGCAACTCTGTTAACCTAGCAAACGTTTGTTAACTGTTATGCTAAAAAATGGTAGCAATGCTACCTATGCTAAAATGCAAAATAATTAACTGGGTTAAAAGTGTTACTTGGTTGACTCAGCATGTTCTTGTTAGCAGTTATGGTAACAATGCTAATTATGTTAACGATGCTAATTATATTAACTATGCTAAAATGTGAAGTAATTAACTGTGCTAACAGTGTTGTGTAGCTATATTAGCTGTAGCTATTTAGCCGTTATGGTAACAATGCTAGCAATGATAACTATGCTAAAATGTTAAGTAGTTAACTGAGTTAACAGTGTTACTAAGTTAACTCAGCTAGTATTTGTTACCAGTTATGCTAATTATGCTAACTATGCTAAAAATGTGAAGTAATTAACTGTGCTTACAGTGTTGTGTAGCTATATTAGCTGAAGCTATTTACCAGTTATGCTAACAATGGTATGCAATGCTAACTATGCTGAAATGGTAAGTAGTTAACTGAGTTAACAGTGTTACTTAGTTAACTCAGCTAGTATTTGTTACCAGTTATGCAAACAATGCTAACAATGTTAGTTATGCTAACTATGCTAAAATGTGAAGTAATTAACTGTGCTAACAGTGTTGTGTAGCTATATTAGCTGAAGCTATTTAGCCTTTATGCTAACAATGCTAGCAATGCTAACAATGCTAAAAAGCTAAGTAGTTAACTGAGTTAACAGTGTTACTTGGTTAACTCAGCTAG
This sequence comes from Setipinna tenuifilis, assembly GCA_030347295.1. Classification (NCBI taxonomy): domain Eukaryota; kingdom Metazoa; phylum Chordata; class Actinopteri; order Clupeiformes; family Engraulidae; genus Setipinna; species Setipinna tenuifilis. The sequence continues at coordinate 32,722,477 of CM059272.1, read as the reverse complement.
TATTTGTTACCAGTTATGTTAACAATGCTAACAATGCTAGTTATGCTAACTATGCTAACTATGCTAAACATGTTAAGTAAGTAACTGTGCTTACAGTATTGTGTAGCTATATTAGCTGAAGCTATGTAACAGTTATGCTAACATTGCTAGCAATGTTAACTATGCTAAAATGCAAGCACACTTTTTGCATTTTCTGCGGGAATGCAGTCTAGTTATTATTATTATTAAGTGTGCTTGCAAAAAGCACACTTATTGTTATCTCCCCGTTTATTAAGTGTGCTTGCAAAAAGCACACTTATTGTTATCCCACCATTTATTAAGTGTGCTTGCAAAAAGCACACTTATTGTTATCCCACCGTTTCTTCTTCTCCTGAACCAGATCTTTCAGACGTTACTATTCCTCAGGCTTTCGAGATAGAGACACCGTTCCAACTCTAAAACGACCGGCCCAGTTTGGACCAGACCGCCCACAATTCTGTATACCGTACCTCTTGTCGTTCGTCCGTTATTGTCGTTTTTCTGCAACTTTTTGGCCCATTGAAAATGAATGCCGGAATGTTCAGGCTGATGATGTCATAGTAAACTGGTACACTGTAGCAGCCAGAGTGAGCTCTGCCCTCACTCTAACTTCCACTTCGTTTTTTAATGATTAAAACTTAACCACTTAACCTATAAACTTCACTTAAAGTTTGTAAGAGAGGTCTGGGATCTGACTGTGACCCGTGTAAATTTCATACAGCAACTACTTAAACTGTTTGAGGCAGGACAGTTTAAAAATGGTGTCAGACAGTCTATGGGATTTTGCCATACATTTCATCATCTTACTGTAAACAGGTCAGGGTGCATGTCTGAAGTTTTAAATGATCAAAACTCAACCGTTTAACCTATAAACTTGATTTAAACTTTGTAAGAGAGGTCTGGGATCTGACTGTGAGCTGTGAAATTTTGATGTGGCAACTACTTAAACTTTTTGAAACAGGACAGTTTAAAAATGTTGAAAGAGAGGCAGAGAATACTGTGGCAGTTGCACCTGGACCAACTGCCATTTTTTAAATGTGGAATGTTCAGGAATAGAACTCTTGAGTGATGTCATAATCCCCATGCCATGGCCTGCATAATGTTCTGCCATGGGAGTGTATTGCAGCCTATAGTAATTATCTCTAGTAGTTATCTATGTAGTCAGTGCTGCTCTGTTAACCTAGCAAACATTTGTTAGCCGTTATGTTAACAATGCTAGCTATGCTAACTATGCTAAAATGCAAAATAATTAACTGGGTTAAAAGTGTTACTCGGTTGACTCAGCTTGTACTTGTTAGCAATTATGCTAATAATGCTAACAATGCCAATTATGCTAACTATGCTAAAATGTGAAGTAAGTAACTGTGATAACATTGTTGTGTAGCTATATTAGCTGAGGCTATTTAGCCATTATGCTAACAATGCTAACTATGCTAAAATGCAAAGTAATTAACTGGGTTAACAGTGTTACTTGGTTAACTCAGCTAGTATTCGTTAACAGTTGTGCTAATAACGCTAATTATGCTAATAATGTTAATTATGCTAACTATGCTAAAATGTGAAGTAATTAACTGTGCTTACAGTGTTGTGTAGCTATATTAGTTGAAGCTATTTAGAAGCTATGCTAACATTGCTAACAATGCTAAAATGCAAGCACACTTTTTGCATTTTCTGCGGGAATGCAGTCTAGTTCTTCTTCTTCTTCTTCTTCTTCTCCTGAACCAGATCTTGAAGACGTTACTAATCCTCAGGCTTTCGAGATAGAGACACCGTTCCAACTCTAAAACGACAGGCCCGGTTTGGACCAGACCGCCTACAATTCTGTATGCCATACCTCTTGTCGTTCGTCCGTTATTGTCGTTTTTCTGCAACTTTTTGGCCCATTGAAAATGAATGGCGGAATGTTCAGGCTGACGATGTCACAGTGCACTGCTTCACTCTAGCAGCTACAGTGAGCTCTGCCCTCACTCTAACCCCCACTCGGTTTTTTAATGATTAAAACAACCGTTTAACCTAGAAACTTGATTTAAACTTTGTAAGAGAGGTCTGGGATCTGACTGTGAGCTGTGAAATTTTGATGCAGCAACTACTTAAACTGTTTGAAACAGGACAGTTTAAAAATGGTGAAAGAGAGGCAGACAATACTGTGGTAGTTGCACCTGGACCAACTGCCATTTTTTAAATGTGGAATGTTCAGGAATAGAACTCTCAAGTGATGTCATAATCCTCATGCCATGGCCTGCCTAATTTTCTTCCATGGGAGTGTATTGCAGCCTATAGTAGTTATCTCTAGTAGTTATCTATGTAGTCAGTGCTACTCTGCTAATTTAGCAAACGTTTGTTAGCTGTTATGCTAAAAAATGGTAGCAATGCTAACTATGCTAAAATGCAAAATAATTAACTGGGTTAAAAGTGTTACTTGGTTGACTCAGCTTGTACTTGTTAAGAGTAATGCTAACAGTACTAATTACGCTAACGATGCTAATTATGTTAACTATGCTAAAATGTGAAGTAATTAACTGTGCTAACAGTGTTGTGTAGCTATATTAACTGTAGCTATTTAGCGTTATGATAACAATGCTAGCAATGCTAACTATGCTAAAATGCTAAGTAGTTAACTGAGTTAACAGTGTTACTTAGTTAACTCAGCTAGTATTTGTTACCAGTTATGCTAATAATGCTAGCAATGTTAATTATGCTAACTATGCTAAAAATGTGAAGTAATTAACTGTGCTTACAGTGTTGTGTAGCTATATTAGCTGAGGTTATTTAGCAGTTATGCTAACATTGCTAGCAATGCTAACTATGCTAAAATGCAAGCACACTTTTTGCATTTTCTGCGAGAATGCAGTCTAGTTAAGTGTGCTTGCAAAAAGCACACTTATTGTTATCCCACCGTTTATTCTTCTTCCCTCTTCTCCTGAACCAGATCTTTCAGACGTTACTATTCCTCAGGCTTTCGAGATAGAGACACCGTTCCAACTCTAAAACGACCGGCCCGGTTTGGACAAGACCGCCTACATTTCTGTATACCGTACCTCTTGTCGTTCGTCTGTTATTGTCGTTTTTCTGCAACTTTTCCGCCATTGAAAATGAATGGCGGAATGTTCAGGCTGATGATGTCATAGTACACTGGTCCACTGTAGCAGCCAGAGTGAGCTCTGCCCTCACTCTAACCTCCACTTCGTTTTTTAATGATTAAAACTTGACAGTTTAAAAATGGTGAAAGAGAGGCAGACAATACTGTGGCAGTTGCACCTGGACCAACTGCCATTTTTTAAATGTGGAATGTTCAGGAATAGAACTCTAGAGTTATGTCATAATCCCCATGCCATGGCCTGCATAATGTTCTGCCATGGCAGTGTATTGCAGCCTATAGTGCCAATTGGTAAAAACTTTAAATAATTGGCACGCATATTTGCAAGCACACTTTTTGCATTTTCTGCGGGAATACAGTCTAGTTCTGTCTGTCTCCTGGTTCCTGCCTTGTGACAGATCTGTAAAATGATCCATTGGCTGGACTGCCAATAACAAATCAAATCCAAATCAATATATTAGACGTTTTATTTAAGTAGTGCCCCTTTAGAAGTTCTGTTATTAGCACTGATTAAACCTAAAGAGTTTACAAACTTAAAAATGATGGTTGTCAGAAATGGAACTGCAAATCAATACACTCACACATTATCATGGTATTCTGGTGTAGTCTTTTCATAAGGTTCTAAATCATTTTTAGTGGTTGAACAAAACAGACCTTCAGTAACTTCAGCAACACGCAAAAGAGAGACTTCAACCCGGCGCTCAGGTGTAGGATAGTATATCCAAGAATTGGTGCTTGTGGGGTGGGGGAATATAATCCAGAACAAAGCAGGGCCCAGGCACCCAGGAGTATATGTTGAAGGAAGTTAAAAAGCCTTTATTAGAAGTGGCTAAACATATTAAAATTTGCCAACATGTTTCGACCCACACTGTGTCTTCATCAGGGCAAAGCAAAGACACAGTGAATACTGAGAGTTTAAAAAAGTTAAGCCCCACCCATGACCCATAAGCCCCACCCATTGACATGCTCCAAAACCTCAATTTTTAACAGGGAATCATTTTTGTCATGTGCCCGTAGCAAATGTTGGGCCATTTGATAGTCAACATTACCCGTGCGTATGGCATATTTATGCTCCGCAAGTCGGTCACGTAGGCGTCTTTTTGAGCGTCCTACATAAAAAACATCAGGGGTGTTACAATTAATAAAGTCCTTTATTTTATAAACTCTTTTGGTTTTAAAGTCCATAAAAGATTTCGCTGGGACCACGTTATTGCAGTGGGGGCAATTCATGCAGCGGTATACTCCCACAGGTCTCTTAAGCCAACTCTCCTTTTTTTCTGGTGGAAGGTGGCTATGTACCAGTTTATCACGGAGAGTTGGGGCCCTTTTGTATGAGACTAAAGGTGGTTCCGGAAAGATCTGTTGGAGATCAGGATCAGAGTTTATAATGGCCCAGTTATCCTTAATAATGCGTGTTATCTGTTTTGATTCTGTGCTATATTGTGTTACAAAAAAGGGGCGGGACTGGGTGCTCTTTTTACGACCCTTCTTAATCAGAGTATCAGAGCGATTTAAGGTATGAGCTCTAGACCGTGCTCGTGCAACCAAATCTGGCTTGTAAGCCCTTTTCATGAAGCGGCCTTCATCTTCACTAGATGTGAGGTTAAAGGAAAATTTTGGTTGCCGGTGGCGTGTCTGGCGCTCAGGTTGGTGATGCGTATGTCGGTGGAATCTGGACGAGCGGGGATGGTTCCATCGGTACACCTGACCCCTGTCGTAGTCCTCCCTATCACGCTTGAACTTCCGCATTTTCAAACTCTTGATTGTAGTCTCAAGTTTGTTTATCTCATCTTTTATGGTTTCTTGGAAGGGAATCTGGTGGTCTAAAAGCGTGGGGAGTGAAGATTCAATTTCGGTGATATGTGTCTGTATTTGTTCCCTGTTTTTCTTGGCATCCTTAATCAATAGTAACATCAAGTCACTAGAGCATTTATTCAAAATCGCCTAACTTCAGTAACAGTTTTTCAGAAATCAGAATAACTTCAATTTAATAAGCAGTACAAAAAAACTATTCCAGCATTTGTAAACACGTGTTTGCTGTAACTAAGGGCACAGTTGTAAGTTGCATATGAGCTGATTTGAAGAAAGAACTTCTAAAGTAGCGCAAGTTGTTAGTTCAACAACAAATCGTTCTTCAAAGCAAGTAAGCATGGTTTCAGAGGTTTACCATCATCCAGACACATAACATTTTTATAAATACATCTGAATGTATGTGTGAGTTCCTTGGGATATTCCAAACTGAAAGCATACGTCAGGCCAAACAACAACATAAATGCCTCAGAAATGCAGAGATGGTACAAATCTCTTCATCTTATCACAAATTCTCTGCCATTTTCTGATTCCATTCTAACCGGTTCTAACCATAGATAGTAGAAGTGTCCGGTGTCCAACAATGCCAAAATCAAGGTATGGTGTGCTACCAGTGTAAAGTTATTTAATGTCAAAAAGACGCTAAAATGCATGGATGTCTATGGAATGCTAAAGGCTACTGGGCCCTTTCCGGGTTTTTTTTCACCCCATGGTTGTTTCAACTTCCTCGTCTGTTCCTGCCCCCTTGGTTCTCACATCCTGCTACAACGTTGATGATGTCAGATGTCACGCCTGAATGACACTAAAAATATATTAGTTATCAAGCAATGTGTACTCAAAAAAATCAATTCCAGTACAATTAAGATGTCTGAATTTGCTCAGAAGGCTAATACATTTAATGTTTGGTCAACTAAGTACCAGGTTTTAAGTATTAAATACACAATGTTAATATGTTGCTAGAACTGTTTGGGTTTACAGTGTAGGATTGAAAGAAAAGGGGGTCTTAGCTCTCAGGGACGGTGATAGAAATGTGCGTGCAATGTTTTCTGTCTTTTTTGCTACCTTTACTTTTAAGCTTATCTTGGTCATGTGGAATCTGACAAAAAAAGAACCATTAGGCGCATTCGACTTGATGTAAACGTTTCCATGCGTTTCCATGCGTTTGCAGTCAGTGATGCATTGTGGGATGAAAATGTTGCCTGATGGTTAGAACTTGTGTCAGACTTGCCAGAAAGGTGTGATGATGTCACCAAAATGTGACAAGGTCATATGACCTAAAAACCCACGTGAGGGAAACGCATGTAGACAAATCGTGCAAGCGCTTGTAGATGCTTCCACACGTCTACAAGCGTCTAACTACGTGTAACTTTGCCCTGGTTGGTTTAAAGTTCATTGACGTCTGGACAGGTGTGTTGTGTAGCGCTCTAGCACTGAACTTCTCATCTTATATGTACTTTATTTTAGTCCAGTTTGAAGACATATCTTTTCTCTCTCTTTTTAGCTTGTTCTGGGGCATGCAAGCAGGTTTGCAAGTTGAACACGCCTATTGTCATGGTTCTTCGTCTGGGTTTTTTCCACTCTTACCACCGCTATTTCCTGTCACTTATCTCATTATTAGTTTCAATCACTCACTCCACACTCCGTTCCCTCTCACCACTGCGTTCATTGCCCTCACCTGTGTTCCCTCTCGTCCTCGTCTGAGTGATCATGCACTGCATCTGCACTTCCTTGTTTGCCCATCACCTCGTTATCACACTCACCTGCACCGCACCCCTATTTAAACCCCTACGTTCATTTCCTCTTTGTCAGTTCGTCTGCTAACCATGGTGTTTTTCTCTTTGGCTACACGTTGACTCCTGACTGCCTTGTGATTCCCAGTGTCATGTCTTCTACCTGTTTTCTTGTTTTCCGTGCCTGTGCCCAGTCTTCGGTGTTTTGTGTGAGCACTGCTTCCTAGTGTTTCTCTCCATGTCTCCTCGGATCGGTCTCTGGCTTCTGACTCGGCTCGCCTCCTGACTACGCCCAGCTCCCCGACTCCTGGTTCACGACTTGGTCCGACTCCTGACTACGCACGGCTCTCCAACCCCTGGTTCTCGACCCGGCCCGACTCCTGACCACGTCCGACCCTCCAACTCCTGGTTCTCAACCCGAATCTGTGTGCCTGATTGAAATAAGTGTCATCTTTTCCCTTTTGTCCTGGACCATCACTTCAATGCTTTAATGCACTTCCATCACCTGACCAAAAATTGCAAAACTGATGACATAATGGTCACACCATTGCGTACATTGGACCACTTCTTCATCCATTTCATGGTTTTTCTTCTGGAACTATCACCCACTCTCTACCCATGGTCAGCTTCCGCTGTAATCTCCACAACTTGTCTGCTACCCACTTTGCCTTAGTCATTGCCTCTGCCTTCCCCCTTCCAACACTTTCTCTCCACTAGATGTCGATGCTGCCACAGAATCTCTCAGCTATACACTAACATTCTGCCTAGATACCCTGTGTCCTCTTTCCACCAAACCTGCATGCTCCACGCAGCCCTGCCCATGGCTGATGCCATCCACTCATTACGTACCACACTCAGAACTGCGGAACGAAAATGAGACAAGTCCAGCAACCCCACCAACCTAGAGGCTTTCTAATCTCTCCTAGGATCATTCTCATCCTCTGTTACGACTGCTAAAACGGATTACTACAACAACAAAAGCAGCAGCACCACTGACTCATGGAAACTCTTCTCCACTTTCAAATTGCTGCAAATTCTCCTGTCCCCAATCTCACTGCTGCCAGCTTTGCCTCCTTCTTCACAGATACGGTAACAGCCATCAGCTAACAATTCTGTGACCCCCCCCAGTCACAACCTGCTACCCCCCCCCCCCAGTCAACAGTGCAACACTCTTCTCTTTCACCCTTCTCTCTGAAGACAATGGGCTCTATTTTCGCGATCATAAGCGCATTGTCTAAAGTCTGCCGCGCAAGTTGCTTTGGGGGCGTTCCCGACACAATTTGGTATTTTCACGGCGGAAAAAGCGAACATTGCGCCAGGCGCATCGTTCAAAAGGGTTGGGTTAAGTTACTTCATTAGTCATGGGTGTGTTTTGGCCGTAACATACAATTAACCAATGACAATGTATACTCTCATTCCCTTTAAGAGCCAGCGGGCGCATTGTCCATAGCCTGTTGCTATTACGATGGCGGATTTACCCGGACGGGAGGAGCTTTTCGGTGGAGGAGACCGATCTGCTCGTGCGTGAAGTAAAAGCGCGTGAGTAGTTAATATTCGGGGATGGAAAGAATCCCCCCAAACCTCATAGAAGTATGGGAGGAAACATCTTTAATAATTGTGTCCTCCTTTGGCAAGAAGAGAACTTTCGAACAGTGCCCAAAGCGGTATAACAACGTTAGAAGACGTGAAACAAAAGCTTTAAACTCAAAGGAAACATCAAAAATAAAAGGTGGAGGTCCATCAAACCATTAGTCCACTAGTTTTCTTTTTGATGATTAGTCCATTTCATTTCTTACAACTTGCCACGCTGTTTATTTAAAACAACAAAAGAAATTGTAAATAAACTGCAGAACATTGCAATCGCTGTTTATTTAAAACGACAAAAGAAATGGTAAATAAACCGTAGAACATTGCTATAAACTGCACAACATTGCTATATTCTCATTATTTGTGCATGTTTGCTTACTAAAACATACAAATACATAGCTATACAGGCTATACATTTTGCAATTTTTCTGCCAGTTCAGCTCGCCTCTCTGGCGCAGGTACATCGGGGTTCTGCGCCTCTAAAATAGCTTTTGAACAATGCGCCAGTGACGAAAAAGCACATTTTTATTAATCAGAAGCGCAAATGGTTTCTACGTCCTCATAATAGCATCTGGTGCGCTTTGCGCCAGACCACACTTCTTCTTTTCGCTGAGCCGCCCGTCACGGCGCAATGTCATCTGCTATCTAGACAACGTGATTTTTTGCCTGAAAAAATGAACGTTGCGCTGGCACAGAATAGCAATGACAGCATGCGCATGTCGCGAATGCACAATGCGCCGCGGCAAAATAGGGCCCAATGTATCTAAACTTCTCACTGCCAACCATCCCATTACCTGCCCACTGAATCCCATTCCTTCTAAACTCCTGCAAGCTATCCCCCAACAGTAGTCCCACCGATCACATCCGTGGTTAATGCCTTACTGTCCTCAAGTGTATTTTCAGCTGCCTTCAAACAGGCCATGGTTACGCCACTACTGAAAAAAACCATGCTCAAACCTGCCGATGTCAAACAAAAAAGAACGTCCGGTTTCACTGCTTCCCTTCCTCTCGAAAACCAATGAGATGGCAGTCTTAAAACAGGTCACTGATTTCCTCGCTCAAAACCACCTTCTTGACCCAAAACAGTCTGGCTTTAGAAGTGGCCACTCCACTAAACAGCTCTACTTTTTGTCACAGAAGCCATAAGAGCACACACAACGCAAGGACAATCTTCGGTAGAGTCAACCACAGCATACTGCTAACCATCCTCGCAAACATGGGCATTACAGGCCAGCAATGCGCGGGTTGATCCAAGTTGAGAGGGTGCCCGCAGTCACCCGTGGTTACGAGTCACAAAAAAATATTTTTAATGATATTCGGGTCTGAGTTGGTTGGGTCATTTCAAATAAAGATGCAGACTATTTTTTTGTAATTTATATAGTAGACACATTTTTCTATGAAATACATAGACTTTATTGGCTGAAAAACTGGTGCGAAGATGCCACCAGCTCTGTAGGAGGTAGAGATGGAGGCGGCAAGAGAGAATGTAAAAACTGTGGAGTGGAAGCTCCACAAATACATGAAAAGAAGGCAATTGCTAAAATAATGAAAAATGATGACCATAGTGCTGGCTTTGTCTTGTGTACTTTCTGTGATGCTATTTATACATTTGACAGCCACAAAACTGGTACGACTAACATGGCCTGTCACAAAGGCGGCACTTTTTATTTATTTATTTATTTAACCAACAAGTGGCACCTTTTAGCCTTCATTTTAAGACCAGGTTAGGCTTACTGAAGGCTATATATGTTGGGTGTTTCCGAATATTTCTATTTATAGGCACATTGTATGCACAATTGTAGCCTCAGTCTTTGGCCACCTGTTGTGGTCCACCTTAAAGACATTAATAAAGAGCTATGAACATATTCTGTGCTTTTTGTGCTTGTGAGAGCTTCAATTAGGCATGCACGTGACGAAGTAGACTATTGTAATACAATTTGTAGTGGGAAATCCTTATTTATTTTAAATGCTGAGCATTATTAACTTTTGAACACGCTGAACTGAGCAATGCCATCGGACGGGTGCGGGTCGTTCAGACATGGACCTGCGCATCACTGTTACAGGTGTAGCATACACCTGGTTCAAATCCTACCTCACTGCTCCTTTAATGTGTCATGGCAAGGTCATCTGTCATCAACTTACACCCTCTCCACAGGAGGGCCCCAAGGGTCGGTGCTGGGACGTCTTCTGTTCACCATCCACACCACCTTACTAGCCCATTGCTGTGCTGATGACACACAGCTGTACCTATCATTTCAGCCTGATGACACCCGAGTTAGAAGTGCTACTTAATGATGTGTAGGAGCACAGTCACTTCCTTTTCTCGAAATAAAAAATAGGTGGTCCAATAGGTGGCGTACATGGGAGGATATTGTAGCATAAGGTCAGTGCTGTTGGCCAGGGGTGTAAGAGTTGGGAGGATGTCAGGAGGAAGTGGATCGATTACTCAAGTGTGTACAAGAGAAGGGCAGTATCAAAAAGAAGATCCCAAAGGCAGACAGAATCGGGGGTACACCAACATACCTCCCCTGACAGCACAGAAGAAGAAAGTAATCAGGATTTTAGGAAGAGAAGCTGTTGAAAGCATTCCTGGGGGCATTGACTACTCCCTTCAGTCAACACCATCTTGCTCACAGGACCACGCTTCTCTGACACAGAACAGAAACGTCATGAGATGGACAAGGATTGGAACTGGATTTTACCCCACATGGTGAGTTTAAACACCATGTTTGTTATTGGAAGGTTACATTATCGGTTTACATTGCTCTAATTATGGTTTCCATCTCACTACAGATCAGTAGATGCCAAACCTTGTTTTGAAATAGATTTTCTTTTTCTTTGTTGGGGTTTTAAAAAGGCAATAAAAGCTTCACATATAGTGCACATGACTGCTTCTCTGCATGTTCTCAGTGGTAGTGTACATACTACATTTAGATCATGCATCAGTCCTACAATTGTCCAAGGAATGTGCATGGCCTTTGTACTGGAGTGCAGATACAGTTCTTCCCCATTAGTTACACACTAAAAACAATATTTTGAAAAAACTCCCACACAATACAGTTCACACACTGTCAAATAAAATCAACTGCAATTACAAAAAGATATAGGAGCATTTGCACCAGGACCGCTAAATTCCTTTATTTTAATATAAGATAACCTTATTGGTAACACTGTACTTGATGGGTGAGCAGGGGCGTCGTTAGACCTGGACATTCGGGGCTATAGCCCCGGATCTTCTGGGAATAGCCCCGGATCAGTGGCGGCTGTACGCACAAGGCATCTTGGGGAGAGAGTTTTTTTTTTTTTTAATTATTATTATTGTTACGGCTATTGATGCTTTGGCAATGCAGCATATGATGTCTTGAGAATAAAGCACATTTTAATTGAAATTGAATTTGAGAGAGACAGAGAGAGACGTCTGTGTAAGAGAACTGAACGCGATTTAATGCAAAGAGTTTATACAAACACTTGGCTACCCCTCCCCCACTCTCATGAAAAAATGATGCATCAGTCAAGAATTACATCGCAGGCTACCTCCAGTCAGCTACTTAGGCTACTACTAGACATGCACAACTGGGTGAATCCCGAGTTCTGGTTGGTCAAATAGTGAGGGTTGCTCGCATACAGAATATACCAACATGCTTGGCCTACAATAAAAGAACTGTTGATGTTTAAAAAGTGCACTTGCAATCGTGAAACTAAGTAAGATGTCAGGATGGGTTAGCAAGAACACAATTGGATCATAGCTACACCAACTTAAGGTAGGACAGGAGGTTTCCTTCATGGCATGCCTGCCGTGGCACTAGTTACCAAGACAGTCACAAGTAATATTATTTTCATTGCATCTAAAGTCATTTGACGTAGGATTTATCGTCTACTTATTGTGACTTCTACTAGCGTCAAATACATAGCATGACAGGCTAGTCACTGTCTGACAGCTAGCGCCACCTTATCAAACTTTTGACCGCACGCGTAAACCTATTTAGCTAGTAATAATCTGTTGAATATGGCAGGGGGGTTGTAGTCTTTGTGATTGCTGTTAATTTACAACTTAATTCTGTAGGCGTCCATGAATTTACTTTGTTGTTCGCCATGTATGTAGCTGACATTTTAATTATTGTGTACCCCTGTGTGCGTGGGCGTGTGGCAGTGTTGTTCACTAGATTTGTTCACTAATGTTTATTGTTCATGTGTAGTTCATATTATTCATCTTCAAGTTCAAGTTAGTCGTTGTGTTGTAAATATAGATTGACACTTCATAGTAAAACTAGCATAGCCTGCAGCACGCATGCGTTTTTTTTTTGGGGGGGGTCGGTCACACAGAACCGCAAGTAAATCTGACCTGACCATATGCTATATGGGCAGATTTAGATTTTTTTGTCACAAATTCAACGTCGGTATTCTTTCTTGTTTATGTGTAGTATAAAGGTGTTTAATAAGCTATAGGCTATTTCAATATCACATTTTGGCTGCTAATGTATGTGGTGCACTTTGGCAGTTGACGTTCACAAGCTATCCTATCTTTAATGCAAACATTGAACTACTTGTACATGGCCCTTGAGTCATGGAGTTGGCCTTTCCTTTTATTTCTAAACTATGTTAAAATTGCATGTTCATCAGCCCAATTTTCAAAAATTCTCGGGGGAGAAACCCCCGAACCCCCCAAAACAATTACTCTTCTGGGCTATAGCCCCGAATGTTCTACATACCTAACGACACCCCTGCGGGTGAGTTTATAACACGGAAGCATTCATGACGGTTTCATTAAACATGACCCAACATTCATACCAAACCTTTCAGAAATGTGGAAGACAGAACGATGACAACTTGTCAAAATACAAGTTCAACAATCGCAAAGCAGAATTGCCGTTTTTGTTCCAAACCCGATCATGTCACATCTGAGTCAATGGGCTAGCCCAGTGCCAAAAAGACAAAACAAGCAAACAATTTTCATTTCAAATACAGGTCGGCTGAATGTAGGTTAGGTTTTAAATTTGCCTCCAATATTCCACAAAGAATACCATTAATTTAATCTCCAGCCTTTCATGAATATCTTATGAAGTCTACATCAAATGTCACTTTACTATACAAGTTGTCAAGTATTCATAATCACTGAGTTTAACACTGAAAGGTAAACTACCCTACATTCAACTGACCTGTACTGTAACCTGGAATGGTTGGACATTTCATGAGAAATGAGAAACCATCTGTAAAGGTTACATTATAAAACAAAACATTTTTATGAAACAAAAATTATTTGCTTGACCCATGTTCCGTCTCTTTGGTACTGGACTATTCCATTGAGTCAGATGTGGTGTGATCAGGTAAAAGGTTTGAAACAAAAACGGCAATGCTGCTTTGCAATTGTTGTACTTTTATTTTGACAAGTTGTCGTCATTCAGTCTTCCACATTCATGAAAGATTTGGGATGAGTGTTGAGTCATGTCCCATGAAACAGTCATGAATGCATTATGAACTCACCCATCACGTAAAGTGTTACCACTTTATTTCTTTATTCTGCAGGCTGTGAGCTGTTGAGTTGTGTGCTATGTATAGGGTACTGCTAGCACTTTGTGTGTAGCACTTTTGTAGGTGTGTGTGTGTGTGTGTGTGTGTGTCATGTGCTATGTATATGGGTGCAACTGATGATTTTAAGTTGCTTTGCTAGGAGGAGCGTAATTTCATTTGTGGAAGTACAGGGAAAATGACAATAAACATCAATTTGAGTGATTTAGGCAATGGGCAAAAACTGCAATACTTGGTACATTTTGGAAAACTTTGTAGGTTTGGAAAACTTAAATATTAGATATTCTAATAGGGCATAGGCTACACAATCACATTATGAACTGTGAATCTAATTACGAAATTAACATGTGAGTTAGATCTTTCTCAAAATTGATCTAATCTCAATTATCCCCTTAGTCATGACAGGTGACAAGTGATTAGTTCCTCAATACAGGTAGAGGGTCCATGTGTGTGAACCAAATGGATAACATGGTAGCTTTACAGTGTATCCTACACTTGAATCATGACAGAAGGTGTTGGAGAAGTTCATGCCCGCATGCATAATCATTACAGCCCATTAGATATTCTATCTGATGAAGCAGTCATTTCCAGGCTGCCCAAACACATCATCCTGGAGCTCATTCACAGCCTGGAGCACAGGTCCAGAGGCCGACCGGCTGCACCTATGCCTTCACACTAGCAGTGCAGGTGCTAGCTGCCCTGCAGTTTTATGGTACAGGCAGCTTCCTGAAGGTTGTTGGTGATGGGCTGAAGCCCAGCAAGTCCTCGGAAAGTGGTGCTATGACAGTACACCCTTGCTGGTGCAGCATGTGCAAACAGTCAAATTCCGCGGCACTGTAAAGAACATCTGCAGACAAACCACGTGTTCTTTGCAATAGGTCAGCTGGCCTGTTGCTGTTGATGGTACATTAATTCCTATTGCGAGCTTAGTAGTGAATGAGCTTTGTTGTATGTGCAGAAAGGGGTACCCACCATCAATGTTCAGGTCACCTGCGATGCACAAGGCTTGTTCATCACCACTGTGGTTGTAAAATGGCCTGGAAGCACCCACAACTCATTCATGTCAAAATGTTCAGTAAAAGACCCATACAAAAGATGTGACAAAAAATGTGTACAGTGTTTTGGATAAATCGTTTAATCTGTCTTAATGCAGTGTATGGCACAACATTCAGAGTAGATTGTGGTGTCTATACACAGACGTGAGGTGTGAAGTTGTTAAAACAGCATTATTAAAAATAAATAAATGTATCCTTTGCTTTATTTAGCATATAGGTGCTAACCAAACTCTAAACACATAGCAAACATGGTTTTCCTAATAAACCAAGATGATGCACAGCAACACCAATTTGAGTTTACCTACAGGTGTGGCTTTTGTAGTTCAGAGAAAATATAAATGTTATCTAGATCAATTAAAGAATTCCCTGAAACTATATGAAATAATTTGTGAGAGGACATTCATTGAAAGCACATTCAGGTTTGTGAAGAGATTATGTGGGTGTACTGTGCATGTTGTGTAACTGCCAGACATTAGTCATAGGACTGTGTGTACACATGGTCCAGTTGGAAGTTAAAATCAGAGATTATTACATTAAGTTATTAACATAACATATTTATGAGCTATAGAATTGTATAAACAACATTTTCTATCCAATGTTTTTTTTTTTACATCCAATGCTTTACTGAGTCAAATAGTACATATCACATAACATAACATTGTGTTATTAGGCCATGGATAGTAGGGTAATATCTAAGCAGCTCCATTGGCCTTGCTGTTACATGTGTAATGTATGAACATTGCAAACAGTTAGTTCCTCTACATGACTGTTGGTCTTCTTATCAGCAAGAGCTGCCAGGAAGCTCAACATAAGAGAGTCCCACTCTTCTGGCAGAAGCATCAACAGGAACCCCAGGCAGATACAGCAGGTAGCCACCAAACGAACCACACTGAAAGTTACCTCATGCTTCAGGACATCCACAGCTTTAGGGCAGATAAAAATGAATATTACACATATCCATTACAGACACGGGCTAAAAAAATATTGCAATACTTGTTTTTTTTCCTTTTCATGAAAGGAATTAGCTTAATTTATAATAATTATTTGAGGGCAATTGGAAGTAACATTAATGCTGTGATAATAAAAACAATGTGGACCTAGTTTATGGAACTAGATGTACCGCTTAGAGCAGTACACGTATGACCGCCGCATGGTATTGATTTTTGGCTACCCTACATAATACGGTATTTTATTTATCAAATGTATGCCATACGGCGTTGATGGGTCTCATGTTCACAAATCCTGGTTTTAAATGGTTATGCTCTGTAGGTCTAACTGCTGGACTTTGACCACAAGAGGAGCTCCTGAGTTGGAAATCGTGATGTGAGCTGCTAGTGCTATGGCATTTTATGCCAATATTTCTACCATTCAAGCAGGTGAGTATGGAGCCAGGGAAAACTCAGGTGAAACATTTTAAATACCTTCATGCTCACATGCATAACATCGCTGGCATGATTTACTAAACTCTGACCATGCTTTATACGATGTGCGAACGTTATTGAAAATCGTGAGTACAATGTCATTCGGCGATGGTGCATAGCCCTATGTGTTAGAAGTTTCGCCATCTTATCTCGTATTGAACAGCCTTTGGACATGGTGCGGCTTCTGTAGTGTTGACAGATGGTGTGGTGTCACAAGAGACTGCATCCTGGACGGACGATACATTCCCTGGCGATGGCATAAACCTCAACTAAGCATGGGTCTATCTGCTGGAGCAACTGGGAACATCACCCCATCCACACTGCACTCCGACACACCGGGAGGGTATAATCACCTGACAACTGCCTAACTAGACTGCATTCCCGCAGAAAATGCAAAAAGTGTACTTGCAAATATGCGTGCCAATTATTTAAAGTTTTTACCAATTGGCACTATAGGCTGCAATACACTGCCATGGCAGAACATTATGCAGGCCATGGCATGGGGATTATGACATCACTCAAGAGTTCTATTCCTGAACATTCCACATTTAAAAAATGTCAGTTGGTCCAGGTGCAACTGCCACAGTATTGTCTGCCTCTCTTTCACCATTTTTAAACTGTCCTGTTTCAAACAGTTTAAGTAGTTGCCGCATCAAAATTTCACAGCTCACAGTCAGATCCCAGACCTCTCTTACAAAGTTTAAATCAAGTTTATAGGTCAAACGGTTGAGTTTTGATCATTTAAAACTTCAGACATGCACCCTGACCTGTTTACAGTAAGATGATGAAATGTATGGCAAAATCCCATAGACTGTCTGACACCATTTTTAAACTGTCCTGCCTCAAACAGTTTAAATAGTTGCAGCATGAAATTTACACATGTCACAGTCAGATCGCAGACCTCTCTTACAAACTTTAAATCAAGTTTATAGGTTAAGCAGTTGAGTTTTAATCATTAAAAAAACGAGTGGAGGTTAGAGTGAGGGCAGAGCTCACTCTGACTGCTAGAGTCGAGCAGTGTACTCTGACATCATCAGCCTGAACATTCCACCATTCATTTTCAATGGCGGAAAAGTTGCAGAAAAACGACAATAACGGACGAACGACAAGAGGTACGGTATACAGAATTGTAGGCGGTCTGGTCCAAACCGGGCCGGTCGTTTTAGAGTTGGAACGGTGTCTCTATCTCGAAAGCCTGAGGAATAGTAACGTCTTCAAGATCTGGTTCAGGAGAATAATAATAACTAGACTGCATTCCCGCAGAAAATGCAAAAAGTGTGCTTGCAAATATGCGTGCCAACATTCTGCCATTCATTTTCAATGGGCCAAGAAGTTGCAGAAAAACGACAATAACGGACGAACGACAAGAGGTACGGTATACCGAAATGTAGGCGGTCATGTCCAAACCGGGCCGGTCGTTTTAGAGTTGGAACGGTGTCTCTATCTCCAAAGCCTGAGGACTAGTAGCGTCTTCAAGATCTGGTTCAGGAGAAGAAGAATAATAAACGGGGAGATAACAATAAGTGTGCTCTGCAAGCACACTTAACTAGACTGCATTCCCGCAGAAAATGCAAAAAGTGTGCTTGCATTTTAGCATTGTTAGCAATGTTAGCATAACTGGTAAATATCTTCGGTAATATAGCTACACAACACTGTAAGCACAGTTAATTACTTCACATTTTAGCATAGTTAACATAATTAGCATTGTTAACATCATTAGCATTGTTAACATAACTGTTAACAAAAACTAGCTGTGTTAACTAAGTAACGCTGTTAACCCAGTTAATTACTGTACATTTTAGCATAGTTAACATTGTTAGCATAACGGCTAAATAGCTTCAGCTAATATAACTACACAACACTGTTGGCACAGTTAATTACTTCACATTTTAGCATAGTTAGCATAATTAGGATTGTTAGCATAGTTAGCATTGTTAACGTAACTGCTAACGAATACTAGCTGAGTCAACCAAGTAACACTTTTAACCCACCTAATTATTTTCCATTTTAGCATAGTTAGCATTACTACCATTGTTAGCATAACGGCTAACAAACGTTTGCTAAGTTAGCAGAGTTGCACTGACTACATAGATAACTACTAGAGATAACTACTATAGGCTGCAATACACTCCCATGGCAGAACATTATGCAGGCCATGGCATGGGGATTATGACATCACTCAAGAGTTCTATTCCTGAACATTCCACATTTAAAAAATGGCAGTTGGTCCAGGTGCAACTGCCACAGTATTGTCTGCCTCTCTTTCACCATTTTTAAACTGTCCTGTTTCAAAAAGTTTAAGCAGTTGCCGCATCAAAATTTCACAGCTCACAGTCAGATCCCAGACCTCTCTTACAAAGTTTAAATCAAGTTTCTAGGTTAAAAGGTTGAGTTTTGATCATTTAAAACTTCAGACATGCACCCTGACCTGTTTACAGTAAGATGATGAAATGTATGGCAAAATCCCATAGACTGTCTGACACCATTTTTAAACTGTCCTGCCTCAAACAGTTTAAGTAGTTGCCACATGAATTTTACACAGGTCACAGTCAGATCCCAGACCTCTCTTACAAACTTTAAATCAAGTTTATAGGTTAAGTGGTTAAGTTTTAATCATTAAAAAACGAAGTGGAGGTTAGAGTGAGGGCAAAGCTCACTGTAGCTGCTAGAGTAGAGCAGTGTACTGTGACATCATCAGCCTGAACATTCCGCCATTCATTTTCAATGGCGGAAAAGTTGCAGAAAAACGACAATAACGGACGAACGACAAGAGGTACGGTATACAGAATTGTAGGCGGTCTGGTCCAAACCGGGCCGGTCGTTTTAGAGTTGGAACGGTGTCTCTATCTCGAAAGCCTGAGGACTAGTAACGTCTTCAAGATCTGGGTGAAAAATTTTGTGTTGAAAAATCATGGTGAATAATAAACGGGGAGATAACAATAAGTGTGCTTTTTGCAAGCACACTCAGGCCCCGTTTACACATACCTGGGTATTTTAATAAACGCAGACATTCACCTTCGTTTGTGCCTTTCGTTCACAAACAAACGAAGGTTTTCCCTCGATAAACGAAGCTCCAAAAAAACTCCGGCAAAAGTGGAGATTTTTTAAAAACTCCGCGTAGCGTTTGTGTATGAACGGACAAAAACGGAGTTGTAGGCAATATCCTCGGCAAAAGACGCATCAGCCATTGCTCACCTTGTTCATAATTTCTTTTTTGTTTTGTTTTGTTTTTTAAAAAAACGAAGCTGTGTGCACGCAATTTTTTTTTTACAAACGAACGTTCGAAGGTCTGCGTATACCAAAATACCCGGGTATGTATGAACAGCACCTTAATAAGAAGAATAACTAGACTGCATTCCCGCAGAAAATGCTAAAAGTGTGCTTGCATTTTAGCATAGTTAGCATTGCTGCTAAATAGCTTCAACTAATATAGCTACACAACACTGTAAGCACAATTAATTACTTCACATTTTTAGCATAGTTAGCATAATTAACATTGTTAACATTGTTAGCATAACTGGTAACAAATACTAGCTGAGTTAACTAAGTAACACTGTTAACTCAGTTGACTACTTAGCATTTTTTTGCATAGTTAGCATTGCTAGCATTGTTAGCATAATGGCTAAATAGCCTCAGGTAATATAGGTACACAACACTGTTAGCACAGTTAATAACTTCATATTTTAGCATAGTTAGCATAATTACCATTGTTAGCATTATTACCATTGTTAGCATTACTGCTAACGAATACTAGCTGAGTCAACCAAGTGACACTTTTAACCCAGTTAATTATTTTGCATTTTAGCATAGTTAGCATAGCTGGCATTGTTAACATAACGGCTAACAAACGTTAGCTAGGTTAACAGAGTAACACTGACTACATAGATAAATACTAGAGATAACTACTATAGGCTGCAATACACTCCCATGGCAGAACATTATGCAGGCCATGGCATGGGGATTATGACATCACTTGAGAGTTCTATTCCTGAACATTCCACGTTTAAAAAATGGCAGTTGGTCCAGGTGCAACTGCCACAGTATTGTCTGCCTCTCTTTCACCATTTTTAAACTGTCCTGTTTCAAAAAGTTTAAGTAGTTGCCGCATCAAAATTTCACAGCTCACAGTCAGATCCCAGACCTCTCTTACAAAGTTTAAATCAAGTTTATAGGTTAAACGGTTGAGTTTTGATCATTTAAAACTTCAGACATGAAACCTGACCTGTTTACAGTAAGATGATGAAATGTATGGCAAAATCCCATAGACTGTCTGACACCATTTTTAAACTGTCCTGCCTCAAACAGTTTAAGTAGTTGGCACATGAATTTTACACAGGTCACAGTCAGACCTCTCTTACAAACTTTAAATGAAGTTTATAGGTTAAGTGGTTAAGTTTTAATCATTAAACAACGAAGTGGAGGTTAGAGTGAGGGCAGAGCTCACTGTAGCTGCTAGAGTAGAGCAGTGTACTGTGACATCATCAGCCTGAACATTCCGCCATTCATTTTCAATGGCGGAAAAGTTGCAGAAAAACGACAATAACGGACGAACGACAAGAGGTACGGTATACAGAATTGTAGGCGGTCTGGTCCAAACCGGGCCGGTCGTTTTAGAGTTGGAACGGTGTCTCTATCTCGAAAGCCTGAGGAATAGTAACGTCTTCAAGATCTGGTTCAGGAGAAGAAGAAGAAACGGTGGGATAACAATAAGTGTGCTTTTTGCAAGCACACTTAACTAGACTGCATTCCCGCAGAAAATGCAAAAAGTGTGCTTGCATTTTAGCATTGTTAGCAATGTTACCATAACTGGTAAATAGCTTCGATAATATAGCTACACAACACTGTAAGCACAGTTAATTACTTCACATTTTAGCATAGTTAACATAATTAGCATTGTTAGCATAATTAGCATTGTTAACATAACTGTTAACAAACACTAGCTGTGTTAACTAAGTAACACTGTTAACCCAGTTAATTACTGTGCATTTTAGCATAGTTAGCATAGTTAGCATTGTTAGCGTAACTGGTATCGAATACTAGCTGAGTCAACCAAGTAACACTTTTAACCCACTTAATTATTTTCCATTTTAGCATAGTTAGCATTACTAACTTTTAATTTTATGATAAATTATTTAACAAAAACTGTTTTTGTACACCTAGCTTTGATGGAAAACATTGCACCCTGTGACGAAATGTCACAAAATTTGGTGCAGATGAAAAGAAAGCTGTTCAAAGTTGTCAGTTGAAGGAGTTATTCACGCATTGGATTTACCTGGATTTAGCTGCAAAACACTGTGTGGATTACTTGTGGGGGTAAGAGCGTGGGGAATGGACATTGGGGGAAGAGACTATTGTTTGTGCATTGAGAGAAAGAGATTCTATTTTGAGGAAGACTTTTTTGTTGTATTCAGAGACATTGTTTAAGTTGAAGTTGAAAAGAAGAATCATTAGTTTGCCTTTTTGAACTTGAATGACTTTTTCTGTTAAACCTTCTTTGAACACAATTAAAAAGAGACCTAAATTGAATCTTGTGTCCTTGCACTACTTGAACTGCACCGCTCAGAACTATCTAACCTCTCATGGTGTCACAGCATATATGGGCAAGCACAAACTTCTCCATTACATTACAGTTAGCAGACGCTTTTATCCAACGCGACTTACAAAACGAGAACATAGGCTAACAGAGCTGTGGAGGAACACATTGTAAACAGACTCCTCACATGCAATCAAAGAGATACATGTGCTTTGTGCATGTGCCTTAGTAAGTTTTCCGGAGCAGGGGCACACACACCAGATTAACTAGAAAACACTCACTATGAATGAGTGTTTCTATGAAAAACAAGGTTAGAACTTCTTCTGTCTATGGTTAGAACGTTACATAGCCTACTAGCAAGCTATGGCTATGTCAAGCTATGGGAATATCTTCTTCTAAAAATATACATATAATTGTTTTAAGTTTTCTCATGCAGACCATTACAACATTAAACAACAAAATTGCACAACTTAACAAGGTGCTCCAGCACACAGTTTAGTGAACATTATCTGTATGTAGTAGCCACACAGCGAAACTTCGATACATCAGAAATAACTTCAGCAGAACCATATTTGATTACAAAACAGGAGTTTAATACTATTTGTCACCATGTACTCCAAATCTTGATCTAATCTTAAATGTGTACGTTGTGTATACGGATGGTTGTAGCAGAGCCTGTCTTAACATCTTTCCCTGTTAGTAGCATAGACTGTATTGAAGAAAGGTTAGTAGTGGATGGGCATAGGTCGATTCTGTTGGGGAAGATAAAGGCTCGCTTCCCTTCATACCATGCTGGCCAATCACAGATTGGTAGTATCCCTAATTTGATTGGTTGATTGCTTGTTTTTTTTCACCATTCCTTAGTGATAGGGATGCCATTTCAGGCAGGGTGCCACTTGGATACGACAGGAGTGTAATACCGTGTGTCACCACATAACATAATGGGCTACATTGGGGGGTGGGGAGGCGCCATTTCGCTCATAGCAAAATACTGAGTAAGAAAAGTAGAGATCGATGACTGAAGCACAGTAGAAGGAGCAAAACCGGTAAGTTAGCAGTCCAAATGTTTTAATTAAAATTGCAGCTATCGTCTGGCAAAATAGGGGAAGCATGGCTTCCCTTGGCCTCCGGGAGAAAACGCCACTGAATATGAGCAATTAGAAGCCGAGATATGGACTTTTGAAGAATTTTAAGCTATGTTTTGAATTTTGAATTATTTTCTTTGGAAGTGGCCATTATGTCAATGTGGGAGGGTCAACAGATTTTACGACAAAAAAATTTGGTTGTAACCCTTATTGTTCTCTAAATAATAGGCAAAATGACATTTTGTATAATTACAGTGCCCACCATGGCCCAAATTTTATGGCATGTGCTGTGCTTTAAAATAGCGACCAGTCACGAGTCAGCGTGCTCTGAGAACGACACCCCCCCCCCGGGCCGCAGTAAAATTGTGAAGCGCGTTCACCGGTCCACGGTGATAAACAGGTTGGGGACCACTGCTCTAGATAATAGGCAAAATGACATTTTGTATAATTACAGCGCCCCCTATGGGCCAAAATTTATGGCATGTGCTGTGGTTTTAGAAATCTTTGTGCTGATTGTGCATGGCATATTTTGTGCAGTTCCCACCTTCTCGGTCCAAGATATTGGCAATACAAAATTCCAATTTTTGCATTTACCCATATCACTAGGTGGTGCTATACTTTAAGTGAGTGTTTATGGGCAGGGTTGATACGGCCCTGTAACACCGACGCAGCAAATGTCACGCAGTCACAGCTCTGAAGGGATTCCGTGGATTTTAAAGTAAGTGATATAGTTTATAGTCTTTCGATTTGAATTGTTAATGTGTTTAGCATTTAGGCCATACCCATGCCCTTTCCACTTACCATTTTCGCCTGTTGTTTATTTTGAAACCCGTTACAACGTTGTAGCAAATGCAGCTAACATCTATAGCTAGCAGTAACCTTGCTCCAACATACTTCGCACTCAAAATGATCCGTTCGTTATTGTGACAAATGTATTTGGTAAGGTAACTGTATGTATTTAGACCAAGTTGTGGAATTCGATATACATGTGAAAAATGGTTGTGAGCTAGGTAAGGTTAGTGTTACCAAATGTGGACACCACATGTATGTAACTCTAATTTAAAGTAAAATGGTACGTTGTGGTAAAAGGCTTGATGGGGAAAACTACAGACAGTGTAGATGAAAATCACAATACTGCAGTTTTGCTGTCATGCATTTATTGTTGTCAAGTGTTGTTTTTTTAAGTTATGTTTAAAGGCCATTGCAGAAGCAATGAGCTGTTTTTTTTCCGCGCGTCACTGGTCAACAGGCACGTCAGCCACGTGTATTTGACTCTGAATAGAGAGAAGTGAACGTGGTCGTATTCGTAAGCCTTTTGCTGCCCTTTGCGCTTGTTCCGATGGAGATAGTCCGGCGATAGTCATTGTAAAACACAAGCCGGGTATGATCAACCATGACTGGGTCGCCTGGGCGAGGATGTCAAGCTGAATGATTGTTGAACACTGTGTGTGTGTGTGTGTGTGTGTGTTTTCTTACAGGATGGAAAACAGCAACATTGTCAGAGTGAAATACAAAGACCAGAAAAAATATGTGTTTTCTCCAACATGTACATATGAATCATTTTTGGAATATGGTGAGGGCTTAAAGCATTACCTTTTATGAAATATACACTTGTAATGTCTTATGTTTACATCATGTTTACAATTGTTTGTCCTCCGAAGTTGCCAGGAAATTTGACCTTCCAACAATGGATATTAAAGTCTTTGATGGGTCAAGGACCGAGGTTGATCAGGAAGCTTTTGAATATTTGATGAAACAACCAGATGTACCTGTCCTGGACATTTTTATCCCAGAGACAACCTCTGAAGGTAAATGCAACTTAGTTTTACACTTAACTCCAACACAATCGTTTGTGTCTCCTCCTGTTGATACTGGAATGATATAAAGGAAGATTACAATGATTTTATTCTGTATCACAGATTCTTTTAACTCGGGCTCCCTTGTTGATGCTGAGGATAGTTCTGGCTCTGATGACACAGTGATATTGACCAGGAGTCCAAGAGAACTAAAACGAGCAGAGGAACGTCGTCTTGCCCAAGTAAGATTAATCACTTTCATTTTGGATGTACAAGTGCATTTTAAAGTCATTTGTTGGTTTCTCATATCTGTTTAATGTTGAACATTATGAATAGATGATCGAAGACATCTTAAAAGGAAGCCCAGGAGGGGACAAGATCATGAATGAATATGCTCAAACAAAGTGCCTGTCAGATAGCAGAAGGCGTGACATGGTGAAGATATTGGTCGCTCATATGACAAAGGAACATGGGTAGGTTTTTAAGTAATAATAATGATGATTATGATGCATGTTTTACAGCACGCTTTTTGTTATGCTCAAAGACGGAGAGAAAGAGAGTACAGTAATTGTAAACTGTTGGTTATTATGCTGTGGGTTCTAGTATGCATGTATGTGTGTTTGTAGAACGAGCCCCCCTCGGCGTTTGAAGGAAGACTACTCGCTGGGTATCATCTCCCTCTTCCCGTATTTGGCTGACCCCAGGAGCAAGCTTGGCTATGTAATTGGCTTTTCTTTATCATTTTTTTTAGAATTTGGTTTTATAAACCTTGATTTAATGAAGTGTAATTATTAATGCATTTGTAATTACTTTGCTCTTGCAAAGCATACTCTAACTCCTCTTTATCTGTTTATGTTTGTCATAGGAACATTTTTACAACGGTGAAGATGGAAATGGCTATTTGGCATGGAGGATTAAAACGCTGCAGAAAGAAGCATCAGAGGGACGAGTTAAGAGCTCACAACTATTGCAAGCAGGTGACTTGGTGACTTTTTAAAACGATCGTTATTAATAGCTAATTATCAGTTTGCACTGCTACCTTGATTTAAACATTGTTATATAACATGTATTTTTTTCATTCCATTTATATAAATTCCCAAATACTCTTTATAGACTGAAATGAAGCAGTGACAGTATGACAATATGACAGTGAACATAAACCTCCATGTTTATCAGAGACACAATTCACGATTACATTTTGATTATTCTCTGTCATAGCTAATACGACCACCAAAAGAAGGTTATTGTGGTTTAAACTTTGGTTTATTCCAACCCTTTTATAGTTTTGTGAATGCATTGATGTCTGGGCTAAATGGTAACAAAGCTTCTTAAAGTTTCTTTTTTTTGGTATTACAGGCGGGCCATCTGTGGATAGAGATCCTTACAAAGAAGGCAATTGGTTAAGCGATGAACGCCAGTGTGAGGAAGCTATTGCTTTGATGAGGCACACAGCTGATGAATCGGTGATGAAGGAAAAGATGAGGTTAACCCTAGTCTATCGCCAGAAGACAAGACAAGTCAACCCGATGTTCTAACCATTTTTCCGAGATTTATGGACATACCAGGCCTGGTTAGTCTTATAGTATTCCTAAAAACTTGAATTCCAGAGCAGTACTTTGGCAGCATTTTATACATCACTGGTTTATCCACTTTCTGTTTTGCAGATTGAGCAGGATTTTACACTTCTCTTTGGTGACACAACCTCTGCAAAACTGATGGAGAAGTGGTCCACCAACATAAAACCAAAAGTCATTGCACAGAGCCGTGGCCTGACACAGACTGGGGAGCTCCAAGACCTCATCCAGAATGCTGTTGCTACTGAAGTTGAAGAAGGTAACAATAATTACTGCAGAAAAATAACCAAGAAAATTCATTACCAAACAAGAAACCTGAAGTCAATGTGTTGGTGTGGAATGGATAAACCCCGCCACCCCACACCACCCTGTTACTTTTATTCCTCTCCTCTTTACTGTTATTCCCTAACTGCAATGTTGACAAAGCCGGTCACTGGGGTCTTGGAGTACTTCATTTGTAATATAAGTACCGGTACATGTTTTCTGTCTTGTACAATCCAGGCTGGGACAGTGACATGTCCTCCATTCTCTTGCTGGTCCACCTTCTACCACCCTCGACTCAAGGGCGCAAAAGACCTGGGAAGATTTCAGCTCGGCAAGCCTGTGACTACCTGGTGAAATTTCTCAAGGTAAAGTTTCAGTCAGGCTTCTTAAGTGTAAAAACTGATGATTTGTTTAAAACTGCTAAGAACATTCTTCTTTTGACAGGACACAAATAAAAGAATAGCATAACTGTTAAAAAATGTGTAAACCCTCCTTATACAGTCAAGTCAAGTCAAATTTATTTGTATAGCGCATTTCATACACAAAGGCAGTTCAATGTGCTTAACAAAAATAAAAGCAAAGGACAATATAAAAGCATAAAAGATAAAATAAGATTAAAACATGTGTAAGATAAAAGACAGAGTAAATCAGAAAGCAACAGTTAAACATAAATAATAAAAAATAAATTAATTAAAAGGTGAATCACCAGCAAAAAGCATCTGAAAACAGTTTGGTCTTAAGTCTAGATTTGAAACTTCCAACAGTAGGAGCATTTTTGATGTCTTCTGGAAGCTGGTTCCAAAGCTGAACTGCATAGCAGCTAAACGCTGCTTCACCACATTTTGTTGTGACAGCAGGTTTTACCAACAGTTGTTTCTGCTGTGATCTTAAAGACCTAGTTGGTTCATATAGCAAGAACATATCCAACAAATATTTTGGTCCCAACCCATTTAGTGTTTTAAACACAAGAAGCAATGCCTTAAAGTCAATTCTATAACTGACTGGGAGCCAGTGCAGGGACCTTAAAATTGGAGTAATGTGTTCAGTTCTTCTTGCTTTTGTAAGAACCCTTGCTGCTGCATTTTGGACCAGTTGAAGCTGTTTGATGGTCTTTTTAGGAAGGCCTGTGAAAAGGCCATTACAGTAATCTACCCTGCTGGAAATAAATGCATGTACAAGTTTTTCTAGATCTTGTTTTGACATAAGACCTCTAAGTTTGGCGATGTTTTTTAGGTGATAAAATGCAGATTTAGTGATTGCTTTCATGTGACTGTTGAAAGTTAGTTCACTGTCAATAAAGACACCAAGGTTTTTAACAGTACCTTTTGCTTTAAGCCCTTTAGTCTCAAGAGCAGTGGCAATCCTAAGTCTTTCTTTCTTTTTCCCAAATATAATTACTTCAGTTTTGTCTGCGTTCAGCTGAAGAAAATTGTTGGACATCCAGTTGTTTATTTGGTCAATACACCTGTAGAGAGACTAAAGCGGGGCATGGTCATCAGGTGATAGAGCTAAGTAGATTTGAGTGTCATCCGCATAGCTATGATAATTAATTGAGTTGTTGTTGATGATTTGTCCAAGTGGGAGCATATAGAGATTGAATAGTAATGGACCAAGGATTGACCCCTGAGGGACACCACAGGTCAAGGGCACAGGTGCTGATGTATAGTTTCCGATAGCAACAAAGAAACTCCTTTGTTGCAAGTATGATTTCAACCAATTTAAAACTTTACCAGTGAATCCTACCCAATGTTCGAGTCGATGTAGTAGTATGGAGTGATCAACAGTGTCAAAAGCAGCACTAAGATCCAGTAAAACCAAGACTGATGTTTTGCCAGCATCAGAGTTAAGACGTATGTCATTTATAACTTTAATCAGAGCTGTTTCAGTGCTGTGATTGGCACGGAAACCTGACTGAAACTTATCGAAGCAATTATTTGATGTCAGAAAGGCAGTTAATTGATTAAAGACTATTTTCTCAATTATTTTCCCGATAAATGGTAAATTGGATATGGGCCTGTAGTTGTTAAGCACTGAAACATCAAGGTTATTCTTTTTGAGTAAAGGTTTTACAACTGCTTTTTTTAAAGAGGAAGGAAAAATGCCAGTCTGTAGTGATGTATTTATAATCTGAAGTACATCTGTTGATACTAGGTGAACAGATTTGAAAAAGATTGTCGGCAAAATGTCTAGTTCAGATGTGGATGAACTGAGATTTTGTACAGTTTTTTCAAGAATATCATAATTAATTAAGCTAAATGTTGGCAATGAGCTAAGACCCCCTCTCACTGGAGCCAATGGTTCCAGATTTTGGGCTATTTGCAATTGAGAAGCTATATTTAGTCGTATTTTATCAATTTTGCCTTTGAAAAAAGATGCAAAGTCGTTGCATTTATTAACTGAGAGAAACTCAGGAGGCAACTGTGATGATGGGTTTGTTAACGTCTCAACAGTAGAAAATAGCACACGGGCATTGTTGACATTGCTGTTTATGATATTAGAGAAGTAAGACTGTCTTGCTTTAGTAATTTCCGAATTATATTTACGGAGCATCTCTTTATGGATTTGATAGTGGATTTGAAGATTAGATTTACGCCATTTTCTTTCGGTCTTTCTACACTCTCTCTTTAGCAGTTTAACCATTGGATTCAGTTTCCAGGGGATTTTTTGCTTGTTAGTGACTCTCTTGAGTTTTAAAGGAGCAATACTATCCATAATATGTGTCATTTTTGAAGTAAAATGTGTCATTAATTCATCTGCACAGTTTGATAGTTGACTTAGGGGCTGTGGGAGTGCCTGCTCAAAAAGAAGACATGTGTCATTGTTTATAACTCTCCTTCTTACAGTCATAGACTGCTTCTGAATGTGAGGGGACATGGAAGCATCAAAGAAAACACAGAAATGATCAGATAAGGCCAAGTCTATAACAGTTGTAGAGACATTAAGACCCTTTGTGATGACAAGGTCAAGGGTATGGCCAAGAATGTATCGATCAGTGTGAGTAACTCATTGGCAGAGGTGTTTTCTACATTATCTACATGCAAGTTAAAATCCCCTGATATAATAAGACTGTCAAATTCCAAACAAATGTTCGATAGCAGTTCTGCAAACTCCTCCAGAAAAAGTGTTGCTGACAGTCTTGGTGGTCTGTAGATAGTCAGTAGTAACATACTAGGAGAACACTTAATGAGTGCACTTAAGTACTCAAAGGATGTAAAGTTGCCAAATGTTGTCTGTTTACACTGAAAAGATGCTTTGAATATGTTTGCTATTCCTCCTCCCCGTCTATTATCTCTTGTGACACTCATGAAATCAAAATTTGGGGGAGCCGATTCGATAAGGGTAGTAAAGCTGTTTGCTTGTTCCAGCCAGGTTTCAGTAAGAAGTAAAAAATCAAGTTTGTATGAGCAAATAAAATCATTAATTAAAAATGACTTGTTAGCGAGTGATCTGATATTTAAAAGAGCTAGTTTTAGAGTGAGCTTAGGGGTCATATCCACTGATGCGTTCTGAGGTTGTTTTGGAACAGGCAGGAGATTAGACTGGTTTACCCCATTCACAGGATGCACACGAATTCTTCTTCTTCTTGTAAGCACAGGAATAGAGAATGGCCTTGGCATCCTGGGTCCCAGCTTGTTTTCAAAACTACCCTTAATGCAGGGACCCGCAGCATATCAGACAGTACACTCATCAAGGTTGTCCCTACTGCCACTGTTAGTGCACTGAATCTGTCCACATTCCAAGCCGTTAGCTTGATCAGGGGATCTTTCTGCTGGTGCCCTGCGCTTTTTGGGTGCTGTAACGTATGGGTATGCAGTTGATGGTTGTGGGCTCACGAAGGCCTGTCCATAGGGGTTTTCTGCTTGTTTTGAGTGTCTCGGGCTGGAGAAACTCAGTCCAGCTATTGGCAGCAGTCTCCGCATACTTGCAGGGAACTGCAGGCGGGGTGGTGATGGAGATGGTATGAAATCAGGGGTTTCTGGTGAAACAGTGGTAGTTTGCGTTTTGTCAGTCATGCTGGGTGGTGAAGATGTTCCTGTGTTATCTGGTGCTGTGTGCTCATAGTCTCCACTTGATGGCTGAGGTCTGGGGCAGCCTGACGTAGATAGTTGGTAGTGAGTCGCTCCAGTAGTGTCCTTGTCATCATGCACCCGCAGTGGCAAGGAGCTGGATGGTGGTGCGTCAGAGGTCGGATGATTTCCTGGAACTGTATCAGATGCAGTTGCGACTGCCAGAGGCATATCCAAGGTCTCAGCAGAGGAGATGATTGGACCTTTCTCTTTTTTCGCTTGTGAGGGCCATTGTTTTGGCTCACCAGAATGTTTGTTGATGTACATGACCGTTTCAGTTTGTACCCCAACAGAGTCTTTATCAGCCATGATTGGTTCTGTCTGCACTGCTACAGAGCGCTTATCAGCAGGTTGACCCAAGGTCGGTGAAGAAAAGATTGCATGGTAGAGAGAGAGGCGATAGTGGTCAGCCAGGACTTTGGCCCCAGTCCAGCTGAGTTCTGTGCTATTTGGTCTGAAGAATGCTCTGCGATTCCAAAACAGGTTAAAATTGTCTATAAAATTCATCCCAAGTGAAGAGCATGTCTTTGCTAGCCAAGTGTTTAGACTAAATAGTCGAGAGAATGCATAGCTTCCCTGTGCTGGAAGTGGGCCACTGATAAACGTTTGCATTCCAAGCTCATTTAGGGCACAGAAAAGTTCTTTGAAGTCTTCTTTGACACTGAGCTGTTCTCTAAAAATGTCATTTGCTCCAACATGCACAATGATACGTTCAATAGCTTTATGATTTGACACTATCTTTGAGATACTGTTTTTAGTGTCAGAAATGGATGCATTAGGAAGGCAGCAAACGGTCATCCATTCTCCTTTTAAATGTCTTACCGTGGAGTCACCTATAACAAGGGTTGTTGGAGAAGCAGGTGTTGATGGCTGTTTTTCCTTTTTTCCCACTGCTCTTTTCTCACGGTTCAGTCTCTGTCTATGGTGAATTGTTTCTCTAGGAGCTTCTGGTTCCAGATGTCTGAGACATTCAAATCTGTTTTGAAGTGCTATGGGATGGTGGATTTGCATAGGCCCAGAAATGTTGTAGTTTTCAGCACTAGCTCTGTGTCTGGACTGATGCCCAGAGTGTATGGGTGTAGTGACAGCAGCACGCACTGGTGTTGAGGTCAATACTCTTTTCTTTTTGGGTCTAACACCTTGTTTATGCCAGCGGTCTGTACTCACATTTTGCCTTGTGGAGTTGATGGTATCAGCCGGCTGTGGTGCATTCTCTGCGTTCCCAAATGTGGAATCAGTTGCCGGACTCCTTTCATTAGATGTCCTGCGTATTTCGTCTGCCTTTAATGAAAAGGCATCAATTTTTGATTCCAGGATGGAAATCCTCTGTTCAAGCTCAAAGCATTTTCCACAGAAGTTTCTGGGGCTTCGCATTTTGTTATAATCCCAGTCAAGTCGAGTCAAGGCGAACTCCTGTGCCAGCTGTGTTGTCTAACTTTTAAACTTAAACTGTAAACTTACACTAACAACTGAAACTTTCTGTCCTTTGTTATACTGGCTAAAATTGTGAAAATTGTGAAGAGAAATC
This sequence comes from Setipinna tenuifilis, assembly GCA_030347295.1. NCBI lineage: Eukaryota > Metazoa > Chordata > Actinopteri > Clupeiformes > Engraulidae > Setipinna > Setipinna tenuifilis. Next base: position 32,690,387 of record CM059272.1, on the reverse strand, counting down.
AAATAAAAACAGTGAGAATAGTGAAAAAAGAGAAGGTCAAGCAGGAGCAAGCGAAAAGTGTCCTACTCGCTTGAGTAGGAGGAGGAGTGGAGTTACAGGTTGCCTCTTAACATTAGGCCTCTTGTTTGTTTCTTTTCACAGAATGTTGTCAGCATAGAGGGCCATTTGGAAGGCATCACACAGAGTGTCCAGCCGTATCTACTTGCAGTTGGACCAAAGAAAAGTAGGATCCAGTCTTACTTCATTGTTGTTGACAAACAGGCCCTGCCATGCAAGTCTTCCAATTCACTTGCTGCAGTTGATGAGCTTTTTAAAGCTCATTATGTGTTCGGTACCACTTACTGCCATGAGCTCACAAATGTGTACACTTTTTTGCAAACGACCGTCTATGACATTGATGTTGAAATTACCAAAGTCAATCCAAGAGTGGCTGAGCTTAGAGCTTAAATGCTGCAGTAGACAAAAATGATTTGTTTCATTTGTCAGAAGAGGCATGCTAATGCTAATGGACTTATACGACACTTCAAACTTGTTCATGGACTTTGTTCGGGAAGAGGCCTTAAGTAAGGTGGCAGAAAAACTTGAAGTACCAGTTGGGTCTAGAGTTCTGAAAGTTAAATGAGCTAAGGTCAATGGAAGAATATTCAGGCCTGAGTTGGCTGTTTGTGTGAGAACTGATGATGAGATGCCGGATTTTCATGTAATCAAGAATGTTCTCATCAAAGATGAGCAGGTTCTCTTGATAACAGTTGCTCTTAAAACACATTGTTTAGATGAACATACCCATGCATACAAGGTTTCCCATACCACTGACACGCTTTTTGTGTTGGACATTGCCGCGGCGCATTGTGCATTCGCGACATGCGCATGCTGTCATTGCTATTCTGTGCCAGCGCAACGTTAATTTTTTCAGGCAAAAAATCACGTTGTCTAGATAGCAGATGACATTGCGCCGTGACGGGCAGCTCAGCGAAAAGAAGAGGTGTGGTCTGGCGCAAAGCGCACCAGATGCTATTATGAGGACGTATAAACCATTTGCGTTTCCTTTGAGTTTAAGGCTTTGTTTCCCGTCTTCTAACGTTGTTGTACCGCTTTCGGCGCACAGCGCGTTGAGCCCCGATGTACCTGCTGCTGTCCCAGAGAGGCGAGCTGAACTGGCAGAAAAGTTGCAACTTGTATAGCCTGTATAGCCATGTATTTTTATGTTTAATAAGCAAACAGGCACAAATAATAAGAGTATAGCAATGTTTTGCAGTTTATAGCAATGTTCTGCAGTTTCTTTTGTCTTTTAAATAAACAGCGATTGCAATGCTCTGCAGTTTATTTAATAAACAGCATGGCAAGTTGTAAGAAATGAAATGGACTAATCATCAAAAAGAAAACTAGTCGACTAATGGTTTGATGGACCTCCACCTTTTATTTTTGATGTTTCCTTTGAGTTTAAAGCTTTTGTTTCACGTCTTCTAATGTTGTTGTACCGCTTTGGGCACTGTTCGAAAGTTATCTTCTTGCCAAAGGAGGACACAATTATTGAAGATATTTCCTCCCATACTTCTATGACCCGCGGAGGTTTGGGGGGATTCTTTCCATCCCCGAATATTCACGCGCTTCTCCTCCACCGAAAAGCTCCTCCCGTCCGGGTAAATCCGCCATTGTAATAGCAACAGGCTATGGACAATGCGCCCGCTGGCTCTTAAAGGGAATAAGAGTATAAATTCTCATTGGTTAATTGTATGTTACGCCCAAAACACACCCATGACTAATGAAGTAACTTAACCCAACCCTTTTGAACGATGCGCCTGGCGCAATGTTCGCTTTTTCCGCCGTGAAAATACCAAATTGTGTCGGGAACGCCCCCAAAGCAACTTGCGCGACAGACTTTAGACAATGCGCTTATGATCGCGAAAATAGAGCCCTAAGACTCTAATGTACAAGAATTTTGATGTACTGACGTCATATGGTGCTGATTACAATTTGTTTATTGTGCCTCATTGTTTTATGTAACTGTGATTTATGAAATGTTTTCACTCTTTATTTTATTTAATTGCATTGTGTTTATTTTTCATTTATATATGTATATTTGTTCATTATGAATGACAATGGATGGATCCATTTATTTTTCTATTACTGTTTTATTTCTATTTTTTATTAATTTTACAACAGTTTACAACACAATTGTGACAATATATGAAATGAGCAATAAACAAATACATGGGTATACATTTTGTTGATTTTTTCTTAATTACTCTGGACAGAGTTAGTTTTTACTCTTTAACTGATCATAAACATCTCTGTATGTTGAGTTAAAAATTGTAAATTAAAACTCATAATAGAGTCAAGTATTACTCTGAACTGAGTATATTGTATGAAGAGTAAATTTCAAAGCACTCTAATTTGAGTCTGACGGCACCACACAGAGTAAAATATTTACTCTAAATGGAAGAGAATTGACTCTAGAAAAAAATGCTCTATCAAAAGAGTAAATTTTACTCGTTTTAGAGAGGGACCAAATGTTATCTATGGCAGAGTTAAATTTTCTTCAATTTGAGTAAATTTTACTCAGGCAAATTTCCTGTGGTGAGACGTTCATTGAGTTATTCAGCAAAAACTTTTCAGCGTCTCCCCCTCTTTGATGGACACTGGCACAGCGGGGGATGTTCCCTTGGGGGCCAAAAGCTTCTATTCGCTCAAAAACGTCTAGGGCTACATGCCTACAAAGATCCATGTTCCCCAGAGTTCCAGTGTCCTGGCAATCGTTGACGAAAAATCAGTGAAAAAAAAAGGGAAAAAAGTCTCGGCAACACTATAATAATACACAACACTATAATAATAACCACACACCGTATCATGTGTCCTGGCACTGTTTGAACTGGCTCGCTGAACCTGAACAACCTCTCATGACATCACAACTGTAACATCCTACTGGCTTAAAACAGTTGAATGAGCAGCCCCAGCGCAGCAGTTGCACCAAAGACCATTCATCAGGTTGTGCAGCAATTACCAATGGCAAAAAGTCGTCCCAACAGTTCGACCATTTGGGCACATGTCTTTCGGAGATGGGTAGAAGTGCTTGTTGCTTTTTACTGTGCAAGTACACATAGACCTACTGGATCTAAGTTTGCCATGGTTTACCATGGTTAGGTATGGTGCACAGAGCCATACTGGCAACTGTAGCCACCCAACATGGTATAATTATAAGTCTAAGTACTTTAAAAAGAACATGTTGTGGAGTAGAGCATTAAATCATGCTCACAATGTTTTCTAACGCGAGCACCTTATATAAATGGTAGCCACGTTTTACTCATTCATGCTCACAATTTTAAAATGACATTGTACTCATTGCTATGCTTTAGTAAATCGTGCTCATGTTATATAAAAGATGCCCCTTTATATGCATAATACTTGCCATGTTTCCAGAGATTGTCTTTCTGATTGTACCTGACAAATTTTATGCAGTTCTGGCCTTCTCAGCCCAAGACATTGGCAATTCCAAATCCCATTTTTACATTTACCCATTTCACTGGTGGTGCTATGCTACAAACACGTGTTTATGGGTAGGACTGATATGCCTCAGTGACACCGACATACCAAAATAAATTCATTGTCTTGGGTGAAATGCTTGACTTGTTATTTAATAAAAAACGAACCCAAAATTCTAGCTTTGAGGGGGAACACTAGCAGCTTGGTAAACCAGCCCCTCGTATTTCACTTCATTTTGTGCAGAGGGTCTGGAACTGCTATATTGAGAGGCTCTTTCTCTGGTAGAATTTTTACCAGGCCAAGTGTTCGTGAGCAATAACATCGATATGGTGCTGATTACAATTTGTTTATTGTGCCTCATTGTTTTATGTAACTGTGATTTATGAAATGTTTTCACTCTTTATTTTATTTAATTGGATTGTGTTTATTTTTCATTTATACATGTATATTTGTTTATTATGAATGACAATGGATGGATCCATTTATTTTTCTATTACTGTTTTATTTTCTATTTTTTATTAATTTTACAACAGTTTACAACACAATTGTGACAATATATGAAATGAGCAATAAACAAATACATGGGTATACATTTTGTTGATTTTTCTTAATTACTCTGGACAGAGTTAGTTTTTACTCTTTAACTGATCATAAACATCTCTGTATGTTGAGTTAAAAATTGTAAATTAAAACTCATAATAGAGTCAAGTATTACTCTGAACTGAGTAAATTTTATGAAGAGTAAATTTCAAAGCACTCTAATTTGAGTCTGACGGCACCACACAGAGTAAAATATTTACTCTAAATGGAAGAGAATTGATTCTAGAAAAAATGCTCTATCAAAAGAGTAAATTTTACTCGTTTTAGAGAGGGACCAAATGTTATCTATGGCAGAGTTAAATTTTCTTCAATTTGAGTAAATTTTACTCAGGCAAATTTCCTGTGGTGAGACGTTCATTGAGTTATTCAGCAAAAACTTTTCGGCGTCTCCCCCTCTTTGATGGACACTGGCACAGCGGGGGGGTGGCCCTTGGGGGCCAAAAGCTTCTATTCGCTCAAAAACGTCTAGGGCTACATGCCTACAAAGATTCATGTCCCCCAGAGTTCCAGTGTCCTGGCAATCGTTGACGAAAAATCAGTGAAAAAAAAAAGGGAAAAAAGTCTCGGCAACACTATAATAATACACAACACTATAATAATAACCACACACCGTATCATGTGTCCTGGCACTGTTTGAACTGGCTCGCTGAACCTGAACAACCTCTCATGACATCACAACTGTAACATCCTACTGGCTTAAAACAGTTGAATGAGCAGCCCCAGCGCAGCAGTTGCACCAAAGACCATTCATCAGGTTGTGCAGCAATTACCAATGGCAAAAAGTCGTCCCAACAGTTTGACCATTTGGGCACATGTCTTTCGGAGATGGGTAGAAGTGCTTGTTGCTTTTTACTGTGCAAGTACACATAGACCTACTGGATCTAAGTTTGCCATGGTTTACCATGGTTAGGTATGGTGCACAGAGCCATACTGGCAACTGTAGCCACCCAACATGGTATAATTATAAGTCTAAGTACTTTAAAAAGAACATGTTGTGGAGTAGAGCATTAAATCATGCTCACAATGTTTTCTAACGCGAGCACCTTATATAAATGGTAGCCACGTTTTACTCATTCATGCTCACAATTTTAAAATGACATTGTACTCATTGCTATGCTTTAGTAAATCGTGCTCATGTTATATAAAAGATGCCCCTTTATATGCATAATACTTGGCATGTTTCCAGAGATTGTCTTTCTGATTGTACCTGACAAATTTTATGCAGTTCTGGCCTTCTCGGCCCAAGACATTGGCAATTCCAAATCCCATTTTTACATTTACCCATTTCACTGGTGGTGGTATGCTACAAACAAGTGTTTATGGGTAGGACTGATATGCCTCAGTGACACCGACATACCAAAATAAATTCATTGTCTTGGGTGAAATGCTTGACTTGTTATTTAATAAAAAACGAATCCAAAATTCTAGCTTTGAGGGGGAACACTAGCAGCTTGGTAAACCAGCCCCTCGTATTTCACTTCATTTTGTGCAGAGGGTCTGGAACGGCTATATTGAGAGGCTCTTTCTCTGGTAGAATTCTTACCAGGCCAAGTGTTCGTGAGGAATAACATCGATTGTGTGCACTGTATTTCACTTGTTCACTTGTAGTCTATCTGTGGATGTAGCTAGGTAATGGCAGCAGAGAGCGAAGAAAGCAAAGCTGTTGTGGCAATGCTTCGGAATATTGAGGAATTAAAGTCGGAGCAAGAAGAATGTTTGAGGAGTTTCATTTGTAGAAGTTACGTTGTGTCCTTACTCCCCACAGCCTTCAGAAAAAGTTTAATCTTCCAGCCCTTTCTGTTAGTTGTTAATTCGTTAGTTTCTGGAAAGCTTCATAACTTTCTTCACAATCCAGCACATTGCATGCGTCACAATTAGGCGTTAACGTTTGGGTAAAGGCAGATCCAGAGTCCACACCCCTAGGAAGAAAAGACCCTCTGTACAAAATGAAATAAAGTACAAGGGGCAGGCTAGACCACTACCCCATGATGAAATTCCACAAAATGTGGGGTACATGCTAAGAATGGTGCGCTGAACGGTCAGCTGAATGGCCAGCTGAACGCAGACAAAACTGAAGTAATTATATTTGGGAAAAAGAAAGAAAGACTTAGGATTGCCACTGCTCTTGAGACTAAAGGGCTTAAAGCAAAAGATACTGTTAAAAACCTTGGTGTCTTTATTGACAGTGAACTAACTTTCAACAGTCACATGAAAGCAATCCCTAAATCTGCATTTTATCACCTAAAAAACATTGCCAAACTTAGAGGTCTTATGTCAAAACAAGATCTAGAAAAACTTGTACATGCCTTTATTTCCAGCAGGGTAGATTACTGCAGTGGCCTTTTCACAGGCCTTCCTAAAAAGACCATCAAACAGCTTCAACTGGTCCAAAATGCAGCAGCAAGGGTTCTTACAAAAGCAAGAAGAACTGAACACATTACTTCAATTTTAAGGTCCCTGCACTGGCTCCCAGTAAGTTATAGAATTGACTTTAAGGCATTGCTTCTTGTGTTTAAAACACTAAATGGGTTGGGACCAAAATACCAAAAAACTATATGAACCAACTAGGTCTTTAAGATCACAGCAGAAACATCTGTTGGTAAAACCTGCTGTCACAACAATATGTGGTGAAGCAGCTTTCAGCTGCTATGCAGTTTAGCTTTGGAACCAGCTTCCAGAAGACATCAAAAATGCTCCTACTGTTGGAAGTTTCAAATCTAGACCAAACTGTTCTCAGATGCTTTTTGCTAGTGATTCACCTTTTAATGAATTATTTTTTACCTCTTTTATGTTTTGTGTTTACCTGTTGCTTTCTGATTTACTGTATGTCTTTTACTTATCTTATACATATTTTAAACGTATTTTATCTTTTATCTTTTATGCTTTTGTATTGTCCTTTGCTTTTATTTTTGTTAAGCACATCGAACTGCCTTTGTGTATGAAATGCGCTATACAAATAAATTTGCCTCGACTTGACTTGCATTTAAACGGTGAAGCTTTATTAACTGTGGGCAATCAGAAGCGAAGATATTGACTGTCAAGTTATTTTAAGCTATTGTGATTGTGGTGTAACTTTAAAACAGCACAGCTCAATATGTTTTCTCTGATAACTTTTTGTAGCCATTGTCTACAGGTGATGTAAACCAAATTTGGTGGAATTTGGATAAACGCCCTATGACGTGTTTATTTACCTTTACCTTTACCTTACCTTTACCTTTTGTTGTCTTAAAATTTGTGGGAAATTATTTTTGTTGGAAGTGAGCATAGATGGTGTTTTTCAATGCATGACTTTTAATGCAATTTGATTTAATAATGTTTTCAAACCATAGCGTTCTCCAGATGATAGTCAAAATGTTATGTTGTAAAAATACAGCGCCCCCCTATGGGCCAAATTTCATGGTACTTGCCATGTTTTCAAAGGTTGTTCTACTAATTGTACATGACACATTGGCTCTCTCAGGCTCTCTCAGTTTAAGATATTGGTAATTCATAATTCCAATTAGGCTCTCTAATTAGGCTCTCTCAGTTTAGGCTCTCTCAGTTTAAGATATTGGTAATTCATAATTCCAATTTTTACATTTACCTATTTTACTAAGTGGCACTACACTACAAACAAGTGTTAGTCGGCTGGGTTGATAGGACTCTGTAACAGCAGCAGCAAAAATAAAATTCTTTGCCAAAATTTTTGCCGCGTTATTTAGCAAAAACTGTTTTCAGGCTTCTAGCTTCAATAATGTCGAAATGTCACAAACTTTGGTGCACATTCAAAGAAAGCCCTGTAGAGTTTGCATGTAAAGTTTAACCACATTTCGGCAATTAGGAGCCAAGATATGGGCTATGTCTTCAATTTTGAAAGGGTTCATCTTAAATACTTTGATAAGCATAGTCTACAGATGACATATACCAAATTTGGTGAGATTTACATGAACACCCTATGCGAGTTTGCTTACTTTTACTTTCAGCATTTTAAAATTTGATGGAAATTGTTTTCATTGGAAGTGGGTGTCGACCAGTGTTTTCAATGAGTAAGGTTCAGTGGACTTGACAAATTGCTGTCAAACTGTAGTGGTCTCCAGATAATAGGAAATATGTCATATTGTACAATTTACAGTGGCCGCATAGGCAAAATTTTACAATATTAGCTGTGCTTTTAGAGGTCATTGTGCTGATTATGCACGATTTTGTACAGTTCCCGCCTTCTCGGTCCAAGATATTTGCAATTCAATACCCCAATTTGTACATTTATCCATTTCACTAGGTGGTGCTGCTACAAGTGAGTGTGTATAGGTTGGGTCGATACTGCCACCCCCCTGCTGTGCCAGTGTCCATCAAAGAGGGGAAGGCGTCCAAAAGTTTTTGATGAATAACTCAATAACATTTCACCCAACAACATGACATTTTTTGTGATATGTTGGTGTTACAGAGGCATATCGAACCAGACCATAAACACTCAATACAAAAATTGGGATTTTGTATTGCCAATATCTTGAACCGAGAAGGGGGGAACTGCACAAAATATGGCATGCACAATCAGCACAAAGACCTCTAAAAGCACAGCGCATGTCATAAAATTTGGCCCATGGGAGCACTGTAATTGTACAAAATGTCATTTTGACTATTATCTAGAGAACGCTAATGTTTACAACTAGACGTACCGCATAACGGTACATGGTATGACCACCGCAGTGTATTGAAGTGTGGGAACTGCAGGTATGATGAGTTTGTGGTAGGTCAGTGTTGTGAGGTGAGAGTTTGTGTGGAAATGATTTGCTAGAAGTTCGCATTGATGTGGGTTTTGAATAAATTACATTCTGTGTGTTTGTGTATATTTTGTGTAGTTTCCACTTTCTTGGTCCAAGATATTGGCAAAGAAAAATCACAATTTTTGCATTTAACTATATCACTAGGTGGTGCTATGCTTCAAGTGAGTGTTTATGGGATGGGTCGATACGCCTCTTTAACACCGGCATACTAACACAAAATCATTGTCTTGGTCAAAATTTTTGATGAGTTATTTAACAAAAACTTTTGTACACCTAGCTTTGATGGGAAACATTGCACCCTGTGACAAAATGTCACAATATTTGGTGCACATGAAAAGAAAGCTGTTCACAGTTGTCATGTCAACTTTGAGCAAATATGAGCAATTAGAAGCCGAGATATGGACTTTTGAAGAATTTTAAGCTATGTTTTGAATTTTGATTGATATGTAACTTTGAAACAGTCCATCTCAAGATAAATCCTTTGATAACTTTTTGTCAGCATTGTCTGCAGATGACATGTACCAAATTTAGTGAGATTCACATGAACGGCCTATGACAAGTTCATTTACTTTCCCTTTCGCAATTTTAAAATTTCCCGGAAATTATTTTCATTGGAAGTGGCCATTAACCAGTGTTGTCAATGTGGGAGGGTCAACAGATTTCACGACAAAAAAAAATTGGTTGTAAACCTTACCGTTCTCTAGATAACAGGCAAAATGACATTTTGTACAATTACAGCGCCCCCTATGGGCCAAATTGTATGGCATGTGCTGTGCTTTTAGAGGTCTTTGTTCTGATTGTGCATGACATATTTTGTGCAGTTCCCACCTTCCCAGTCCAAGACATTGGCAACACAAAATCCCAATTTTTGCATTTACCCCTATCACTAGGTGGCGCTATGCTTCAAGTGACAGTTTATGGGCTGGGTCAATGCGTCTTTGTAACCCCGACATACTACCACAAAATCACTGTCTTGGGAAAAAAAACCTGTTTTTGGACACCTAGCTTTGACAAAAAACATTGTCCCCTTTGACGAAATATCACAAAATTTGATGCACATGAACAGAAAGCTGTTTACAGGTGGCATGTCAATTTTCATGACATTGGAGCAATTAGAAGCCAAGATATGGACTTTTGAAGAATTTTAAGCTATGTTTAAATTTTCATTGACATGTAACTTTAAACGGTTTATCTCAAGATAAATCCTTTGATAACTTTTTGTCATCATTGTCTGTAGATTACATGTACCAAATTTGGTGAGATTCACATGAACGGCCTATGACGAGTTCGTTTGGTTTCACTTTCACAATGTTAAAATTTCACGGAAATTGTTTTTGTTGGAAGTAGGTGTCGACCAGTGTTTTCAACGCGGGAGGTTTAATAGATTTCACGACAAAAAAGAACTGCTTGTAAACAGTACTGTTCTGTAGATAATAGGCAAAACGACATTTTGTACAATTACAGCGCTCCCTATGGGCCAAATTTTATGGCATGTGCTGTGCTTTTAGAAGTCTTTGTGCTGATTGTGCATGGCATATTTTGTGCAGTTCCCCCCTTCTCGGCCCAAGATATTGGCAATACAAAATCCCAATTTTTGCATTTACCCCTATCACTAGGTGGCGCTATACTTCAAGTGACAGTTTATGGGCTGGGTCAATGCGTCTTTGTAACCCCGACATACTACCGCAAAATCACTGTCTTGGGAAAAAATGTTGATGAGTTTTTTTAAAAAAAACTGTTTTTGGACACCTACCTTCGACAAAAAACATTGTTCCCTTTGACAAAATGAGCATGATCAGAAAGCTGTTTAGAGTTGGCATGTCAATTTTTACCACATTAGAACAATTAGAAGCCAAAATATAGACTTTTGAAGAATTTTAAGCTATGTTTCAAATTTTCATTGACATATAACTTTTAAACGGTTTATATCAAGATAAATCCTTTGATAACTTTTTGTCACTAATGTGTGTAGATGACATGTACCAAATTTGGTGAGATTCACATGAACGGCCTATGACGAGTTTGTTTGGCTTTGTTTTCGCGATGTTAAAATTTCACCGAATTTGGTTTTTTTGGAAGTGGGCGTCGACCAGTGTTTGCAATGCGGGAGGGTCAATAGGTTTCATGACAAAAAAGAACTGCTTGTAAACCTTACCGTTCTCTAGATAAGAGGCAAAACAACACTTTGTACAATTACAGCGCCCCCTATGGGCCAAATTTTATGGCATGTGCTGTGCTTTTAGAGGTCTTTGTGCTGATCGTGCATGACATATTTTGTGCAGTTCCCACCTTCTCGGTCCAAGATATTGCCAATATAAAATCCCATTTTTTGCATTTACCCATATCACTAGGTGGCACTATACTTTAAGTGAGTGTTTATGGGCAGGGTTGACACGCCCCTGTAACACCGACATATCACAAAAAAATCATGTTGTTCGGTGAAACGTTCATTGAGTTATTCAGCAAAAACTTTTCGGCGTCTCCCCCTCTTTGATGGACACTGGCACAGCGGGGGGGGTGGCCCTTGGCGGCCAAAAGCTCCTATTCGCTCAAAAACCTCTAGGGCTACATGCCTACAAAGATTCATGTCCCCCAGAGTTCCAGTGTCCTGGCAATCGTTAACGAAAAATCGGTGAAAAAAATAAAATAAATAAATAAAAGTCTCGGCAACACTATAATGACCGCTTTCGCTAGCTTCATAATTAACATGTCATCTACAGACAATGGTGACAAAACTTATCAAAGGATTTATAGTGAGATAAACGTTTAAAAGTTACATGTCAATGAAAATTCAAAACATAGCTGAAAAGTCTATATGTTGGCTTCTATTCTCAAATTTCATTAACGTTGACATGCCAACTCTAAACAGCTTTCTTTTCATGTGCACCAAATTTTGTGACATTTTGTCAAAGGTGGAGATGTTTGTTGTTGAAGCTAGGTGTCCAAAAGCTGTTTTTGGTGAGTCATCAACAATTTTGCCCAATACGAGGATTTTGTGTTAGTATGCCGGGGTTATATAGATGTATTGACCCAGACCATAAACTGTCACTTAAGGTATAGTGCCACCTAGTGATATGGGTAAATGCAAAAATTGGAATTTTGTATTGCTAATATCTTGGATCGAGAAGGTGGAAACTGCACAAAATATGTCATACACATACATACATACAACACATGCCATATTTTTCCCCCATGGGGGCACTGTAATTGTATAAAATGTAATTTTGCCTATTATCTAGAGAATGCTAACATGTACAACCAATTTTTTTGTCTTTTGAAATCTATTGACCCTCCCGCATTGAAAACAGTGGTCGACGCCCACTTCCAATGAAAACAATTTCTGTGAAATTTTAACATTGCGAAAGCGAAATCATGTAAATTTCACCAAATTTGGTATATGTCATCAACAGACAATGCTGATGAAGTGACTTGGTTAATGTGCTTTTTACTCATAATAGGTTTCCCCCAATAATCCCTAGAGGGCGCTACCTGTCTGGAGAATGCGCTACTGTTCAAGCCAGAAGGTGGCTGCTTTTTTCATTATACAGCTACAACCTGAATAGAAGCAGCAGTTGTTCTGACTCTTTCTTTCTCTCTTCTGACTCTTTCAGCTGTCATAAACTTTACATAAAGCATTCATGACTGTTTCATGAGACAGGACTTAACATTCATACCAGACCTTTCATGAATGTGGAAGACAGAACGACAAAAAACTTGTCAAAATAAAAATACAACAGTCGCAAAGCAGCACTGCCGTTTTTTCCCCCCAAACCCCTTACCACCACATCACGTCAATGGGCTATTCCAGTGCCAGAAGGACAGAACACTGCTAAGAAAGCAATTTTTGTTTTGTAAAAAAATTATTAGTTTGTAACAATCCGGATCGTAGTGGGCAGATTATTACTATACATTTTTACGGGATCAGAATGAATGCAAACCCAAATAAAATATGTTCTCCTGCTTTAACAGAAATGGTAGAGAGTACACCGGGGGTTTGTTTGCTTACTGTTAAATATATTAGCACCCAAATGCAGCCACATACACACACAAACAGCTTCTCATACATACGCAGAGTCCTTAGAACAGTGCGTGAATGAACATGCACTCACGCAGTCTCTGCTCACTCTTACTCCATTCGACGCAGGCGCAACAGTTCTCAAACCACCACCTCCACGGACAAGTGCGACGAAGAATCCAAATAACAAAAAATGAATGATCCACCGTGCAGAAAAAGAAAAAACATAATCCAACGGCGTGAAAAAAGATAAACAATCCACGACGTGAAAAAGGATATACAATCCACCGAGAGACGACGTTGGGGCACTGCTCAGGCACCGGCAGAAACGAGGGAAGAGAAAACAGATTTCGTCTTACCGACTCAGATAACTTTTTTCGCTGACTCCTTTCGTAAGTCCTCGCACATTTCCTTCCGTGCAACAGTCGAGGCTTTGATCCTTGGTCTCACGCAGACTCCCAGGGAGAGGTACAGCCTACCCTAGTCCCCACTGTTCGCGCTCTTAAACAGTTCAAAACCAAAACGCCATGTTGCTAGGTCTGTCAGCTGGTTTCTCGTCAGTGTCAGCTGACGACGCGAGTTCCTGGCGCTCAGCTGATCACCACAACATCAACACACACCCGCCATACATTACAAACAAACACATAGGACCACAGGAATACAATAGTGGATATGCATTCATGAAGGGTTCCCATTTTAATGATGCCTGCTCCCTGACACAGGCATACTCAAAGGGCATCCTGGTATCCATTATGTGGCAGTGCTACATAGACCCCCCCTCCAGCCGGAGGCTACTGAGGTAAGACACCATAAAACCTTTTTAGATTTACCACATTAACGGTATCCTCTTTTGGTGGGCTACTCCACTTAATCCTGTAATTTACTGGCCCTAATTTACGGACTATGGTAGCTGGTGGTAGCTGGCCCCACTTAGGCGCTAGTTTAGCCGAAAACTTTTCAGTAGCTTTAGAAAGGGGGTGGGACCTTACCCAGACTAGATCTCCCTGCTGAAAGTGCGCATCTTTCCTGCGGGTATTGTAATACCTAGCTTGTCTGGCCTGGTGCAACCCCACTCTCTGTTTCACCTCCTCTGCCATTTTCTGTTGTCGTTCCACCACACTGTAGGCCGCATGTTGAGCCGGAGACGGCGGTTGGCAGATGAGCCTCTCCAGCGGGCCGTGCAAGGTCCTGCCCAGGGCTAGCTCGGCAGGGGTCCTCCCTGTGGTCTCATGTTGGGCTGTATTCATGGCGAAGCGGAATTCTGCCAACCACTGGTCCCAGGTATTGTGATGCTGGCCTACATATGACGTGATCATGGTTTTGATGGTGCGGTTGAAACGTTCGGTCAGGTTGGTCTGTGGATGGTAGCTGGTAGTGAGCTTTTGCACAACACCCCATGTCTTGCAGAGAGTGGTGAGGAGGCTGGCGGTAAACTGGGGGCCTCGGTCCGAGACCAGGAACTTCAGGACCCCCCAGCGAGTGAAGATTTCCTCCCTGAGGATCTTGACAAGACGAGGTGTGGTGCTGTCTCTCAAGGGGAACATCTCCACCCACTTGGTGTAGTAGTCGACCACCACGAGGAGGTAACAGTTGGATTTTTTACTTCTAGGGAGTGGACCCATAAAATCCACTCCAAGCATTTCTCCTGGGGCCCCCACTGAGGTGTTCTGTAAGAAGCCTGATGGCTTGGTGTTATCAGCCTTGTACTGTTGGCAGGCTATGCAGGACCGGGTGTGATCCCACACATCCTGCCGCACACTGGGCCACCAGGCTACCTCCAGCACCCGTAGCAGCGTCTTCAGCTGGCCAAGGTGTCCTCCCAAGGGGTTGTCATGGAAGTACCGAAGAAACTCCGGAACCAGAGACCGAGGTACCACCAGCTGGAACTTCTCTCCCTGGTCACGCATCGGAACTCTTCGGTACAACACCCCTTGCTGGGTAACGAAGGAAATGCGGGTGGCTGGTGTCGCTGACCGTGCACTGTCAGCTTTCAACTCGCACACCTTTGGATCCCTCTCCTGCTCCTGGGCCACTTCAGCCAAGGTGGTGGGTAAAGCCGAGTGACTTTTGGTGGAAATGGCCAGGCAGGGTGATGGTGGAAGGGAAAGGGGTGTGTAGGCTCGGGATAGCGCATCTGGGGCGGCGTTAAGGCATCCCTTGCGGTAGTACACCTTGAAGGTGAACTGCTGCAGCCGAAGGATACGCCTTGTGAGTCGGGAGGATGTTTTGGGACAGTTGAATGCCCACGCCAGTGCCGCATGATCAGTGTAGACACTAAACTCCACTCCTTCTAGATAGTGCCTCCACTTCTCAACAGCCCAGACCACCGCCAGGCACTCCTTTTCTGACGTCGAGTAGTTCAGCTCGGGAACTCGCAGCCCCCTGGAGGCGTAAGCGATCACCCGCTCACCATCCGGAGTGTCCTGGGACAGGATGGCCCCGAGCCCCACCTCACTGGCATCAGTGAGCACCTGGAAGGGCCATGCTGGATTGGGCTGTGCTAGCACTGGCGGATTCTTCAAGGCATCTTTCAAGGCATCTATGCTGGCCTGGCACTCACTCGTCCACTCCCACTCCACTCCTTTCCTCTTCAGGTGGTTAAGAGGGGCAGCCATGTCAGCGAAGCGGGGAATGAACTTGTGGTACCAGCCAGCTAGTCCCAGAAAGCGCTGCAGGGCCTTCAGATCTTGTGGCACCGGGTAGTTGGATACCGCCTGGGTCTTGGCGGGATCTACTTCAATGCCCCGCCCAGAAACGATGTGCCCAAGGAACTTCAGTTCCCTCTTGAAGAAGTGGCACTTCTTCATATTGAGGCTGAGGTTAGCCTCATACAGCTTCTGGAAGATTGCCGCCAGATGCTGTAGGTGTTGGTCACGGGACTGGGAGTAGATGATGATGTCATCGATGTACACGAAACATATGCGCCCTCTCTACTCTCCCAGCACCCGCTCCATTAATCGTTGGAAGGTTGCAGCAGCATTCCGAAGACCAAAGGGCATGCACTTAAACTGAAACAGGCCGAGTGAGGTGATAAAGGCAGTCTTGGGCTTGCTCTCCTCAGTCATCTCCACCTGCCAGTAGCCAGACTTCAAGTCCAACGAACTAAACCAGGAGGCGCCTTCCAATGATTCCAAGATGTCATGGATGATCGGCATTGGATAAGCGTCTGGCAAGGTCTTTGCGTTCACTCGCCTGTAATCCACGCAGAACCGGTAGGATCCGTCAGGCTTGTTCACGAGGACCACAGGTGAGGACCAGGCTGACTGAGATGGTTCGATGATGTTATCAGCAAGCATCCTTTCTACATGCTCTTCTATGACCCTCTTTTTCAGGGGGGACACTCGATAGGCCTTTGACCTAACTGGTACCTCGTCCTGCAGGAAGATGGCGTGCTTCTCCACACCAGTCTTTCCCAGCTTACCAGAGGTGACGGTGGGCCAGTCCTTCATAAGTTGTTGCAGCCCCTCTGGGTAGTCGGTGTCAGGCGACGGCCCGGTGTCAGTCAAGGCGGTGACCCAGCAGGGAGGCAGTCCTCCAGGAGGCAAGGCATAGTAGAGATGAAGTGCCTGCGGCGAGGTGAGTCTGGTCTGATTCCATCCACTAGCTGGTGTTTGTTGTGGTAGGAAGGCATGGTAGATGTAACCTTTGTTTGTTTTTACTCCCTAACAGTTCTCTGCCAGATTGAGGATGGCACCAGTCAGGGACAGGAAGTCAAGGCCAAGGATCACCGGGAAGGCAAGATGGCGGTCTTCCATCACGTGCACCTCTACGGCCCACTGTCTGCCATGCCAGTCAAGGTAGATGGTCTTCTCCCCCAAGGCTTGGTGTATAGTTCCATCTGCCATGACGAACCTCTGCTTTTCTGTGGGTTGGAAGGCTTCCTCGGCTAGAGCGAACTGCTGCCACAGACTCTCCCTCATCAAGGTAAAAGTGCTACCCGTATCCACCACAGCCTCACCTTGCTTGCCTCGGATGGTAATGGGGACTAACAAGAGCCCATGTTCTTTCTTGTAGCTCTGATGCTTCACCACAGTGAGCTCTGCTGCCCCCTGGAGGCTTTTCCTGTCAGAGGGCTTCTTCGCTGTTTTTTCAGAGCCAGCCTGCACCTTCTGCCAGTATCCTTTGGTTCCTGAGCAGTCCTTCTCCATCATGGAACCCACCTTCCCCAGCTGCGCCACTGTCTGCACAGTCCCCCGGAGGCATCCAGCGACCCTGGGGTTGATGTTATTCAGGATCCGACTGACGATTTCTCCTTGAGGCATGTCACGCTTCCACTTCAGACACAATGCTTGGTAGTCATAAGCAAAGTCTCTCAAGCACTGCTCCGGTTTCTGAACCATGGACCGCAGTTTCTCCTCCCCTTCGGTCATGTAGTCAGAAGAGAGGAAAGCAGACAGGAAGGCCTCTTTGAATGAAATCCAGTCATGGACCTGGTTTTTTGTGGTTTTCCACCAGCTGAGTGCAGGGCCCTTCAAGACTGCTGACAGTGCGCCCATTAGCTCATGGTTAGCAAGTGGTCGCATACTGAGGAAGTTCTCACACTGCTCAATGAAGTTCAGGACATCAGTGGAATCTTTGGAAGATGTAAAAGACGGAAAATCCATACGCACTGGGGGCTTGGAGTAGAACGGAAAGGGAGAAGCACCAGACAGACTAGCAGGTGTAGGGGGAACTATTGTGCTGAGGTCAGTAGTGACTGCTATAGTTCTCTGTACTAGGGGGGTGCTGACTGATCTTCGCTGGCTGAGCTGTTTTTTCCACTGCTCGTCTCTGCGCAGCAAACAGTTGACTACCTCCCTTTCCAGTTTTTCTAGCGTTGGGGCACTGCTCAAGCACCGGCAGAAACGAGGGAAGAGAAAACAGATTTCGTCTTACCGACTCAGATAACTTTTTTCGCTGACTCCGGTAAGTCCTCGCACATTTCCTTCCGTGCAACGGTCGAGGCTTTGATCCTTGGTCTCACGCAGACTCCCAGGGAGAGGTACAGCCTACCCTAGTCCCCACTGTTCGCGCTCTTAAACAGTTCAAAACCAAAACGCCATGTTGCTAGGTCTGTCAGCTGGTTTCTCGTCAGTGTCAGCTGACGACGCGAGTTCCTGGCGCTCAGCTGATCACCACAACATCAACACACACCCGCCATACATTACAAACAAACACATAGGACCACAGGAATACAATAGTGGATATGCATTCATGAAGGGTTCCCATTTTAATGATGCCTGCTCCCTGACACAGGCATACTCAAAGGGCATCCTGGTATCCATTATGTGGCAGTGCTACAAGTTTAATAATGTAACCTTTGCTGATGATTTATCTTTTGCTAATGGGAATGTCCAACCGTTCCAGGTTACAAAAATACGGGTCACCTAAACGTAGGCTGGTTACATTATTAAACTAATAATTTTGATTGCTCAACCTGAATGAAAGCAGCAGTTGCCCTGACTCTTTCTTTTTCATAATTTCTCCACTCATCAGAGTGCAAAACTGACAAAAAGTTATCAATTGATCATTTATCTTGAGTTTCTAAACAACATGTCAATGAATATTTAAAACGTAGCTTAAAATTCTGCAAAAGTCCATATTTTAGCTTCTAATTGCTCAAGTTTGACCAACGTTGATATGCCAACTCTACACAGCTTTCTTTTCATGTGCACCAAATTTTGTGACATTTCATCACAGGGGGCGATGTTTCTTGTCAAGGCTAGGTGTCCAAAAATGTTTCTTGTTAAATAACTTGTCAACAATTTTTCACAAGACAATGATTTTGTGTTAGTATGCTGATGTTAGAGAGGTGTATCAACACAGCCCATGTTGAATAAAGTCGTGAATCCTATTCAGTGAATAAGTGGCACTTTATTACACTGGCAAATTCTGTTCTATGTGAGTGCTACTGATTTGGGCTAGGCTACTGGTACTGTTACTGGGCATGGCTGGGCTGCTGCAGTTGCTAGGCTGGGTAGGGCTGTGCTGCTATTCCTATCGCTGCTACACTAGGCAGGGCTGGGCTGCTAAAGCTCGGCTGCTGCTGCCGCTGCTGCTATCAGGCTGGGCAGGGCTGGGCTGCTGACATTTGCCTGGACGGCAACTATTGATGCTGCTCTGGGCCCTTGGCTGCTTTCACTCCCCCAAAATGCCGGTGTTAAAGAGGCATATCGACCCATCCCATAAACACTCACTTGAAGCATAGCGCCACCTAGTGATATGCAAAAATTGGGATTTTGCTTTGCCAATATCTTGGACCAGGAAGGTGGGAATAGCACAAAATATACACAAACACACAGAATGTCATTCATTCAAAACCCACATCCATGCACACTTCCAGCTAATCATTTCCACACAAACTTTCACCTCACAACACTGACCTACCACAAACTCATACCTACGGTTCCCACATTTCAATACACTGCGGCGGTTATACCATGTACTGCTATGCAGTACATCTAGTTAAAATATCCATTTGCTTTGGCTAGAACTGCAACTATAAACGCAACGACTTTATCTGCATGCATCAAGCACTGGCGTCAACTCAGACAGGAGATATGAGGACGGGCACTGAAAACATAATGTCAGGAATTGTCAAAGTGACAGGTTTAAGATGGGCAGATGGCCACGTAATTGTTAAGGCAGGGCCAGGACATAATATTATAGACTACGTTTTGATTTGATGAACAACGCAATGGAGAGAGAGGAGGACAGCAAATTTGACTGCATTGGACGATCGTTGAATGAATTTATTTAATAATGTTTTTGAGGATTCTGGCCCACCTTAACCCCTTCATATAAAATGATCAACTTAACATTACAAAAAACAAATGACAACAATCATATGTAGACACCTTTCAATAAAGTGTTACCAAATTTTGATATGAAAAAAGAAAACATTATGAATTGTTTCATATGAATTGTATGAATTTTTGAAACATACATACCCACATTGCCTGGTACACTGAGCAAGGTGCCAATGGAGATAAGAATGGGGTAGGTGAAAAAAATCCCCATGCTGGCTGATATATTAAATACTGCAGGTGGAAGAGAGGAAAAAGTCATTCAGCAGAAGAAACATTTTATAATCTTTTTAATGTAATTATCAGCAGCAAAGCATGGTTATCCTAGTGGAAAGATGACACCCTCACCAACTGTTTTGATTACAAAAAATATACAGAAAATATTTTGCACTTTTATTTGTTTGTTTATTAGTTTATTTGTTAAATTTCACTCTCATTACCGGATACGAAACATTCTATGATCTTATGAAAAACATTATATGACAAGAACAATGATAGTGTAAAGATAGTGCTGGTGGTGACCAACATTAAACCAGAAAGGACCTGGGCGGATTAACGCACAGGCTGGGTATGGCTTAAGCCTAGGGCCTCTCGTACAAGGGGGCCCCCATTGGTCAGTAAAAATATATAATTTTACTTAAATTTACATTTGAGAATACTGTATTGGCCCACATCAAAAGCAACGCAGCCGATTGGATAAACATGCAGAGAGGGTAAACGTCATCACGTAGGCCTTCACTTAACTGGAGTGAGAACGAAAGGAATTTCAGGGAAAAAATATAGCCACAAGCGGCGATGACGGGCAGGGACGTGGCATGCCGCCCCTCTCAAATGTATCCTCTATGTCACAAATGCATTTATTGTAGAGATCTGATATGTGAATGCTAAATCATAGGAGCTTTATATTGTCTACCAGGAGTACGTGTATGTAGAGAAAATGTTCTTTAGAAAAAAAGGTGTAGTGCAATTATCTTTGTGTTTGCATGTGTGTGTGTTAAAGGGATTTTTTTGTGTGGGTGTGAGAGTGTGTGTCTGTGCCTGTCTGAGGTTTGTGTATGTGTGTCAGCTCCAGATGGTAGTACAAGAACAGGAACTGAAGGAGGGCGACAAGAGTACAATGGCATATGAGGATGGTTGCGTGAAACACCAGATGTGTATGGGGGTGTTGATAGTAGTGGATCATAGGAGAATATTGTTATAAAGTTTTCTTTCAGTTTATGTGTTTGCTTAATATTGTGTAATAAAAGTGTGTATTTTGTATAAGGCAATGGCTTTGGTGAGAGTGATAAAGGAAGGATCACATTGTTCAGAGTGGGATAGTTCATATGGAAGGCAAAAGCATCTTGTTGAATATAGTTGAGCAATGTATGACTGGAGGGGTGGGTGTGGGTGGGATAGGTGGTATGAGAAGAAGCATAAGTTTTACCTGTATGAATGTGGAAATGTAGTTAAAGGGATAATGTATCAGAAGTACGTGCGTGAGAATAAGCAGGTACTATAATGCAACATGTTTTGAGGTTTGCGCTAAAGCAATGTTCACGAACTCTCTCACGAACATGATATGCTTGCAGATTTAATACCGGAGTTCATTGCAAGACCTAAACATAAGATTCCCGCCAACACTTGCGCTATTGTTACACATATGAAGTGCAAAAAGACTTCAAGGGTGACATATTTTAAAAGTAAATATTCTGAAAGACACCGTTTGTGAGTAGGCTTTTACTCTGTATTGTAAGCCAACTGAACAAAACACATATATATCTAGGGCTGTCCTCGACCAAGGATTTTCTTGGTTGACCAGTGGTCGTGCATTCACTCCGACTAATCGATTAATCGCCCCGTCCCCTCCAAAAAAAAAAAAGCGAAATAACTCTCCGTCTCGGCCGTCTCTCTGCGCATTTACCACTAACGGCGAGGGTAACCTTCATGCGATTTTCAACCATGCAGGCATTTTAAAATGGTTATGTTGTCTGATTGCCTGAAATATGTGATGTAGGCCTACAAAATGTTTCCTGGTTGATTTACATAACCTAACTAACCTACATAAAAATCAGTTGAATGCCTAGTTCTCCCAGTCGGAGTTAAAAGGACAAAAACAACGTTGTGACCGTGGCTGACATAGTACACTAGCATAGCACAGTCTGCCGTCTGTTACACGGGCAAATTATTTCAGATTTTGGTATTCAGGATGTGTCAAAACAAATTAATCAGAAAGACTGGCAGACTTTTAACATTCTGATGAATATTTATTTAAAACACGTACTACACAGACATTGTTCATGAAAGATGATTGTAACAATTTGTAATCAAACTTCTTGCAAGGGGTAGCTAGGCTAGCAGGCTACTTATATGTCTGACGTGGTAAAACATGTTCGTCGTGGAAGAATGAAAGGCGAATGTTTTTTTGCAAATTTTGCATGTAACCCTCCTTGGGTCATCCTTGTCCTTTTCGAAATGTTGACAAATTTTAGAACTTCTTCCAGACATGGTGTATGCCGTGAAGAAAATGCCAACAGTAAATTAGTGGCACGACGACTTCCTCTATCATACTCGTTAAATTAAAAGCCCTTCACCCCTTCGAAAAGACGCGTTTTTTTCCCTTCGACCAATCGACCAATAGAATTTTAGTCGGCTAATATTTTTTTGGTCGACCAACGGCTAATCGATTGTTTGCCGTCAGCCCTATATATATCATCCCAGCAAACAAAAAAATGTCCCCTTGACATCCTTTAAAGGTCCTTTCCGAACGTTCTCTGAACGTCATTGTGTAGGGTTCCCTTTCCGTCCTGGGGACGTTACACCAGACGTTCCTAGAACGTCTGGAGGACACTGCAAGGACGTTTGAGTCACGTCATCTAGACGTCCTGCGAACGTTATTCGCGGACGTTCAAAGGACGTACCTCGACATTGGGGTATACCGTTTTCCTTAATAGGCTATGTGCTTTGACGACATTAGTCGCCTTATGTGGCACTTATTATTATTATTAGTAGTAGTATTTATATTATTATTATTAGTTGTTGTTGTTGTCCCTTGTTCTTTCACAGTGATTTACTTACATTAGACTGCCGAATCAATTAATTTCCCTCCAAGCTAAAAGAAAGACATGTTCAGGATAAAGTGAATATTTTTTATTTAATACAACGTCAAAGACGTCAAAGTTCTTCCGCTTCGGTTTCTTCTTCCTCACCATCTTCCACATGCGGACGTGCCAGCATCTACACACAGAAGACCAGAAGGGACTTTGAGAAGACTCAAACAGGATCGTATTAAAAGGTAAGGATTTGTTTAAATGATTATTGATATTTTACACTACAGAGAAGACTGATTAGTAGGCCGACTTGTATTAATTTGTAGGCTATCAAAAGGAAATACTCAAGCAGCTACGTTTATATGCCATCAACTAGCAGGCAAAAGTTGATTAGCCCTGAGTCCAACTCCCCGATACTAACCCCCGCATTCTGTCCTAATATTTTAACAAGTTCTCTTTTCGGTTAATGTTATTGGCATTTTTTTACTGTCGTTATCTACAGACAAGGAGACAGACTACGGTAGTTAAGTGCGCTCCATGGTCATCACCTAAGGCTGACGTTAGCTAGTTAATTAGCTAAATAGCTAATGTTATGATTCAATTTATCATTGTACATTTGTCAAATACTGTACTTACCGTGAAGAAAACACACCCTAACCTACACTACACTAACGTCTAAACTACATATAATACAATACCACACACAATACAAATTACTAATATCCTATATATCTCTGTCTGTCTGTCTGTCTGTCTCTCTCGCCAGCAAAACCCACAAAGTTTAACTGTCAGTTGGCTGCAGATTTTAAACACTTTTTTTCTGCACGAGCTCTCCGCTATACAGCTCTGCTGGATGTCCTCGCGGACTAGTGCTGTCCTGCACGATATTTGAAAAAAATGTACTATATGCTGTAACATTACTGAATGTTGTGATGACTAGGCCTATGTTTTGAGATGAGTAAACAAATATTTACATATAGTTTTAGCAACTGTCAGCTTAACTTTCACCGCTAGGCCGTAGCCAGTGCGCAGCCTATGGGGGGGGTGGGGTTAATTTAGGCTTACATGGAGTTTTTTCATCTCATGTCTGAATGTTGTTCACTATGCGAAAGTTTTAGGCAGGTGTGAAAACTAAGAATGCCTTCAAAAATGGAAGTCTTCCTCATTTATTTATTCATTTACAGGTTGTTCCAAACATCTTGAAGAACTAACCACAGATGTTCTGTGGATAGAGGCTTCCTCTCATATGCAAGTAAACCTAGAAGAATTGATGCTCTTTTGAAGGCAAAGGGTTGTCACACCAAATATTGATCTGATTTATATTTCCCTTTTGTTCATCAACTGCAGTTTGAGGATTGATGAAAATAAATGATTAGCACTTCCATTTTTGAAGGCAGTCCTAGTTTACAGCATTTTTTTCACACCTGTCTAAAACCTTTGCATAATACTGTATGCTCTGTGGCCGCAAACCCCACAATAAGATAATTGGTTAAGTACAGCCTGAATTGTCTATGTGACTTACTTTTTTTGGTCATAACAGAAACACAAAAGGATAGTTGCTGCACCTGTTTGTCTACATGCAGTCAAGTTCAACACAGATGCCATCTGCTGCACTGCTGATCTGCTGCAGAAATTGCAGGAAGTCTAACTGTAAGGTAATACGAAATACGAAAACAAACCAAACAGTAGGGAATTTGTGAAACGGTACTATTGGAAGCAGGGTTGTTCAAAATTCAAAAATTAATTCAGTTCAATAAATGAATTTTACACAATTTGAAAGCTACCAGAATTGTAATGATTCTGTTAGGTAGTATGTTTGTAATGTTATCCCTATACGCTGACATGTATCTAGAAAATGTCATTCTGTGTCAAATCGGACACTTTCGTACCTCATCGCCACTCCTAGTAAATGCGTAGAATGCATTTCATCCAATCAGAAATTCCCTAATTGGACCTTACTGTTGTATAATCTCTGATGACTCTTCCCATGGTAGGTATTGTATTCTATTATGTAAATTATACAGCAGACAGCATAAGAACTAGTTTTGTGCGGCTTGCATTGAAGTAGGTAGAAGGAGACAAAGGTATAGCCTACTAACAATTTTTGGTTTTAGGCTAACTACAGCACTACTGTGAAGTACACCATTACCCTACATACTAGACTTTACACACTACAGTCACCTGCAATTACAGTGCAATTACATCACTGTTAAGAATAGTATTACTCTGTAAAAATGAGTATATTACACTGTACTACACTGGAGTATGCCCATTTTACATTAGAATTTAAAGTTCAACATTTCTTTAATTAATGACATAATAGCGCCAAAGTAAGAATGTTTGAAACTTCAACTTACCTTCTCTGTGTGACTTGTCGCACTATTCTATCCAGCTTTGTCCAACAAAGGAAATGATGGAAATGCGACTGATGGCATGTTTTTTCTTCTTCTTTGTGTTATTTCACAGGTACTGCTCTTCGTTGGATTTTCCACTCTTCTGCTGCAGTTGTTGGAGGCATTTTCCAGCTCCCATCAAGATGTTGCCAAATCTGAACACACATTTCTACACTAAATGACAAAATGTCTGTAAATGTCTTTCTATAGAATCCACTGCAGCACTACTTTCCCTGTGAACAGCATAAACTGACAGAACTGGCAGGTTTATGAAATGGTAAACAAGTGTACCGGCATGTAAATTCCCTTGGCAAGGGTGAAAGATTGCAAAAATTTAACTGTACAAAAGAAAAAGTTATTCACACACCGATTACTAAAGCTCAGTAAAGCTTCATTTTTTAAACATTTCGAGTGTTACACTTTGAGCATTTGTAGTATGTAAGCTATGTTGACAAGAGGGAAAAAATATTCTGCAAGTTACCTACATTGGGGGAATTGGAGCTACTAAGCATGCTACAATCAGAAATGATGACCGTAATAAATACCTGGAAATTTCTTTGACACAAGCGCATAATGTGTGTGGTCGTTGAGCATTTGTGCAATGCAAAATTTCCACTTTTCTGAGAGGAACGGCGGTCGGTGTCATTGGTGTGGGGGCTTTTCCACCCACCTATAGGAAAACTTTCTCTTTTGTACAAGTATACGAAACTGCATCTGGGAATTACAGACACTTTGAAGCAGTCTGAAAAGCCTCGACATTTTTACGTTTTTCACCCAACTTAAAATGTAAATATACAAGTGGACACAAATGTCAGGTTTTTTTTTTTTTTTACTTTAAAGGCCAATGATGTATAGCATTGTGGAGTTTCCTGACAACACCGTTGGGATTGTCAGCAACACATTGATAAATGAGGTCTCAGGACCTTATGGCCAGCAGTGTAAAAGTAGCATAGTTGTATTCTGGAGGACCTCAGCCATAAACATATGGCAAAGTGAATGTAATGTAAATACTTTAATTTTATTACTCAACTGAAGTGTAAACCAATCTTGACCCGAGTTCTGAATGTGGAAAAATTAAGAGTAAAAGCAATCACATCCTGTGATTTCGGTTCACTTTTTTTCCTCACTCGTCATGCAGCTTGCTTTGAAAATTCATTAAACCATTTGGTGATGGACATTAAATCATTTTATCACTTTTATCTAGGTAGAGTTTGGTTTTCAATGCCTTTTTACAGAGGATGGTAAAAAAATGTAATGGAAATGAAGTGTGGGCTGCCCACAGAAAACCCACATGGGCTCAATGGTACAAAGGTTCTTAGGGTCCCATATGGGCGCCTACACTGTAACTGGGCCCACAGGCGGCAATCTGCTAATTGTGGGCTGACCACAGAGAGCTCACGGCTTAGGTTCACTGCCAGAAAAAACCCAGCACGGGCCCCACAAGGGCATGTTTGCTGGGAAAACTTGGAATATCATCCTGTATCAAGCAGGGCAGGAATTCTTAATTTGATTTAATAGAATTTAGGATTACATTTGTGGCTATATTGTGAGATGTATTTGCACTTCCTGTAATCCTTGGAGAGCTACGTAAGCAGGTGGAGATATAATGATGGACCCAAAAGAGTGGGAAGGAGCAGAAAGGTGAGAAAGATTACAGAGGTACTTTCTGTCTGTTGGTGTATAGGACCTAAGGCGAACGTTACCAGGACGTTTTGAATGACCAAATGCGGACGTCTATAAGAGACCAAATCCGAACGTTCTGTGAAAGTCCGTTTTACGGCTCTTTACGGACGTTATAGAAGGCCCAGTTGCGGACTTGTTACGAACGTTAATAACGTCCCAGCAAAGTCCGCCAGAGAACGTTATGGTGGGGACCAAATCCGGACGTCGGGAATGTCATATAAACGTCCGGGGGACGTCCCTTGTTTGCTGGGATTGCAGTTACAATCATCAAAAGCTCAGTATTAAAATCACAAAACCATCTTGAACCAGGTTAATGGTAGCAGCAATAAATACCATTGCCTATATTAAGCCTAAAAGAAACATCAATATGTTATATTCTATCATCTTGAATTCATAAAAACACACCGTCAATATCAGATGACCAAGAACACCTCCAACTACGTTACATTAGGCTCCCCCATTCATTCATTCTTGTTTACATGTGACGTCACTAGCCATGAACTACTCCGTTGCCTTGGCAAGGATAAACTATACTGTTACTGATCAGCCGTTCGTTCAGTCTGGCAGACTAACGCTAGTTAGTCTGACGTCGTTAAGAGAGAAGGATCACACAGAGGATATACATACTGTAAAATACACATTCATTCAATAGTCAAACATTAACACACATCGGTGGGGAGTCAGACAGAAGTTAATTCTCAAAGTCTCCCACATACTTGTGAAAGCAGGCTATGACTTGGGGAGCTAGCAGGGAGCTAGCCACAGTAGCAACAGTAATCTATATTGTCAACATTTAAATGATCGCTACACAGTAATTACATATTTGTACATTCCATTACAAAGTTGCAAAATGGCATCTAATGGGGACACACGCACGAGTGTGACAATATATAAAGAGTTTGTTACATACACCCACCTAAAAGAATAAATAGACACCGTTTGTGAGTAGGCTGATTTTACTCTGTATCGTAAGCTAACTGAAAAATCAGCGCAAACCCACAGCCTATATCCATTAAAGGCCTTGTGCGTTCTACCCTCAAATAGAACACTTTTTTAAAATGGCAGCTAGAATTAAATTAAATGGGGGTGTCTGTCAATACGAGGAAACACTGTGGCATCTCTATAATAAATATTAAAATGCACTATGTGCCACACAATATGTACTATGTGCCACACTATCAGACTAAGATAGCTAACCGCACGTTCCAAGCTAGCCAATCTTACTTTGAACCGAAGCAAAACAATACAGTTATCAGTGTACTACTAAATCCACTTGAACACGTTAAAGTTTTTAACAGATTAGTTAGGCTTCCTTACATGGTCGAAAACTCACCTGAAAATACACAATGAGCAGCTTTTAGGAACACTAATACAGGAGTGGCAATATCTTGTAGCCCACATTTCACGAACTGTCTCTGCATGATATGCTTGCAGATTTAATACGGAGTTACAGCGCCACCCTGTGTCATGTACGCTGATTCTTTATTCACTGCCAGTACAAAAAAAGCAAATGCATTTTTCCACCCCTTCCGTAAAGTTGTAATAAACTCTGTCTCTTTGGACAACAGTCACTCTTTCCCACCTCAGGTCAATAAATTATTCAATTTTGTGGCATGTGCGCCTCAATTTTTCCTACTGGCTTGTTGACAAGATGACTGAACAAGTTTGCATTTCTTTAAACTCAAGTGGTCGACAGAATACCGATTGAAGCCATTATATTGAGAATACTCCAAAAGCTGTACGGACATCAGTTAGTGGGAAACTATTCCAAAATGACGAACGGTTTAATATGGAAAATATGAAATAAACCTGAATATATTGTAAAGTTACAAGGAAATAGTTCATTATTATACCACTGCTTGCTGGAATTTCCCATTGTGAAGTGCTGTTTAAATAACGTTGAAGTTTTTTTCCACATGTTCACCGTAATACAAATGTCACTCTGAACTTGTGAGAGGGAGAGAGGGGGATATTATATTTTACTGTATTATGTTTTACTCGTTCATTGCACTTGTAAATGACAGCTAGACAGAACAGTTGACATTACGTGTAATTGTGCTATAGGTTTCAATAGGATTTGGGATGAAAACGCTCATGGACAGAAAATAGACTCGTTTCTAATGTGGTCTGTAAGTGGTCTGTGAGCGACAAACATCGTCTGTGAGTGGACGGATCTGTTAACATGCATACAACTCACCGGACAAACATCGGACAGAAACCGCCCCCACAGAATAAAATTATCCATCTCCGAAACAGTACAAATAAAACAGAACTTATAACATTGTGGCTAATATCCTACGCAAGCAAAGCGTACCATAGTTCAGATCTCTTCTATGCTCACTTCGTGAGGGCTAATATGGTAGCAAGAAAGCTAACTTTCAGTCAGCTGTAACACGCTAGATCACAGCCCTTCTATGCTCGCTTCGTTTATTTCTTTCACTAAGTGAAGCAATATTTCGTAGTTTACTAATAACATATAGTAAAAATATCATGGCAGGATTTTGAAATATCAGAATCTAAGCCTTAACCCAGTATCACATTAATGAAAGAAAATGGCGCCCTGTTGCTGCTGAACTGCTGTTGAACTGGGGGACCCAATAGCTGCCCGCGCCCTTGCCTGACTTTAACGCACTATGGAACACACCTGTTAATTGATGCCAATTTATTACAAAATGACAAATATTGGCTTCACAGCCCTTCAACATTTAACATCTACACCACTTCAACACCATGTATACCAAATCTCACATAAATCTAATGTACGGTGTAGCTTTACCACAACCTAAAACAAGTCATTCTGCTACCAGATGGTGGCGCTATGCCTGACTGCCATTTCACTCACACAGATATGTTCATAGTCATGACAGACATTAACCTGTCAAGTTTTATTCTTGTCAAACAATGCATAATGAATTGGTGACACATTTCCTGTGTATCTGGATACTTATAATGTAACATAAATTCATCGAACCGTTGTTTTGTCATCTTACAACATATCAAAAATCTTT
The DNA here is from genome assembly GCA_030347295.1 of Setipinna tenuifilis. NCBI lineage: Eukaryota > Metazoa > Chordata > Actinopteri > Clupeiformes > Engraulidae > Setipinna > Setipinna tenuifilis. The sequence goes on along the minus strand of CM059272.1, from coordinate 32,660,631 downwards.
TCGCAATTTAACATCTACAACATGTTGACATCATGTATACCAAAACTGACACAAATTTGATGTACGGTTTAGGACAAGTGTGTTAAATTCCATTGTATGTCAAATCGCACAAAAGTCCAAATATCTCACTTCCTGTTGGGTGTGGCCATGCCATTGTATTGACCTTTTTTGTTCGTCTTAGTGAGATGAACCCACCTACCAAATTTCGTGCATGTAGCTGAAAGTGTATGGCAACCACGAACCTCTCTAACAACAGGGGGCACTGCAGTGTCCCTGGGCAACTTCAGGGCTTGGGTATTTCTCTCTGAGTAGCGGGGGAAATTTCTGACGTGTGTCCCAAATTTCATGAGTTTTCGTGCATGGGAACCGCCTCAAAAAAGGGCAAACGGCGCAGGAGGAAAAGAATAATAATAATAATAATCTTAGCAGAAACAATAGGGCTTCGCACCTCCGGTGCAGGCCACAGCCTGCACCTCCGGTGCTCGGGCCCTAAATATGAAAGTGTCGCTCAGAAAAGAAAAACAGAGAAAAATAAAGAGCAAAGACAGCAAAATCTTTTGAGCCAAATCCCTAACTTGACAGTTTATTTCAAACCGACTGGTGGACCTGACAATCCCCACTCCGCAGACGTTAAACTTGAGGTTAATAACAATGACATTGGTGGTGATGATACAGCTAAGCTAGCTGGAGTTGGAGCTGAAGTTAGCTTGGGAGAAAAAGCAGATGAATCGTCCTAACCTGACAGTGTGCGACCAGGCCGAGACAAGTTCAAGACAACCGTGTTCATATCGATCGACTCCTTGCAGAACTGGATCGGAGATATGACTCCTACAAAAACATTCGGCAAACGTTTGGATTTCCGAACAATGTCATCCATCCCCTTAGAAGATCTTCGTAGGGACGCCACGACTTTCCAGGAGAAATACTGATCTCGAGGGAGAATATGTTAAGGAAAGCCGCGACAAGGACACCTCTACAAGTTTACTCCTGCAGGATTTGAGGGCAAAGAACCGATAGAACTGATTTCAAGCCTCGTCAATGACTTTAAAAGCAAGGGAGGTGAACGTCTAATGGTAGGAACATGGTTTCTGTATCCAATCATTCATCTTAAACGTTGTTGACATTGCGCCGTGACGGGCGTGTCAGCGAAAAGAAGAGGTGTGGTCTATTATGAGGACGCAAAAACCATTTTCATATAGACCAGCACAAACCATGTTTTTTGTCAGTTGTCCTTCGCGCAAGGCTGAAAAGCTATTTTAGGGGCGCACAAGGCTTTGAACCCTGATGCACCTGCTGTTGCGCCAGAGAGGCAAGCTGAACTGGCAGAAAAGTTGCAACATGTATAGCCTGTATAGCCATGTATTTTTATGTTTTAGTAAGAAAACAGGCACAAATGATGAGAGTATAGCAATGTTTTGCAGTTTATAGCAATGTTCTGCAGTTTATTTATGTTTTCTTTTGTCGTTTTAAATAAACAGCGATTGCAATGTTCTGCAGTTTATTTACGATTTCTTTTGTAGTTTTAAATAAACAGCGTGGCAAGTTGTAAGAAATGAAATGGACAAATCATCAAAAAGAAAACTTGATGGACCTCAACCTTCTGTTTATGTTTTATGTTTCCTTTGCGTTTAAAGCTTTTGTTTCCACGTCTTCTAACGTTGTTGTACTGCTTTCGGCACTGTTCGAAAGTTCTCTTCTTGCCAAAGGAGGACACAATTACTGAAGATATTTCCTCCCATACTTCTTTGACCCACAGAGGTTTGGGGGGATTCTTTCCATCCCCGAATATTAACTGCTCACGCGCTTTTACTTCATGCACGAGCAGATCGGTCTCCTCCACCGAAAAGCTCCTCCCGTCCGGGTAAATCCGCCATCGTAATAGCAACAGGCCATGGACAATGCACCCACTGGCTCTTAAAGGGAATGAGAGTATAAATTCTCATTGGTTAATTGTATGCTACGCCCAAAACACACCCATGACTAATGAAGTAATTTAAGACCAACCCTTTTGAACAATGCGCCTGGCGCAATGTTCACTTTTCAAGCTGTCAAAATACCAAATTGTGTCGGGAACGCCTCCAAAGCAACTTGCGCTTCAGACTTTAGACAATTCCAATATGATCGTGAAAATAGAGCCCATAGAGACATGTTCTCTGATTTAGTTGTGGCTTTGGGTCTGCCAGACCACTTCCTGCCAGTTTCCCCCAGTTTTGAGTGCCTTTTGATGGTGAAGAAAACTGTACTCACTGACACCTTGACTTTCTTTTGCAATTGTCCTGTAGGAAAGACTAACACTTTTAAGCGTTATGATGGTCTGTATCTCTCCCAAAGTTAATTGCCCCTTTCCTGTCATTTTTGTAGCATTACACTACTTTCTGGAGTACAATACTGTTCACCTGATGCTCCTGAGGGTCTGGTACCAAAGTATTTCAACACTGCTTTTATACCAACATTGGGTGTTGTAAGTAATCAGGAAAAGTTGGAACACCTATAGGAATTAGTAGCACTAGCTGTCAAGGCTGATTTAACCTTCATTGCTGCTGATCAGGTAACCAACTTTGTGTTCTCTGAAAAAGGCCTTTTTTGTATAATTCTGAAATGTACACTATTTTTCGGTTTTAGGTAACCAATTTTTTTTTTTTTTTACCTCTGGCTGTTCAGTACTTACCTTTGTACCATTTCAGGGTATTCATTGAACTTTCACTACTTGAATTGCAATAAATAACTGGAAACATTAGGGTGTTCTAAAACGTTTGACCAGTAGTGTACATTATATACAAATGCTAGAAGTATAACTGCATACAGAGGTCATATAAACCAGAATGAATGAATAACTAGAGATGCTCCCCAGATAAACGGTACATGGAGAATGAGTAATGCTACTATCATACAAATACGGAACAGTATAAACATATAAGAGATAGGACAAAAGCATATACAAACACACCTGTTGCATTGACAACAACAATGAGTGAACACAGGACATGACACAGTAACAACATAATAGCAAGCTGACTTTCTTAAGGACACAGAGAGATGAAGAAAGAGAGCTGGGCCAACCAGAAGCCATGGTTTACAGGTGAGGTTTACAGGCTGCTGAGGGTAAGGAAGGCTGCCTTCAGAACAAGAGGGGTGATTCTCATGAAACTAAAAACAGCAATGGATCAGAGGTTTTAATAGTTAAATAGGACATAATTCATATAGATGGCATTATTTTATTGTAGAGTAAAATATGCTTTTTCCTTCACACTAGGTCTTTTTTAATGATCTTATTTTTATTTTTCAATTTTTATTCATTTTATGAGCAAATTCTCATTACCACAATGTGGCCCTACCAATATATCTGGTGTTTGAATTAGGGAAAATCATAACAATGAACAAATAAATTAATAAGTAAACTATTCCTACATTGTTATAAGTGTAAAGTTTCATTAAATGTTGCTTTTTGACAATTTTAATAATGAATACTCAAAATATTTCAAGAAAAGTTCATGTCCACGAGCCTTTATTCTTAAAAAAAAAAAACTTTAAAACTGCCAAAGAAGGCAGCCTTACCCATGTAGTGTCGCATCAAGACTTGAAAGAGCAAGGTTATGAGTTTCTAGAATTAAAGCAAATAATTGCAATTCCTGATTTTTGTCAATATCTTAGGTATCAACAAAGAAAACTAAATGGAAAACTGAACTCAGTGGTACAGATGACTGCTACTGACCATGAAAGACAGAAGAGGAAATGGAGAGAAAACTCTGATCGACTCTACAAGAAGAAAAAGAATGCAAAGGCGATTCTTGATCTCACCCCTTCTTTTGAAGAACCTGAACCACCCATTCCTAACAACCCTCCCGTTCCTCAGGAACCACCATTTGAAGCCCCTAGGCCAGGGCTATTCAATTAGTTTTCCATTTGGGCCACATTTTGAATCCAAGAACTTAAGTTGGGCCACAAATTTTCCGCACTTACTAACCAGTGATCATTTTTCAGTAATTACATATAATAATAATAATAATAATAATAATAACTGTGAGAGGGGGAACTTTTGCTATCTCCCCCTCTTACCGTTTTTACTGTGTTTGAGAATGAACTCTGTGTGCTACGCTTGCCACCACCTGGACTGCGGTGATGGCGTCACTGGGTGACGGTAATTGCACGTAATTGAATGCTCTATTTAAGAGACAAGGAAGAAACGAACAGAGAAGAAACGACACGAGCAAACAGAAGGACGTTAACGACGAACAGGGAATGAACGAAGGACACGAACGTTGAGAGAGTGTTTCAAGATGAACTTTGAAACAGTGTTTGACTGACAGCTTTCTTTGTTTGTACACCTTTATTTTCGGTTTCAGTGTTGCGTGGCATGGTTTTTGTTTTGTAGAAAATAAAAGACATACATATTTTTGTAACAACGTTTGTGAACTTCGGATATTTTTGTATCACTTCACCCCTGCTTCCAGCCAGTTGGCATTCCTGATAGTGAGGAGCCGTTGGCTTCTTAACAATAACATTGTAATCTTTTAGAACAGCAACACATTCGTTGCAAATCAAACACATTGGTTTGGCATTGGCTGTCGGCAAAATAAACAAATATTTCTCAGTCCATGGTGGATTGAACCGACGATTCTCATCTTCAATTTTTCGCTTGAGAGTCGAGAAAGACATGTTTACAATAGAACTACCATGCATCATCACGTGTATGTTGCTAGGGACTCTGAATGCTGCCGCACATCGCATCACTGCCCCCTCCACGCCAAATTGGGAATATTTGCTAACTATTTGCATTGTAATGAGTTAATAATATATGTGAATGCAAAATAAATATTCTAACATTATTTATTGATTGATATTTGGTAAACTAAAATGCATATATTACGTTCTGGAGACTAGTGAACAGTATTTTATTTTTCAAGCGCAACATCACCTCGGCCGCATCTGGGCCACAGCCTGGCCGCGTCTGGGCCGCATGTGGCCCGCGGGCCGCCAATTGAATAGGCCTGCCCTAGGCCATTGACCACTGGAACTTTTTTTGAAGAAGCAGGAGCACCTCAATTAACGTCTACCCCTAAATTAAAGAAAAAAAGTGTCATATCCAAATTGAGAGAAGCAGAAAAAAAACTGATAGCCAAAGCCACAATACAATTGCAACACAACCAAAGGCAGCAGTTGAAAGCCACAGTCTGGAGCTTCTTAAACCGGGATGATAACTCAACAGTGAGAAATGGAAAATCCGGTGAGATCCGCAGAAAGGGGCAGGTATACCGAAAAAGAACCCTCACCAATACCATGATTTGCCTCCACAAAAAAATCCTGCAAGAGAAACCTCACAAGAAGATTTCTTTCGAAATTTTGCAAACTTCGCCAGTTCGATTACCTCGCCAAAAGTTTCTGAAAGAGAAACTTGTGCCTGCAAAACACATGAACATTTCAAGTTCAAAATTATGAAGTTACATCAAATCGGCGTCATTAATTTGAAAAACCCAACTGACTTTGTTGCTAGGACTGTTTGTGATGTCAACAACAAGCCGTGCATGTATGGGCAGTGCACAGACTGTGCAGAGAAAAAGAAATTGCCTGACCTGAATTTGGACCCCTCAACAAAGCACAACATAGTCACTTGTGAGGAATGGACAACGAGGACTGTCCCAATGAAAAGAAAAAACAAAGATGGCTCTGTGTACGAAGTGGAGATGAAATCCACAGTCCTTGACAACAGCTGCACAACCATGGAGAGACTGGTAGAAATGGTCAGCGAAGATCTATCCAAATTCAACATCCACCTCTTCAACATGAAACACCAGTTTGAAAAGATGCACAGTCTAAAAACCACCATGTCAGATGCTGAAGCAGTCATCCACATTGATTACAGCGAAAATTATGGCTGCAAATACAGTAGAGAAGTACAGGACATGCATTTTGCTCCAGGGAAGCAGCAAGTGTGCCTTCACACAGGTGTGAGGTATTTGAGTGGTGGGAGAGTGGAGTGCTTCTGCTCAGTGTCTTCTTGCCTTAGACATGACACCAGTGCGACATGGGCTCACCTAGAACCTGTGTTAAGGGAAATGAGGGAAGAACATCCAGAAGTGAATATCATCCACTTTCTGTCAGATGGGCCTACCCCCCAATACAAGAACAAAACCAACTTCTACCTTGCATGCACTGTGCCATTCATGATGGGATTTCAGCAGGTGACCTGGAACTTCACTGAAGCCTCTCATGGGAAAGGAGCTCCTGATGGTGTGGGAGGAGCCCTTAAAAACTTGGCTGATCGCATTGTTGCCTATGGTGCAAGCATACCAGATGCTGACACACTTTTCAAAGAGCTGAAAAGTTATTCCTCTGTGAAGATCTTTCAGATTTCTGAGGATGATGTCAACAGGAGCAGTGAGCGAGTACCACCAAGCCTCAAAGTGGTGCCTGGCACCATGAAAGTTCATCAGGTAAATTTTAAAACATGCCACCAAAAGTAAAGAATGCAGTCTTAGGACATTCAAAAAACATAGATAAAAACTAATTTTATGGTCTTTTTAGCTCATGTCATCTAGCCCAGGTGTTGTGAAGACCAGGGGCTAGTTTCTGTGACAGAAACTGTGAATGCTATCAGCCAAAGGAATTTCACTTCATGAAAAAAGGAATTGGAGCCACAGACAGACAGCTCAGATGACACCATCCATGTGGGGGCATGGGTTTTAGTGCGATATGATGGCGATTTGTATCCAGGCACTGTCACTCAGGTGTGTACAGCAATGTATTTGAAATCACGCACATCATGTAAACTTCAGTCTTGTATAAGCAGGACCTAGTGAGCCTAACTGTTAAAAGACATTCATTGAGAAGATGAAGTAGAATAGGGCTTTTAAGTATAGTGTGCATGTCTAGCATGAAACATTTGTTAAAACATGCACCTACATAAAGTACTATAGTCCACACATTATACAAGTATACAAAAAACACCTATTTAACTACTGTAGGCACAAACACTTAATCTCTGTCTTTCCTGCATGCTCTATATAAGACCTAAGTGTATATATTAATTACAGCAATCTGTTGTGTAACTACTCTGTCTACAGATTGATAAAGACCAGTTTGAGGTTGAAACAATGTACTCTGCCGGTGAAAACAAGTTTTTCTCAAGCGGAGTGAATATCCCAGGGGATAAAGTTTGGTATTACCGTGAAGATATAGTGACCATCATCCCTGAGCCTCTTCCAATTACATCCTCAGCTAGGCATTTCTGTGTCTTACCAGAAATTTGGATGAAGCACGCCAAGAAGCATTAGGATTCTGTTTTTGTTAAGTTCACGATATCAGAAGTGATTGTCATTGTACGTTGTGCAAATACATATACGTTTTATATGAATATTTTGATTGTTTTTTTTTTTGTCATTAGTTTACAAATGTGAACCGATTGCACTGTACGCTATGTTTTACACGTCCTGTAAATGTAAAATTCTTTAGTAATCCCACATGTTTTATATGAATATGCATCTTGAACAATATGTTTGTTAATAATAATAATAATAATAATAAATCGTACTTATTTAGATCATATATTGTTTTTTTGCTCCATTTATTACATCTTATTCTCATCACTGAAAACTCATTTTCATTACCGAAACATTTCCCTCATTACCGAAATGAGTGATTCATTATTTAAAACAGAATACTATATTAAAGCAGTATTAATTGTTTTCTGTTTAGTAACTCAACATCTCATGTTTCCTTCACTACTATTCAATTTCGTACAGAAATTGTAGGTTTCTGCAAAAACATTCTAAAAATCAAGTTGAAAATAAATGATCATATTGCAGTAATGAGAAAATTGACAACATTTCTTAAATACAATACTTGAAAAAAACAAACCTTTTGAGTGTTCTACGTAGCCCCTAGTATAACTATTAATATTCAATTATCAAAACAGCAAGAACAGAACAAGTTTCCTTATAAATTTCATGTACAAAGAAAATTGCGGTAATGAGAATTTAACCCATTTAGACCGGGAGCGCATTACCGCTGTTCTACCACTAAGACCGGGAGAGCTGTTGCACATTTCTACCTTTAAGACCGGGAAAGCGGATAAGGCATTTTTTTCCTCTGCGGCCAATCATCATCGGTTTCCTAATAAAATCTACCCGAAAATGCACGTGCGGACTCGTGTCATTGTTTTGAAATATGGATGACCTCAATTACAGTGCAGGGAGTTCAGAAGTTAGTGACGGAAGCGATATAGATGATGATAACAATGATAACTCTGAACACACTCCAGCGAGGGCAAAGACGCGTAAGTGGTCGAATGTAACTGTCCCTAAAATGAAAACATTCGTTGGGCTATGCATTAGCATGGGGCTACTTGTTCTGCCTGCATGGAGAGATTATTGGAGACGCACTAAACATCTCTTCAAGACTCAGTTCTCTGACGCCATGGCACCTGACCGATTGTATGCTATGTTTCTGGATTATTTTATATTTTCTTCTGAAGGTGTAGAAAAATAAATCACACTTGTTATGAAACCCACAAGTGTAAGCTCTCAAATACTTTTGGAATTTTGTCTCTATGTGCTTCAGAGGCTGAGAAATCACTTATTTAATAGGCGTTGACATTATTGTTGAAAAACCTCAGGATCTGGGAGGTTGTTTTAAAATCACCCTTAGGATTTTCAGGCCTTTATTCCAGGCGTTTTAGGTCTTAATGGGTTAAACTGCTCTGGACATTAAAAACGTTTAAAAAAGTGGGTTAAATCATTTTCATGTGAGTAAAAATTATTGTGCAGAGTTTTTTTTAAAGAAATTTAATCAAAAAGTGGCTGCCAGAAAACCTTTGTTGTAGGTTTCGTGAGAATCACCCAGAGATGAGGTGGGCCTAAGGACAGCAAGGGCAAACCTGTCCCGTGGTATCAGAAAGGCTAAGAGGCAGTATACCAGGAAGATAGTACAGCACTTTAACGACAGAAAACACGCGGAGTTAGTGGCAGGGAATACAGACCATAATGGACTACAAGCCAAAGCCACAGCTCCACGTCCCTGCCGAATGAGCTGAACGAGTTCTTCGCTCGCTTTGAGGCACACAACAGCACAGAAGATTCCACCCCCTGTGACACTATCCCCGGACAGCGTGAGGAGATCCCTCAGCAGTGTCAATGCATGCAAAGCTTCAGGACCTGACACCATTCCTGGTCGTGTACTGAGAGACTGTGCTGTGGAACTCACAGATGTCTTCACAGACATCTTCAACACATCCCTGAGCCAGGCTGTCGTCCCCATGTGCCTCAAAAGCATCATCCCAGAGCCAAAGAAGTCATCCCCATCCTGCCTCAACGACTACCATCCAGTTGCACTCACCCCCATCCTCATGAAGTGCAACACATCAAGACATCGCTCCCCTCCACCCTGGACCCATTTCAATTTGCATGCCAGTCTAACCGCTTGACTGATGGTGCAATCTCAACAGCCCTCCACTCAGCCCTTACACACCTGGACACCAGACACTCATATGTTAGAATGCTGTTCATTGACTTCAGTTCAGCATTCATCACAATCGTCCCCCAGCAACTCATACTCAAACTAGACAGGCTGGGGATCAACACCTCAATGTGCATCTGGCTGCTGGATTTCCTGACAGGGAGATTGCAGGCAGTACGGGTCGGCAGCAACACCTCCAGCACAGTCATACTGAACACAGGGGTTCCCCAAGAATGTGTGCTGAGCCCCCTCCTCTTCACTCTGCTGACCCACAACTGCACACCATCACACAGCTCCAACCTCTTCATCAAGTTTGCGGATGATACAACTGTGCTGGGTCACATCAGCAACAATGATAAGACACACTACAGGAGTGAGATGAGCCGTCTGGTCAAGTAGTGCAGTCAGAACAACCTCTCCCTCAATGTGGAGAAGACAAAGGAGATTGTCGTAGACTTTAGAAGAGCACACCCACAGCACGCCACCCTCACTATCAACGGAGCTGCTGTGGACAGAGTAAGCAGCACCAAGTTCATGGGTGTGCACATCTCTTGGTCAAAGAACACTGCATCACTGGCCAGTAAAGCCTAACAGCGACTCTACTTCCTCTGTAAGCTAAGGAGAGCCAGAGCCCCAGCTCCCATCATGAGAACATTCTCACCAGCTGCATCACTGTGTGGTATGGCACTTGCACTGTGTCCTGCCGGGAAAAGCTACACCGAGTAGTGAGAGCAGCTGAGCGGATTGTGGGTGTCTCTTTCCCCTCCCTGCAGGACATCTACCATACCCACCTCACTCGCAAAGCCCGCTGCATTGCGGGTGATCTCACCCACCCATCCAACAGCCTCTTTAGTCTGCTGCAATCAGGAAGGAGACCGAGGAGCCTCCGGGCCAGGACCAGCAGACTGAAAGACAGCTTCATCCACCAAGTTGTCAGGATGCTGAACTCTCTCCTTGCCCTGCCCTTCCTCCCTCCCCCATGTAACCCCCCCACTCACACCACTTCCCTCTCCCATTGTTCTTAGTGTAAGTGTCCCAGTCTGGTGAAACTTACCTAAGGCACATCTCTCCCCTCCACACCAAAGACACATCTCTCTCCTGTGGAGTTCCCTTCCCACTGCTCCACAGTAATTTCAATGTACATTTTTCTTTTTGCACTATAACCAATGACACTGCTGCTTAAATGCCACCATTTGAGCTTTATCAAGTCCTATTTGTACTGTATACAAGCCTTGTCCATTTTTCCTATGTTTTGTCATCATGTTTTATTGTCTTGTTAATAAGACGTTTAATGTTCACTGTGGGCCTAGGGAGTGCTGCAATTTCAAATTCTGTGTGTGCAACCTGTACAAATGGTTTTTGACAATAAAGCTGACTTTGACTTTGAGCTGACATGAGACTGAGAGAGAGATGAGGAGAGAGATGGACGCCGGGATCCTGAAACATCTGTGAGAGAAAAAGAGTCTAAGAGATGAAATGGATCCTGCTGATGTCTCTCTCCCCCTCCAATGAGTGACTGAGTTGCTCTCTCTGACACCCCGAAGTTGTGTTGCTGACTTTAACCACTGATGACCGTGGGGGCTTCTGCTAAGAGCTATGCTAGCCAGGCCAGAACAATAGCCAAGCAACCAGGCACACCTCTGGCATAAGCTATAGGTTGCTAAGGCCTTGAACCCACCCAGCAATAAGTCTAGGGAGAATGATTGGTTGCTCCCACAGACTCGGCTGGGCCTGATGAGGAGGGGAGCAAATAGCGGGTAGGGAGCGATAGCCTGCTAACGGTCAGGTGATAGCTCTCTGGCGGGAGGTTGTATTAATAATAATAACCTTTACTTGTATAGCACAGTTCATACATACAAGATGCAGCTCAAAGTGCTTCACAGTTTGGCAAGGTTACAGCAAAACAGCATTAGCCATAACAACGCAATGTCCGTATTGATGGTCCATCAGTGAGGGAGCTACAGTAGTAGTCTGAACAGATAGTTACAATTCACTACATTGATTCACAAGATTCACTACATACACAGGTGATTTGCAGGATGTCACACAAGCTCATCATCCCATTGACCTCCTGCAGGGAAATATGTCTGCAAGACATACTGTGTTGTTAAAAAAGGTGCCATGTGTCCACCAATTGAGAAACAATATTATATAAATCTCATATATTATGACAAAGAGATCTGTAAATATTGACATTGAGTCTGTATGTCCTCTGCTCTTAGGTGATTCTTGACCTGCTTAATCCCGATGAACTTTAAGGATGACAATGGATGCCTGAATGTCCCAGCTAGGATGCTCTTTTCATCTTTGTTGCTGATGTTACTCTATGTTCACTTATCTTTGTTTTAAGGGCCTGAATTGTCTTGCCCACATTAGACACACAATCACATGGAACTGTTGTCAAGCTTATGTGGGAAAGATGGGCTGGCTTACACCCTTGTAAGTCGCGTGTGACATCCTGCAAATCACCTGTGTCTGTAATGAAATTTGAGAAGCATCATTCTGTGCAACACACTAAAAGACAATTAAATGGATACTATGTGCTGTAATATTACACCATACTACACGCACAAATGCAAAAACAGAACAGTGGTGCATACAAATAGTGAACGTAGTTCTCCTTCTTAAAACCTTTCTTGCTTTATAGCTGTAGTTGGGTGGGTGATACAATACATTTTAGGTTGTTAGTGGGTTTTCACCATAAACTCCAAATCTCCATCTTTCACTGCTGAACTTAATCAAAGATGGTAGACTGGCAGAGCAAGACACTTCATGATGAGTCACTTCCTGGAACCATGATTGTACAAGGGGGGTACTAATCACCCTACCTTCTATTACATAATCTGGGCATTTACAGTGGTATTTATGAAAAATATTAAGCAGCATTAGGTTTGCAAAATTTCAGGAATGTTCAAAGTTGGAAACTTTCCATGGGAATTTTCCAGAATTAACGGAATAAACTAAATTATCAAAGCTGAAGGTTAGGGGCATCAATATAGTTGGTAGAAAAATATATTGTTGCAAAATTTTGGCTAAAATAATCAGATTTATGTGAATAAAGGTGTGTACAGATTGCTGTACCTCACTCATATGGACATAGGACACTACTGTCTGCAGCGCTATTAAGGCCACACCCCCTACATGCATTTTGCATTCCTCTATCACACGCACAATAACTTCTAGAATTCCGAAGAGCTAAAGCTACTTTTCTGAGCTTACAACAAATACAGACTACTTAGGCCACACACTTCAGCCAGAGGACTACATGCAGTCAAGTAAGTTTTAAGGATACCACGAGGTAGATGATATTTGATCTGTGATATTACAGTAGAAAAAAAAATATATATTTCTAGTGCTAGCTTACTGGCAAACTAGATTTATGCCATTTTAATTAAAGAAGTTAGCTTATGATGCTAACTACCACAAAATGTGCTAGTGCTGGCTTACTGGGAAACCAGATACGCTAAATGTAAGCTATCTAGGAACATTCTATTGAAGAAAACTAAATTTAGTGCTAGCTTACTGGTAAACTAGATATGTTAAATGTAAGCTAATTTTAACATTTCAGTAAATAAGTTAGCTCATCATGGTGCTGCTACTGTAAAATGTGTTAGTGCCACCTTACTGGGAAACCAAATATGCTAAATGTGATCTATCTAGTAACATTTCATGAAAGAAGTTAGCTTATGATGTTGCTACTGCGAAATGTGATGCTATATCTCCTTCTTCTTGCTAGATGGCTTTATGTAACAGTTGTAAATGTTGTGAATGTGAAGACATTTCCATTAGTTTAGCTTACTATCTAAATATTTGCATGTTTTGTCATCTTATTTCACAGAAAAATGCCACGTGTGCCATCCAGTGTGTGGAAGCATTTCAGAAATAAATCAGTCATGTGTTTTAATGGTCTACCTTTTGCAATAATACAATATATATATATGACTAACAACAATTCCCATAAATTCCCAAAATTGCCGCAATTCCTGTGCAAAATTCCCAATTTGGAAAATTCCCAAAATTTCGGTGCCAAAGTTTCCATGGAAATTGTCCGAAAACTTTCCGGAAATGTTTTGCCGCTTTGCAACCTTAGGCAGCACTGAGAGAAAGATGCAGAAAACTACAATAGCTCTCTAGAGTAGGTGGAGGAGGCACAGATGGTGACACCCAAAACAGCATTTAGGTAACGATGACAATGGTTTTTTATTGCAGAACATTTAATCATATTTGGTTATACATACTTCTCTATTAAAGAAGAATTCCTGTGTAAAATAAACTTTAGGTATGTTAAAGCATGATAACAAGTTGGTATGTTTGCTGAGGGGCAAAACTATGCTAGCCTGTTGTATTTGAAACTTCACTATTTTTACCATTTGCAAAGTTCCAAAAGCTTGCGTAGTTTTGCTCCTCAGCAAAAATACCAACTTATTACTATGATTTAACCTAAAGTTGAACCCCAAAGAAGCCAGAGAGATGGAAATCAGTTTTCACATACTAACCATTGTAACCAAAATGACTTAGCCCACACTGATAATGGCCTAGTGCAGAAATGCGTTCCTTTGGTGGACATGTTCCAAAAAATCTATACAAAAATAAGAACGAGAGTGCACCCCTTCATAGCAGTGGCGGCTGGTGAAAAAAAAATTTGGTGGGGCTGATGTACCAATAGATTTCCCTGCCTAGTCCAGTGTAAGCACTCAAATAAATAATCGGAAAATGAGTACAATTCCACAAAAATTCTTTAATTCCAGTTTTTCACAAATTTAAATATAGTGCAAATACAAAACAATTTTTATACAGATCAACTGTGCATGTGTGTTTACTACAGTTACTAAACTAACAATAACAAAAACAAAACAGATTTAAAGTGCAAAGGGGGACAGTGATGCTCCTATTTCGAGTTATATTATATTATGACATTATATTACACATTACACTAGGCAGACACTACACTAGCCCTTGCAGAGAGGCAGAGAGAAAGACAGAGAAAATGAAATGAGTGAATGAATGTGTGAGGAGTTCTTATTTGTATAAGAACTTTGCTCGCCTGTCTTTCTGATTGGCAAATTTTTCAATGACCCTAGTGTTAAAGTCAGGAATGTCCCGTGTCAGTTTCTTCTCTATGGAGAGCATTGCCAGAGCATTGAGCCGATCTTGTGCCATAGTATTTCTAAGGAAGGTTTTGATTCTGTTTAATGTAGAGAAGCACCTCTCCGATTCAGATGTCGTCATTGGTGTGGTGATAAGGATGTTTAAAAGACTTACAGTTTCAGTGACAGTGTCTTGAAGGTTATTTTCCATCAAAACCTGATACAGAGCCAGTGCACCACTATAACTTTTGAACTCCTCATTGTCATAGATCAGGGACAGTTCTGTTTTAAGTTTGGCCTTGTCCAATGAGAGATAGGCCTCCACTGTATCTTCAAGGGCTGAATGTGGGAACGTTGTCCTGTGCTGTTGGAACAGGTCTCCTTTCAACAGAGTGGCGCTGACGAGGTGCTTTGTGAACGAAAACCTCTCCTTGGCATGGCTCATAATGGTGTCACATACCTATGAAATATGCAATTTAAGAAAAGGATAAGAATTAGGTCTTCATGTGGCTCCCTACAGTTTGTCTTACTGTAATTATTTATATCATAATATTTCAGTCAGGGCCACTATAAAATGACCAGCATCATTAGATTTTATTTGATAATCTGAAGAAGCAGCAATCGCTTATCTCCAGTGCCAAACGGTGCTGCGTGTCTTCTCCCAGTGTTCTCCGTTTCCTTGTGGGTGGCTCTTGAACAGGTCCCCTGTACTCCTCATCCTCAACCAGATTAGGAACAGCCTCCCTGATCCAATACAGAAGTTTCATGAGTAAATTCTGAAAACTGGCTAAGGATATATTAACCAAAAACAAGGATGTGTTCTAATTAGTGGGAATGTATTTTATCCAATCTTCACTGATTTCATTGTTTGAATGATAAACATTGTGAGGCTATACAAAATCTGACTGCAGAGAGATAACATTACGGATAACAGACTACATATTAATGCATTTAGCCCACCTGATAGCCTGCATGCGGTCAATGAATGTCTGGATGATTCCTGCGATGTAGACAGAGTCGATGTTTCTCTTCTGCAGCTGGTTATACAGTATGTCTACATGAGGCATGATCTTATGAAACAAGACTAGAAAAAAACAAAAAGCTTCATCTTCCAGCATGCGCACATAGCCGCCGGCCTCTCTCTTCGTAGGGCCATCAAATGTTTCTCCGTTACGGATGGTCTGAAAACATCTCACCAGATCGTCCTTGTGCTCATACACTGTGTTAACAGCACGACTGTTAAAGTTCCAACGTGTTGACGACGCACTTGGAAGTCGGTGCGCCACCATCTCATCAAGCACTGCCGTCCTCTTGCTCGATTTGGTAAAAAAAGAAGCAAATCCCCCCATGTCGGAAAAAAAGTGATTGATCTGAGGGATGTGGGAAGTTGCTTGTTGCATTACCAGGTTTAACTGATGGGCATAGCAGTGAATGTAATGAGCATTTGGAAAAACGTCCTGTACCTTACGCTGCACTCCTCCAGTAGCACCCCTCATTACCGCGGCCCCATCATAGGCCTGGGCTATCAACTTTTTTCCCTTATCCTCGGGCAGGATGGTGCGCAGCCTCTCCAATAAGGCGCTGGCTATTGCGTCTGCACAGGCATTGGATAGCTTGATGAATTAAAAAAAACGCTCTTGTATGTTGTTGCCCTTGTCGATGTACCGCAGCACCAGGACAAGCTGACAATGTGTTGAGATGTCTGTCGTTTCATCCGCCTGGATAGCTAAGAACTCCACTGTGTTCACCTCGTCCAAGATCCGTTCTCTTAGAACGGCCAACATACAGTCCAGGAGCTTGTTCTGAACTGTCTTCGAAGTGCCCTTGAATACAGTTGCATTGTCAAGGTGCTGCTTCAAGTCCTGATCGATGGATGCTATCAAGTCGACTAGACCTCTGAAAATTCCCGGGTTGTCTGAAGATGCGCTTTCATCATGTCCCCTCATTGTGAGTTCAAAAGCACCACAGAACTTTACACAATCTATAATCTTGGATAAAATGTGCCGTTTTTTGTCCACCTCTTCGTTGTGCCGCCTTACAGCAATTCGATGGCCATCATCTAGCTGCATTGCTATGCTAATCCCTCCAACCAATAGCTAGCTTGACGCAGTTTTCCATATGAATTTGTGATCCTTCATGTTTCTTCATCCGTTCGGACAGGTGTTTTAAGTCGGTTTGCCCAGACTGTGTCCACGTCGAATCACTTTTAACAGTATGCAGGGGAAACAGAAAAGTGCTTTGGCTATCCCACAGCCTGTTAGCCACGATTTTCGTTCGTACCAACTCCTGCTAAAAGTTCTGTTGTAGTATTTATCTTTTTCTTTAACTATCTGGGTGAGGTTTATTTCGGGTCTGTCGGGTCCCAGCTCCTTGACACAGACTTTTTCGGCCATAGTCCTTCTTGAAAAAGGGTTGTTTAACAAAGATCTCACCGAATTTGGGGGAAGCTGCTCAGTTGTCGTTGTCGCCACCATCGTCTCTCAGTCACTAACTGATCTAAGGTTGATCTAACGTTAACTGACGTAAGACGTTCCGTTTAGCCAATCACCATGGTGACAGAATAGCAATCCAAAACTTTCTGTCCCAGTGGTGATTTTTCCAGCGCCCCAAGACCATTTTATTCGGCAATGCTGATAGGCTGATAGGAAAAATATTTGTAAAAATATAAAATATAACGAGCGCCCCCTATGGGCCAGCCGCCACTGCTTCATAGTTTATTACATGTTAGTAAATCAGCCCCTTACAATTTATGTTTTACATCCTAACATTTGCCACAAGACATTGTTCTAAAATAGTACTAGTAGTGTTAATTCTCAAGTTCAAGTTAATTGTTGCATTTCAAATTATATTTTTATATAATGCAAGAGCAAAATTTTTTTGTCTGTACCCCCCTCACAGCCTCGTAACTATCTAATTTAGCAATAAAGTGGGTCACAGGGTGTTAAGAAGTTTGATAGCACGGTGGAAAAGTAAGTCCATGAGCCTGCTTGTCCTGGCTCAAAGATTTTGGCATGATAGAGTGTTTTTTTTGCCTGGGATATACGGTATATGACTGAAGGTTATTGGCACTCAGGTAAAGAAACAATAGATTGGCTGCATGGGGTTACTTTTCAATTCTTCAGGTTATGCCAGTTTTTCTAAGACAGCATGAATAACCTGAGGCTATTTTTTAGGAGTATTGCTTTCTGTGTCTGTGTATAAGTGGGTGTGCATGCACACTTACCAAGCCAGAGACCAGCGATGCCACATAGGTATCCCCAGGGCGGTGATGACAGAGCTCCAGAACTCCAGTGCTCCACATGAGTAAGGAAGAGTATGAAGGGCACACCAGAGACAAAGATGAAATTAAATAATCCCATCGTAGAGAAGAAATGGGCAGCCTCTCCCAGTCGCCCATTGTCCAGAAACTTCTTTAAGAGGACCTTTGATGTGTCATAGACATAGTGGTCTTTTTAGTGAACAGTGCAGTAAATTGAACATTGTAATTGTAAATATTCTGATTATTTTAATCTATATCAGTTTTAGCTGGATCTGATGACTCAGAAATGCTTTTAGACTTTAAAAATGTGCAGGACAACCTTTAGTTAAAAATTACCTGTTATGAAACTAGCACAAGACTCAGTATGGAAAAAGGCATAAAAAATAGAACTAAATGAATACACAAATAGACTAGTAACTGCGAACATGGTGATTTAGTTAATTAGCATCAGTTAATGCACTATGGGGTCTATTCTCCCATGCACTTAAGTGAAAAAACACAAGCAGCTGCGAGCTTTTATGCCTGTGCACATTTCACTGTTTACTTAAGTTTGTCATTTGCAGGAGACAGGGGGGAGACAAATTAAATCTCATTATCTGAATGTAAGTAAATAAGAACTATTCTAAAACAGTGAAATAACAAAATCAGACAATGCCATTGATGATTTAAGAGATTAGTCCTTGATAACCACATAGCAGTACATGGTATGACCACTGCAGAGTGCTGTGAAGTTCAGCACGAAGAGAATGAAATATTTTTAAAGGTCAAATTCTATCGTTATTTTTATTCATATTGCTGTGTCGCCACTATGGTTGAATGCATCGTGCGTCATTTCTGTGAAAAATTATGTCCTAGTTCTCTTGCTTGACGCTGTTTTCTGTAAGCTAAAACAGGTCTAGTGGTTGAACGACTGGCTTTTCCGGTGTTCCTCATGAATATCCATGACGTGTCAATAAGGCACCTCTGATTGGGCAAATTCGCTGTCTTTCGCTCATCTAGCTTCTGTCCACTGTTCTTCCTCTGGGATGTGGCGTAGTGACGTAGATAGGTTTAGCCTGCTCTGGTCCGCTCATTCTGGTTAGCTTGACCCTTCAATGACCAGTAAAACCATGAGGGTCGAATTTCACGTCTTGGAGTGCTGCGTGCATATACTGCTTGTTGTAACCCACCACATTGTAAATAGAGCTACTCCAAGTGGTTTTAGCGGAAGGAGCCCTTTAAAGATTTTTTAAGGTGCTGTTTACAGATGAGGTACACCAAATTTCTTTACAATCAGATGAATGCCCTCAGAGTAGTTAGGTGTGTTAGTAGATAGTAAAATGTAGCCAACAGGAATAGGTATGGCTCAATGTGTTTAATGTGGGTCGTCTCAGGGAATGTCGGGAAAAAGCAATTGTGTTTCTATACTTCATAAAATGGTGCTCTGACAATTTTCTTAATGTTAACGCAAGCAAAACGAAAGAAATGGTCATTGATTTCAGACATACTGCAGAAGTGGTACCAAATACAGTTGTCAATAACACATTGATAGAGAGAGTTAAGACCTACAAATATTTGGGTGTTGAGATTGATGATCAGTTGAGATTTGACAAATGTGCTGCTTCCAAAGTAAAGAAACTTCAACAAAGAATGTTTTTCTTAAGGAAACTATGTAGTTTTAATGTTGATACCTGTATTTTAGAGTTATTTTATAAGTCTGTACTTCAGAGTGTCTTGTCCTTTGGCCTGGTCTGTGTCTTTGGTAGTATGCGTAAACAAGACCAGGATAAATTGCAACGTATTATTAAAACAGCTAGTAGGATAATTGGATGTAATCAAACATCAGCTGCTCAGCTGTTTCAAGACATTATAATGCATAAGGCTGAAAGTATTATTGCAGATACTACCCACCCTCTAAATAACAGATTTCAATTAAGCAAACATGGAAGGGGGAGACTAATACAAAGAAAAATAAGAACAACCAGGTTCAGCAGGTCGTTCGTTCCTTCTGCAATCAGAGTTGTTAATGAAGGAAACACGTGTGTGTGTGTGTGTGTGTGTGTGTGTGTGTGTGTGTGTGTGTGTGTGTGGGTGGGTGGGTGGGTAGGTGATGCAGCAGCCCATCTGTGTAGAATGTAATCAGTGAGGCAGGGGGAAGGGGGTGTATGTATTTATTTATTTGTCTTTTTATTTATCTGTTTTTAAATTGTCTACCTTGTCTTAAGTGTTGTCTGTATATGTATACGCACTTTGACCACTTGAATTTCCCTACTTTGACTTTGACTTTGACTTTGGCCTTTGACCTGTAGTTGTTAGCCAAAATTGAATTTCAGGGAATTATAGTGCTCCCTATGGGACAAAGTTTACAAAACATAATGTGCTTCAAGAGGTGGGAGTAGTAGTCCTACATGGCAAATTTGATGCAATAATGACTTTCTCCGGGCAAGATACTGGCAATTCAAAGC
Source organism: Setipinna tenuifilis (assembly GCA_030347295.1). Taxonomy (NCBI): domain Eukaryota; kingdom Metazoa; phylum Chordata; class Actinopteri; order Clupeiformes; family Engraulidae; genus Setipinna; species Setipinna tenuifilis. The sequence continues at coordinate 32,640,391 of CM059272.1, read as the reverse complement.
CTAAATTTTTACATGCACAATTTTCACTAGGTGGCACTACACACCAAATGACTATTTATGTACTGAGTTATTGCATCAATCAATCCCAAGGAATACAAAATATTTGGTCTTCTTGGTTGCAACTGTTGATGAGTTTTTTCACAAAAACTTTTTAACTATTTTAGCTGCACATTTTGTAAGAGAATGGCGCCCCCTACTCACAAAATCTACCATATATGGTGTGGTTTTAAAGAATGTTGTGCCCATTGAATATGGGAGGATTTATGAAATTTGGACAATTTGAAAACTAAATATAAAGGGTAGTGTAATAACAAGTAATGCTTCAAATATTAATTGCATGCGTGTGTAACTTTGTTAACCTTTAACTTTGTTTTTTCAACACGTTGTCAGCAGATGACATACACCACATTTGATGACAATCAGATGAACACCCTCAAAGGAGTTAGTTTACTTTCACTTTCAGTTCTTTGCAAAATTGCGTAAAATGAGTGTGGGTGTGGTCTAATGTGTTTCATGCTGGTCATCTCAGGGAATGTGGGTAAAGAGGAATTGTGTTTCTATATCTTATGATTTTGAAGTTATTAGCCAAAATCTATCTAAATCACATCCAATGTGTGCGTTTGTAGACACTGGAAGCACCATTTTCCGGTTTCTAGATGGTGGCAATATAACTGTCACGACAAGGACAGACCCAACTGGTGTAACGTGCCAACACTAAATGCTTTATTTAGGGAAAAGGGGAAGAGGGAATAAATCCGAAGCCCCGGAGGGGACTAGGTGGAGCCGGGTAACGTGGGGATCAAACCCACGACTCTGAGGTAAAGAGTCACAAGCTCTACCGACTGAGCTAGCGGTAGTAGAGTCGTCAGGGGCAAGCTGGGTCGGTAGCTGTGGAGATGAAGAGTGGTCGGAGGCAAGCCGGGTCGGTGGATGTTGGCAGGTGACAGAGGCGTAGTCGGGGCAGCGGTCCGAGTCGGAACTGTGGGCAGGAGACAGAGGAGTAGTCGGGGCAGCAGTCCGGGTCATAGCCGTGGATCGGTCCGAGGGAGTACAGGTAAGACACTGGGAAAACACGAAGATGACAGGAAGAGAGAAAACCAAAACACGAGCACGAAAACCGAGACTGAAACAAGAAACAAGTAAGACTGGAACACGAACAGAGTACTCGGTAACAAGAGAGTCAAGAGCCAAACTTTCTGCTGTGAAAACACTTTTGGTTAGTGGACGAACTGACAAGGAGGAACAGAAACAGGGGAGTGTGGTGCAGGTGATCATAATAATTGAGTGAGGGCTAAACAAGGAAGTGCAGGTGTGGTGCGTAACACTTAGACATGGACAAGGGAAACACAGGTGAGGGGGATAATCGAGGGAGTGCAGGGAGACGAGTGTGTGATTGAATTTAATAATAAGAAACGTGTCAGAAGAAACGGTGGAAAGCGTGAACATAGCGTAACCAAAACAAAGCCCAGACTGAGAGTCTGACAGAAGCCCCAGAAGTCCCCCCCAAAAAAAAGGGCAAGGAAAAGGGAAACAGAAAAAACCCAACCGGGCGGGAGGAGGGGAGCGGAGGCGGGTTAATACTCCCCGGCGCGGTCAGAGAGCAGGACAGAGACAAACAGGCAGACAGATGGACAGACAGGCAGACAGATAGACAGAGGCAGACAGGCAGACAGGGTTAGTGCTCCTCAGACCAGTCAGATAGCAGGGCCTCGTCCTCCAGGACCGGACCCCTCGGGCCGGCGGGGGAGCAGGTTCTGGCCAGGAGGTGCCTCTGGAACGGCCCTGCCGGGGGGCAGGTTGGTTGGGATGCTGGTGGTGGAATTCGGTGATGAGGGTATGGTCCAGGATTCCGCTGGCTGGGACCCAGGATCTCTCCTTGGGACCGTAACCCTCCCACTTCACCAGGTAATAGATTCCCTGGCCCCTCCGCCAGGAGCGGAGGAGGCGCCGGACAGGGTAGAACAGGAGGAGGAGGCTCACCCGGACAGGCTAAATCTGGGAGACACGAAAGGTCGGGCGGCCCAAGTCTAGATTCTCCGGCCTTGGTGGGCGCTGGCGAGGGCCAAGGGACAAGGTACCCCTCCCAGCCAGCAGGGGAACAGAGGTGGGCCTGACCTCACTGAAGTCCTCCTGGAGGTTGTGGCAGCAGTCAGGCACACTGGAGAGATCAGGGGAACTCACGGAAGGTATGGGCTGGGCAGGAAAGGCGGCAGAATGCAGGCACGGCAGGTGACACTCCACGCCACACTCCAGGACAGACCCAGCCCTCCAGTCAATGTGGAGGTTGTGCTGCCAGAGCCAGGGTAACCCGAGGACAACAGGTTCACCGGGGGACGGAAGGATGTGGAAGCGGACCCTCTCCTGGTGATTCCCCAACAGCAACAACCCCAGGGGCTCGGTGGTCTGGGAAACCCTGCCCAGCAGACGGCCATCCAGGGCTCGGACAGGGACAGGGGTAGACAGAGGGTGGAGCTTCACCCCCATCTGCTGGGCAAGAGAGTTGTCCATGATGTTGGCCTCCGGGCCAGTCAATGAGAGCAGTGAGGGGCTGAGAGTGAGTGGGGAGCTGAAGGACGGCCTGGAGAAGGGGTTTGCCATCCCTGGAGGCGTTCATAGTGGCCAATCCCAACCGGATGCCCCCAACTTCCAGTGAGCTCGGTCTTTTCAATGGGCAGGTGGCGACCTGATGACCCTCACCTCCACAATACAGGCACAGGCCCCCCACTAGGCGGTGACGCCGCTCAGCAGCAGAGAGAGATGTGCGACCCACCTCCATGGGCTCGGAAGAGCTCTCTCTGTGGCTGGGGGGTGGCGAGAAGACAGAGGCTTCCTGTCCTGCAGGGCGGAATGATGTTTGGCGGGTACGGCCCCTCTCCCGGCAGCGAGCCTGTACCTGTCTGTCGATCTGGACAGTGAGGGCTATGGCCTCATCAAGGGTTGTGGGGTCTCGTGGGATGCCAGCTCATCCTTTATGTAGTCCGCCAGGCTGTGGAGGTATGCGTCGACCAGTGTCCCCATGTTCCAGTGACTACTGCTGGCAAGAGTCCTGAAGTCAACAGAGTAATCCGCCACGGTCCACCTCATCTGGCGGACCTCCATTAACTCCTGGGAGGCGTCTGAAGCAGAGGAACCAGCGCCAAACACTTTTCTAAGGTCGGCGGCGAACAGACTGAAGGAGGCCGGTGACCGACGCTGGTACTCCGCCGTCCCCCACAGCCTGGCCCGCCCCGTCAGGTTGATGGTGTAGGCCACCCGGGTGACGTCCAGAGAAAAGACTTCCTCGGGGTCTCCGCCGAACCTCTCAGGATCATCGATCATAGTTTCGGGACAACCCGAGGTGAAGGGCGCCCCCGCCTGGGCAGATGACAGGACTGGATGCCCATCGGGGAAGGCTGCAGGACTGCTCTGCCCCGGTGCCGCAACTATGGCAGCGATCTGGGCGGACTGCTGGGCGTGGTTCGTCCCCTGCTGCTGCAGGAGGTCAACCTGCTGACAGATATGCTCCATCGTGCCCAGCAGAGAGGCCAGGTCGCCCGTGGGCTGCTGGAGATCCCATTCCCATTGGCTCGGGATGGGGGTCAAGGTCCAAGGGCACGTTACTTGGGTCCATGATGGTCAGTTCGTTCTGTCACAACAAGGAAACAGAGGACGGACCCAACTGGTGTAACGTGCCAACAGTAAATGCTTTATTTAGGGAAAAGGGCAAAAGGGAGTAAATCCGAAGCTCCGGAGGGGACTTAGTGGAGCCGGGTAACGTGGGGATCGAACCCACGACTCTGAGGTAAAGAGTCACAAGCTCTACCAAATGAGCTGCCGGTAGTAGAGCCGTCGGGGGCGAGCCGTGTCGGTAGCCGAGGGCTGGAGACTGAAGTATGGTGGGGCAAGCCGGGTCGGTAGCCATGGGCTGGAGACTGAAGCGTGGTCGGAGGCAAGCCAGGTCGGTAGCCGTGGGCTGGAGACTGAAGCGTGGTCAGAGGCGAGCCGGGTCGGTGGCTGTTGGCAGGAGACAGAGGTGTAGTCGGGGCAGCGGTCCGAGTCGTAACCATGGGCAGGAGACAGAGGCGTAGTTGGGGCAGCAGTCCGGGTCGTAGCAGTGGATCGGTCCGAGAGAGTACAGGTAAGACACTGGGAAAACACGAACACGACAGGAAGAGGGAAAACCAAAACACAAGCACGAAAACGGAGACTGAAACAAGAAACAAGGAAGACTGGAACACGAACAGAGTACTGGGTAACAAGAGAGTCAAGAGCCAAACTTTCCGCTGTGAAAACACTTTGGTTAGTGGACGAACTGACAAGGAGGTGCGTAACACTTAGACACGGACAAGGGAAACACAGGTGAGGGGGATAATCGAGGGAGTGCAGGGAAACAAAGAAAAAAGAGTGCGTGATTGAATTTAATAATAAGGAACGTGTCAGAAGAAACGGTGGAAAGCGTGAACATAGCGTAACCAAAACAAAGCCCAGACTGAGAGTCGTGACAATAACAGGCTATTTTTATGTTTACAAATGCTTTATTAGAAATGTTCCAGCTCTGTCCAGGCACACTTGCCATGAGATGTAAGCAGCAATAATGGTATAATATATAGTATAAATAGTTGAGTGGAAGTGCCCTCAGCTAGAATAAAACACATATACCAAATTGTTCTCTAGGTGTTCTTATTCTCATGGTTAATTTAATAATAATAATAATAATAATACATATGTTTTGTATAGCGCTTTTCATGATACCCAAAGACGCTTTACATACATGAACATAAACACACATACGCACACACAAAATACAGAAAACATGAGAGGGTGATCAGTGGTGGTGGTGGAGGGGGGGTGGTCAGGTGTCATATGCAATTTTGAACAGGTGGGTCTTGAGGTGGCATTTGAAGGAAAGTAGTGTGTCAGAGTTTCGGATGGCCAGGGGGAGGGAGTTCCAGAGGGTGGGGGCAGCAATGGTGAAAGCCCTGTCGCCAATTGTCCGGTATTTGGTTGTGGTGATAGGGGTGAGGAGATTTGCATCGGCAGAGCGTAGTCGGCGGGTGGGGGAGTGTCGGTGGAGGAGGTCTGTCAAGTATACGGGTGCAAGGTTGTTGAGGGCCTTGTAAGTGATGAGGAGGATTTTGAAGTGTATACGTTGTTTTATGGGGAGCCAGTGAAGTCGGTGGAGGACAGGTGTGATGTGCTCTCTGGAAGGGGTGCGGGTGAGCAGTCGGGCAGCAGAGTTTTGGACGTATTGTAGTTTTTGAAGAGCAGTGGAGGGGAGGCCGTATAGGATGCTGTTACAGTAGTCGAGTCTGGAGGTGATGAAGGCGTGGATCAGTGTCTCAGCAGCTGTGGAGGAAAGAGTGGGTCGGAGACGTGCAATGTTGCGGAGGTGGAAGAAGGATGTCTTGGTTATGTGGTTGATGTGTGATTTGAGGGAAAGTGTAGGGTCCATGTAGATACCAAGATTTTTTACGAGGGGGGAGGGAGTGACAGGATGACCATCAACACAGAGCGTGAGATTTTGACAGGTGGCAATGGTGGTTTTTGGGCCAAAAACGATGATTTCAGTTTTATTGCTGTTTAGTTTGAGGAAGTTGTGGTTCATCCAGGTTTTGATATCTGTAAGGCAGTCGGTGATAGTGGCGAGGATGGTGGGACAGATGGTTTTGGAGGTGATGTATAGCTGGGTGTCATCGGCGTAGCAGTGGAATTTGAGTCCATGGTGGCGGATAATGTGACCAAGTGGAAGTATGTACAGAATGAAGAGTAGGGGGCCCAGGACTGAACCTTGGGGAACTCCGTGTATGACGGGGGTGGTGTGGGATTTGTGATGGTTGATGGTGATGTAGTGGGATCTGTCAGACAGGTAGGATTTAAACCAGGAAAGGGCTGTGTTGATGATGCCAATGGATTCCAGGCGGTTGAGAAGGATGGTGTGGTTTACAGTGTCAAAGGCAGCGCTGAGGTCGAGAAGGAGGAGGATGGTGAGGGAGCCAGAGTCAGAGGAGAGTAAGATATCGTTGGTGACTTTGAGGAGTGCTGTTTCAGTGCTGTGGTGGGTACGGAAACCGGATTGGAAGATTTCGTATAGGTTGTTGGTGTGAAGGTGGGTCTTTAGTTGAGTGGCGATGGCTCTTTCGAGGATTTTAGACAGGAATGTGAGGTTGGAGATGGGTCTGAAATTGTTGGGGTCGTCAGGGTCAAGGCCGGGTTTTTTGAGGAGAGGAGTGATGGCTGCGAGTTTGAGAGGAAGGGGTACTGTGCCAGAGGTGAGGGAGGAGTTTATGATGTCCATGATTAGTGGGGAAAGGGGTGTGAGGCAGGCTTTGACAAGTTGAGATGGCATTGGGTCCAGGGGAGAGGTGGATGACTTCATTGTGGTGATGATCTTGGAGAGGTCTGCAGAGGTTATGGGAGTGAATGTAGACAGCTGGTGGTCGGTGGATGAGAGGAGTGTGGGCTCTGATGGTAGGGAACTGGCAGGGGACGATGCAAGCTGGTTGTGGATTCTTTCAATTTTTGAATTAAAAAATGACATAAGGCTGTCGCATTTCTGTGGGGTGAATGAGGAGGAGATGTTGTCGTGCGGTTTGAGGAGTTTGTTAATGGTAGAGAACAGGGAGCGTGGGTTGGATGAGCCGGAGTGAATAATTCCAGAATAGTAAGTGGTGCGTGCTTGGTTGAGAGCTGTTTTGTATAGTTGCATATGGTCGTGGTAGATGAGGGAATGTACGGTGAGGCCAGTTTTTTTGTGAAGTCGTTCAAGTTGCCGGAGTTTTTTCTTGAGGTTGTGGAGTTCCGGGGTGAACCAGGGTGCAGAGTGAGTAAAGGTGATTGTTTTGGTCTTGAGGGGTGCCAGTGCGTTGAGGGAGGAGGAGAGCGTGTTGTTGTAGGTGTTGACCAGGTCCAAGGGTGTTGGCTGTTCATGGGGGGTGAGACAGGAAAGGGTGTTTGCTATGCATGTGGAGAGTGAGTCCGGACAGATTGATTTAAGTCTCAATTCCCCTGATTTTCAACGTAGAAGATGTTTTGCAGTAATGCAACCATGTTTATTTGTAATAAATATTATTGATTAGAATCCCAGACTTAAAAAGTTATTAGTTATATAAGTTGTTATTATTAGTGCTGTCAATGATATTGTGTTAACGCATGTGATTCATTTTAACATTACCACGTTTTTTTAACGCAAATTAATCATGTATCAATCAATCATCAATGTACCGTAAAGCTGCTGTTGTAGAATGGGGTTATGCAGAGAGTGTTGAGGGTAGAGTGTAGAGCTGTAGAATCTAAGCTCTTTGGGGCTTAAGGGTTGTGTGTACTGTATACGGGACGGGAGTGGGTGTGGTCGATGTGGTTTCAGAGTCAGAACAACTGTGTTTAAGTAAACTCCTTTTGGTTAAGGGCAGATGTGTATCTTGCGGCCAGAGCATTGTGTAAACTAACTTACCTGCAAATAGATTAAGTAAACCCTTAGTCAAACCCGCTCAGACGTTCATTGTGCTCATTGAGTCAAACCGGCCAGCTACCCTGAAAGTTGCATTGGGCCCTGGAGCAATCTCCCCTGTGTCTCCGATGGTCAAAGATAGAACAGGAAATTTAACACTGCAAATAATAGCAAAGTCCTGAGTAGCAGGATAACAGGATAACAGGATTTTTATTTGTCACGTGTTCTTGTGCTGGCACAGCACACAGTGAAATGGGTGCTGTGACTACTCCCTTTGTGTAAAAATATTAAATAATAGAAAAAAAGAGGTGTCCTAAGTATTTAAAAAGCGTATGGCTTGAGGGAAGAAACTCCTGCGTAGTCTTTCTGTCCTGCACTTTATTGAACGTAGACGTTTCCCAGAGGGCAGCTTTTCAAACATAGTGAAACTGGGATGGTGATGAATATATGTCATGCAGTCCTGGTAGGCTGGTCCTGGTGATTTTTTCAGTAGAATATATAACTCTATGCAGGGCGAGCTTATCCTGAGACGTGCAGTTGCCAAACCATGTTGAGATGTTTCCAGAAATGACAGATTCAATAGTGGCAGTGTAAAATGACCTCTGCATCTCAGATGGAATTTTGAACGATGAGACTTGTGGTGACCAGGATAGATCCTCAGAGATATTAATTCCTAGATACTTGAAGCAGCTCACCCTTTCCACAGGGGCACCATATATTTCTAATTTAGTGTAGTCTGGCTAGCTATGATTAATTCGGATCATTTGAGGGACCCGGATCATTTCGGATCACTTAGTGATATGAGCCGGGTTGTGCGAGTCACTTGAGTCACTTGAGTCACTTAACACAAAATGGCCCGGCCTTTAAAGGGGTCCTTCCGCTAAAAACCACTTTGAGTAGCTCTATTTACAATGTGGTAGGTCACAACAAGCAGTAGAAGACAGAGAATTTGCCCAATCAGAGGTGCCTTATTGACACGTCATGGATATTCACAAGGGACACCGGAAAAGCCAGTTGTTCAACCACTAGACCTGTTATAGCTTACAGAAAACAGCGTCAAGCAAGAGAACTAGGACATAATTTTTCACAGAAATGATGCACAATGCATTCAACCATAGTGGCGACACAGAAATATGAATAAAAATAACGATGAAAGGACCCCTTTAAGTGTTACTATTTTCTCCTACCATGAACCTTTAGGTATGTTTCTAAAGTCTGCAAGTAGGCCCATTCAGCAGAATGTTAATGACCAGGTAATGAAAGTGGTGTACTAAGGGTTGGAGTATTGGTAATTTACAAATTACAAACAACAACAAATGGAACAATATGTGCAAATATGGTAGTGACTAAATTAAATAACACACAAGAAATGGCGGAAGAATGTGAAAAAGTTCAAATTGCTTTTAAGCTATATTATAAACAAAGTATGTGAAATAATAGTGCAATGGGTGTATACAGTAGACTACAATAAAACGAGAAACATTCAATTAAAGTAGTGAGGTGGCTCCTCCTATCAGACACAATTTGCCCTGTTTTAGAGAAAACTCTCTCAGAGGGCACTGAGGTAGCAACAATGCAAAGCCTGCTCTTCATCACTGTGCACAGATTTTTGTAGATTTTTGAAGTTGGGCAAAGGTCACAGAGACACAGCATGTGTCTTGTTGGTGTTTTGCTACCAATAGAATATCCAGCCTGTAGCTGCCCTGGCTACTAGTTCTACAAAAGGGCTCTTATTATTGTTGTTATTACATCATCACAACATGCAGAAACCCTCACCTCAAGGAAAAAAAGAAATCTAGAAATAAAACATTATTATATTACATTAAATTCACATTAAATTCATCATATTGTATTACATTATACAGTGGTCCCTTGCTATAACGGGACAGCGCATTGTGCTATGTCCCCTAATTGGCTACTGTATAACATTGTCAATCAATATCCTCCGTGCCGTGTCTCCTGTACAGAATGCGTTCAGCATATAAAGTTTACATAAATCTTCGTTCGCTAGCTGTGTGACTCTGAAGCTGTATTTGTGGGCAGCGGGAGTTACAGCCTCAAATCATCTATAATAATTTTGAAAAAATAAATAAATAAAGCTGACTACTTCGCGGATTTCGCCTATTGCGGGTTATTATTTTTAGAACGGAACTCCCGCGATTAACGCGTAACCACTGTATTACAGGATTTAGCGTTTGTGAGGAATTCGACATTATAACAGGCCCAAATGCAGAATAGCCTACAGTCTGCAATTCAAAATGCAGAACGCATTACTTGATCATGAAATGTGTATTGTTTTCCTTCACGCTGGAATACGTTTTCATTGTTTGTCAATAAATTAATAGCTTAAGCAAAAGACAGGTCGTCAGTCTATTATGTCTGCACAAAAAAAAACACCGATGTTCTAGCCTACATAGTGACGCTCCCAGTAACCAAAGAATATTTTATTTTATTTTTATTTTTATTATTTATTATTTTTATTATTTTTATTTTATTCTCTTATGGTAAAAATGGATATGGGGTGGATCACAGTATTCACTGACACAACATAGGCAACAAGCTTATACGACAGTCATAGAAGTCAACAACATGGCGAACTCGTGCCTGTGTACGAGACCGCCATTGGGGTATGCAATGCTACGGTTTGTGCAGGACCGCGAGCAGGCAGGGATTCGTACTCAAGCTAATTGAAAGCAGCGAGCCACGAGTGAAGCCATGATCCACCCGAGAGAAGCAACCCGCGAGTGAAGCCATGATCCAACCGAGGCAGCAACCCGCGAGTGAGGCCATGATCCACCCGAGAGCAGCGAGCCGCGAGTGAAGCCATGAGCCACCCGAGAGAAGCAACCCGCGAGTGAAGCCATGATCCAACCGAGGCAGCAACCCGCGAGTGAAACGAAACTCAGGATCCACCACGAGTGACGGTCGGTTGGATCCTTGTGACGGATCTCGGTTAAGTTACGTCTGTTGGATCCTTGCAGTTGAGTCAGAGTTAAGTTTCGTTTTTCTGCCGACTGAGCGAGTGAGTGGCTGAGTGCCTATGCTTGCGCTACTGCTTGGATCCACTAGTTGTGCTCAAGTCGCATATGTGTCATTTCTCTGCCAACTGAGATGGAAGATGTTTAAGTGGTGCCGTTTATTGATTATATATCAATCAAATATGGTAGGACTCAACTGAGCCGGTTAAATAGACGTCTAGATCCGTGGTTCGTGAGTGATATTAAAGGGCCGGTTACTTGACCCGGATTACGGATCTTCTTACATCTCTTAAGTCTGGCTGTTTCCCCCTTCGGTAGTCAACCACCAGTTCTTTGGTTTTGGTGACATTGAGCTCTAGGCTGTTCTCCACGCACCATGATGACAGCATCTCAACTTCGTTTAGGTAGGCTGTTTCATCGTTGTTGGAGATGAGACCTACCACCACTGTATCATCAGCAAATTTCACTATACAGTTGGAACTGTGAATGGCTGAGCAGTCATAGGTATAAAGGGAGTAGAGCAGAGGACTGAGAACACATCCTTGGGCGCGCCAGTGCTGAGGGTGATCAAACTTGAGGAAAAGCTACCAATCTTTACTGCTTGATGTCTATTGGATAATCGGTTGAAAATCCATGCACAAAGGGAAGGACTAAGACCAATATCTTGCAGCTTGGCGACTAATTTAGAGGGCACAATGGTGTTAAATGCTGAGCTATAGTCAATAAATAGTAACCTTGCATAGTTACTCTTCCCTTTATCCAGGTGAGGGAGTGTGGAGTGAAGGACATATGAGATAGCATCATCGGTGCTCCTATTTGCACGATAGGCAAACTGAAGGGGGTCTAATGAGCCAGGGACTGATGAGCAGATATGTATTTTTAACAAGCTTCTCAAAGCACTTCATTACAACAGATGTTAAAGCAATAGGATGATAGTCATTCATACAGCTTGGGTTGGCTTTCTTTGGTACAGGTATGATGGTTGATCTCTTAAAACAACTGGGAACAGTGGAACTTGCTAAGGATAGGTTAAATATAGTTGTGAAAACAGGTGCAAGCTCATCAGCGCATGATTTTAACAGTCTTCCCGGAATACCGTCTGGCCCAGCTGCTTTTCTGCTGTTCACTCTCTTAAATACCCTCCTAACGTCATGCTCAGACACTTGCAGTAGAGGACAAAGACTGGTGGTCTGTGTATCAACTTCAACACCAGCACAGTGATTATTGCTGCAGATACTTGACTAGATTTGCGTCCCTGGCCATGGTTAAAGGCGGCTTTTTATAATCTGTGATCATCTTCAGACACTTGCCATACACTTGTGTTGTTGTTGTTACTGAGATTCGACCCACTTTCTCTCTGTATCGTTTTTTGGCCTGTTTGACTGCTTTTCTGAGCTCATAGCGCGATGATTTATACGGCGCCATATCACCAGATAGAAGACCTTGATTATAAGCAGTTGTTTGTGCATTCAGAGCTTCGCGAATACTTCTGTCAACCCATGGCTTCTGATTTGGATAGATTTTCACAGTTACCGTGGGGATGATGTTAGAGGCCAGTTCTGAGATGAAACACGTCACTACGTCTGTAAATTCGTCTACAGTACCCGACAAAAGTCTTGTCGCTTATCCAGTTTGTAGAAACAAAAGCTTATAACCTTACTTTTAATTAATCCATTGGTTTTAGAAATGTCTCATATGAAAGCTAAAACCCTCCTAAATTATGTTAATATATGTCAAGAAAATGACTTGATTTCCTGACTCGACACAAGACACACACACGGACACAAGACAAGTGTTCAGTTTTAAAACTGCTCCGGTACCAGAGGAGAGAGTGCCCACCGAGACAAACAGTTGTCTCCTCGGTTTGAGGTCTCTGATCTAACAACTCGGACACAGCGCTTTTATTGCACACAAAGAAAAGACAGTTTCAAAGAAGGAAAGTTCAGTAACTTTCCACCAGCTCCCTAATTAAAATGTTATCTTGAGTTCTTGCACCTGTGGATAACCACTTGACCCTGAACAGAATGCTCTCAAAACAGCCCTCAGAATATTCACACAATAGAGTGCGGTCTTCTAGTTATGCACACAGAAAAGTATATATATGTTTTATTATGTGATAATACTAAAACACTCTAAATTATTTTCACAATATACTGAAAATAAATTTGCTTTACTGAAGAAAGATTGATAATTTAATGAACACAGAAAGGTCAGATTTTGGCAAGACAAAAGTTTTGTCGCCTACAGAAAATTTAACAAATAATTTACTTCAAATACAAAAATATGTTGCATAACATCAGTGAATTAAGTAATGGTGCTGTGAGGTTCATATTTAATATCTTGTATGACTTCCATGAGCTTGTAGGACTGCATCCATGTGATTCGACAATGACTCGTACAATTTATTGATGAAGTCATCAGGAATAGCAAAGAAAGTAGTCTTACATGCCTCCCAGAGTCCATAAAGATTCTTTGGTTTTGCCTTCCATGCTTCGTCTTTCATTCTACTCCAGACATGCTCAATGATGTTCATGTCTGGTGACTGGGCTGGCCAGTCCTGGAGCACCTTGATCTTCTTCGTCTTGAAGAACTTTGATGTAGAGATGGAAGTATGCAATGGAGCACCATCCTGCTGCAAAATTTGTGGTTGGGAATGTAAGAGGTTGCTAATACTTCTTGATATTTTAGGCTATTGATATTGCCTTCCACCCTGCAAATGTTTTAGACCCCCATACTGAATGTAACCCCAGACCATGATTTTTCCGCCACCAAACTTAATTGTTTTCTGTGTGAATCTTGGATCCACACGGGCTCCAGTAGGTCTCCTGCAATATTTGCGGTGGCTGTGATGTAATTCAACTGAAGATTTATCTGAGAAATCTTCTGCCACTTTTCCAGCATCCATGCTTTTAGCAGGCTGTGGGCCTTGCCAAATGTTTTTTTAATTGCCTTTTGTTTAGTTTTGGTTTCTGTGCACTGATTCGACCATGGAGGACATTTCGAGACAGAATTCTACTAACTGTTCTGGTTGACACAGGGATTTGAGGTGACCAGGCCTGGTGGAGCTCTGCTGCAGTGAAAAAAGGGGCTGGTCTTGGAACACACGGTCCTCCCGAGCAGTTGTCTAGCAGGGTCTGCCGGATCTGGGCTTGTAAAAAACATCTCCAGTCTATTCAGATCTTTTTTCTTATTCTTTGTACTTGACGCTGAGACACATTGAAGGTATCAGCCACCTCAGCAGTGGATCTGGTCTTCTGGTCCTCTTGATAATTAATGTTTTAGTCTCAGGGTGCATCTTAGGCATGTTGTCAGAGGGCAAGTTGGAGTTAATGTGAAGGTCTGGTATGCTGGGGTTCTTTTTATACACATCCACTAATTGATTGATCAATAACTGATCACAGGTGAGGCTGTAATCTAGGATTGGGTGCATTATATGACAAGGCGACAAGACTTTTGTCTTGCCAAAATCGGACCTTCCTGTGTTGATTAAATGATCATTCTTTCTTCAGTGAAGCAAATTTATTTTGGTATATTCAGCATTATTTGGGAGGGTTTTAGCTTTCATATGAGACATTTCTAAAACCAATGGGTTAATTACAAGTCAGGTTATAAGCTTTTGTTTCTACAAACTGGATAAGCGACAAGACTTTTGTCGGGTACTGTATGTCAACAGAGCTCTCCCGAAACATGTCCCAATCCACCTCAGACAGTGCATCTTGGAGCAGTGCCTCTGAATGATCAGACCATCGTCTGACCTCTCTCGAAGCAGGAGCCTCTCGGCGAAGTCTTTGTATATACTTTGGTAGCAGAAGGATAGCTGCATGGTCAGAATTTCCGAAGGCTGGAAGAGAGGACGCTTTGTCTCCATCTCTGAATGGCGAGTAGCAGTGGTCTAAAGTGTTTCTCCCTCTCGTTGGACAAGAGATGTTCTGAAAAAAGTTTGGCAGTACATGCTTCAGATTTGCCTTGTTGAAATCACCGACCACTGTCAGTGCAGCGTCTGGTTGGGCTGTGCGGTGTGCGGGAAATTATATTGTGGCGTGATGACAAAGCGGTGGCAGTGTTTGCTTGAGGTGGAATATAGACAGCAACGGAGATGACAGCAGAAAACTCCCGTGGCAGATAAAAGGGGCGGCACAGAATAGCTAGGTGTTCCAACTCAGGCGAACAGGAGCGGGACAGAATGGACACATTCCCAGGCGCACACCAGTTGTTATTGGTCATGAAGCAGACGCCTCCTCCTTTCGATTTGCCAGATTCTTCTGTCCTGTCCGAGCGAAACACAGAGCGCGAGTCAGATGGTGTAATAGCATGGTCTGGCACTGCTGGAGAAAGCCAGGTTACCGTGAAACAGATGATGTTACAGTCACGTATATCTCTCTGGTAGCGGATACGGGCCCTGATTTCATCTCGTTTGTTTTCCAAAGACTGTACATTTGCAAGGAGTATACTTGGCAAAGGTGGTCGATGTGCTCTTTTCCTAAGTCTGTTTCGAACTCTGGCCCGTTTTCCTCGATGTTTCTTTACATTACATTACATTACATTGCATTTGGCAGACGCTTTTATCCAAAGCGACTTACAAAAAAAGAGGACATAAGTAATAGAGGAGGACGCAGAGTAGAGACACAACAGACATATGTACTTCTGCATAGGGATAGAGAGAGAGAGAGAGTTGGATTAGTGTTTGTTAGTTATGTTAATTTTGTTAGGAAGGGAAGCAATCTTGGAAGAGAAGGGTTTTTACAAGCTTTTTAAAGATAGGGAGGGATGTTGCTGTTCTTGTCGCAACTGGTAGGTCATTCCACCATTTGGGGACAACCACGGAGAAGAGTTTAGAGTGACCTCTCTTTGTGAGAGGCAAGGGTAGCGATAGACGATTCGTGTGAGCGGAACGCAGCGCCCTGGACGGGACGTGAGCCTGTACTAAGACATTGAGGTAGGCGGGGGCGGAACCTGAAATTACTTTGTAGGCTAGTGTTGCCTTGTGTTTAATTCTGGCAGCTACTGGCAGCCAGTGAAGATCTCTGAAGAGTGGGGTAACATGTGTCCTTTGGGTTGGTTGAAGACCAGTCGCGCTGCCGCGTTCTGGACCATTTGCAATGGTTTGATCGCACAGGCAGGTAGACTAGGAGGGAGTTACAGTAATCGAGCCGCGAGGTGATTGACGCCTGTATTAGCAATTGAGCGGCATATTGGGTCAGGTACGGTCTGATTTTTCTAATATTGTATAATGCAGGGGTGCTCAATACGTCGATCGCGATCTACCAGTCGATCGCGAGGCCAATAGTGGTAGATCGCATACAACTTTGAAAAAAAAAAAAAGTTCCCTGTTCGTCCTGCACATGCTAGTTAGCTGATGGCCCATCACGCATCCACCGGCAGACAGCGATCACCCAGCCATTAGCGGGCTACCTCCAAATATTTGGATCCATCAACCTTTGCGCTGGAGCCAGTTGATGGGCCAGGTCTCACTGCAGTTGGAGGAATCTACGGACGTGAGTGACACAGCACAGGTGTGCATTTACATTCGTATGGTGTTCAGTGATATGACTGCAAATGAGGAGCTATTGACAGTGATTCCCTTGAAAGAACATGCGCGAGGAGAGGACATTTTTCAGTCGTTTAAAAACTTTAGCGACAAAACTCAGCTCCCACTGTACAAGTTAGTGTCCATCACCACGGATGGAGCGCCCGCAATGGTTGGTCGCGTGAATGGGTTCATTGCCAGGTGCAGACAGGACAATGCTTTTCCAGACTTCGTGAATTACCACTGCATTATCCACCAACAAGCATTATGCGTGACCTCACAAACGTGAGGTGGCTTAGTCGCGGGAAATTCTTGCAACGATTCCGAGAGCTCTGTCCAGAAATCAAGGAGTTTTTCCGTGAAAGTGGACATGCAGAATACAAACAGCTGAATGACGAGCAGTGGCTGCTGGATGAGGCTGGCTGTCAGCAGCTACTGTCCAGACTACTCATCCTTGGCTGAGTCAATGCAGTGCAAGTCATCAAATTAAACTCTGAACTAATTATTAATACTATTATTATTATACATTGTCACTGTATTATTATTATTATTATTATTATTATTATTATTATTATTATTATTATATGGTAATTACAAAAACATGTTCAGAGCTTATTTTGTTGCAATATTGGCTTGGAATTTTCAATACATTTTAAAATAACATACACTTTTATGGGTCGGTAGATCTTTGTGACTTGGTCATTTTAAAAGTAGCTCGCACACTGAAAAAGTGTGAGCACCCCTGGTATAATGCATAGCGACATGATCTCGCTACGAAAGAAATGTGATCGGAGACAGATAGACGGTCGTCTAATATGACACCTAGGTTCCTAGCCACGTTGTTCAGGGAAACAGTGACATCGCCAATATTCAAGGTAATGTCGTGGCAGATTGACTCATGGGCAAGGATGACCAGGAGTTCGGTTTTAGACAGATTAAGCTGGAGATGATGATTTCTCATCCAGGAGGATAGGTCAGAGAGACAGGCGGAGATGCGTGTGGAGACCGTGGTGTCGTCTGGTTGGAACGACAGGTACAGCTGTGTGTCGTCGGCATAGCAGTGGTAAGAGAAGCCGTGTGAGTGGATAACATGAGACAGTGAGGTGGTGTAGATAGCAAACAGAAGGGGGCCCAGAACTGACCCCTGGGGAACCCCTGTGGAGAGGGTGTGAGTCGATGACAGACGTCCTTGCCAGGCCACATTAAAGGAGCGCCCAGTGAGGTAAGATTTGAGCCAGGAGAGGGCAGTGCCTGCAATGCCCATGTTGGCGAATGTGGATAGCAGAATGTCGTGATTGACTGTATCAAAGGCAGCCGATAGGTCCAGGAGGATGAGCACTGATGACTGACCGCGTGATCTGGCTGTTTTGAGGGCTTCCGTGACAGATAATAGAGCCGTCTCAGTGGAGTGACCGCTCCTGAAGCCCGATTGTTTTGGGTCGAGTAGGTGGTTATGGGTGAGGAAGCTAGTGAGTTGTTTAGCAACCGCCCTCTCAATGGTTTTTGAGAGGAAGGGAAGCAGTGAGACCGGTCGGTAATTTTCGACCTGGGCAGGGTTGAGCATGGACTTCTTCAGCAGTGGCGTAACTCTGGCCTGTTTGAAGGCAGCAGGAAATACGCCGGAGAATAATGAGGTATTGATCACGGATGTGATCGGTGGGACTACCGTGGGGGCAATAGCTTGCAGCAGTTTAGAGGAGACTGGGTCCAGCGGGCATGTAGTAGGGAGATTGTTCGTAATAAGTTTAGATACCTCATCTTCTGAGAGAGGAGAGAACGAGGAGAGTTTCGCGCTGTTGTCCTGTGGGGGTAATGGGTTGTGAGTGGGGGGGTCACAGAATTGTTTGCTGATTGCCTTAACCTTGTCTGTGAAGAAGGAGGCGAAGCTGTCAGCAGTGAGGTTGGTGGCAGGTGGGGGTGGGGGAGGGTTTAGGAGCGACTTGAAGATGGAGAAGAGTTTGCATGAGTCAGTGGTGCTGCTAATTTTGTTATTATAATAGTCCTTTTTTGCTGTCGTGACCGAGGTGGAGAATGACGCTAGGAGCGATTGGAAAGTCTCTAGGTCAGCGGGGATGTTGGATTTGTGCCATTTGCGTTCTGCAGCTCTGAGTGCGGCGCGTGATGAGCGGATG
The DNA here is from genome assembly GCA_030347295.1 of Setipinna tenuifilis. NCBI lineage: Eukaryota > Metazoa > Chordata > Actinopteri > Clupeiformes > Engraulidae > Setipinna > Setipinna tenuifilis. The sequence goes on along the minus strand of CM059272.1, from coordinate 32,622,328 downwards.
ACATCAGTTAGCCATGGGCGGGGCTGGGTGGAGCGTGCGGGTTTGGTGGAGAGAGGACACAGGGTATCTAAACAGGAGGCTAGTGTGGAGCTGAGAGATTCTGTAGCAGCATCGACATCTAGTGGAGAGAAACTGTCGGGAGGGGGAAGGGCAGAAGCGACGATTGAGGAAAAGTGAGTGGGAGACAAGTTGCGGAGATTGCGACGGAAGGTAACCATGGGTGGAGGGGTGGGAGGTAGTTCTGGTAGGGACACCATGAGGTGGATGAAAAAGTGGTCTGATGTGGTCTAGAGGAGTGACCATCACGCCATCAGGTTTGCAGTTTTTTGTTAGGATGAGATCTAGTTGTTTGCCGCTTTTGTGAGTTGGGGGGGTGTGGACCAGTTGCATGTCAAACGAGTTGACGAGTGATAGGAAGTCTGTGGCGCATGCTTTGTCTAGGTGGATGTTGAAGTCACCAAGAACCAGCAGCGGGCAGTCAAGTTCCGGGATGGAGGACAGTAGAGTGTCAAGTTCATTGACAAAGTCACCCAGAGGTCCCGGTGGACGGTAGATGACAATGACTGAGCATGTGATTGGAGTTGTTACCTTGATTGCATGGTATTCAAATGAGTCATGGTTACTGGTGAGGAGCAGAGGGGCATAATTCCATGTGTTGTTAACCAGAACCCCAGTTCCACCTCCTCTCTTAGAGAGGCGAGGGGTGTGAGAGAATGAATGTGCTGCGGAAAGGACTGCCTGAGTGGCTGTGTTTTCAGGCTTCATCCAGGTTTCGGTGAGGGCCAGCAGGTCCAGGGATAGACTGTTGGCATAGGCGGGGATAAAGTCTGCTTTGTTGACTGCGGACTGGCAGTTCCACAGACAAACGCTGAAGGCATTGGTGGGTCTATGTTGCTCCAGTGGCCGGAGGTTCAGCAGGTTTCGGGTACGGCGGTTGCGGTGGAGGGGTCTGCGAGCAACTGAAACTACGGGAATCTTCTGGAGGCACATGATATGGGAGTAGGTCAGATGGGGATGGTTTAGCCTTGTCGGTGGCCTTGCTCGGTGGACTCGCACAGGTAGACTCGCTTGTCTTTACCCGAGTAGGTCTTCACACGAGGAGGGCTGCACACAAAGGCTGACGCTTACGCTGATGCTTCAGTGCAGGTGGCTTATTAATATAGATAACTGTGCTAATTGATGAGAGCGCCCTGCTCGTCGTAAACAAAAGGAAGGCGGTTTCGATTGGTGGGCGTGCAGAAAGTTCGCACCTCAGTTGTTTAGTTAGAGAAAAGGTCGTGCTAGGTGTAGCACACAGAGAAAAGTGAAATATAGTATTAAGCAGAAATATCCTACTAAGAAGTGATTACTCCACGTTCCCTGTTGCTTGTCTGCATTCTTCCTGCGGCATCTTGGTCCGTATCCATTGTTTGCGTTCGAATCCCTGAGTAGCCTATCTCCCTCGGCCAATTTGAAGTATCGAATATAATTCCAGGTTGGACGTAAAGACTGCTTGTTTCTATTTTCAGGAGTGCCTCAAACTCATACGTAATCCTGGCAGATGTTGTAGAGACGAACGTGCAGAAAATAAAGGCACAAATATATATAATACACAATCTATAGGGAGCAGTCGCGACGGCGACTGGTTTCGACCGCGCCGTTGCCATGGATAGCAGCCTGGACAACAAATTTGGGTAATAAACGCAGGTCTCAAAATTAGCCAGGGTCTGATTTTGTCCTTGTCATTTTATTTAGCTTATCCAATTCCCCCATCCTGGACTGTGACATAAAAACCACGCCCTATGCGTCTTTTTAATGCACTGAAAACTTAGCGGAATCAAGCTATCCTTAACTAGTTTTTTTGTTCCACTGCTACTATTGTTTTTACGGTGCCCATAGACTTCAAGTCATTTGTTGGAGTACAGCGAGGATCCTGGACAATAATGTTCTGTGCTTATGCTGCTAAAGCCATGCAGTCACCACACAACTTTCATTAGATGCTACATATATATATATAAAATGACACAGTGCTACAGTATATTGGAGAACATTTTATTAAACCCTATTACAATGAGACTGCTCCATGCACACAACCTAACATGCTCCCAGTCTCTTCTATTTTTGAGTGTGTCATTATGATTTTTATCTGCACTCCAAAAAATGACTTGAAGTCTATTGGCACTGTAAATATGATAGTAGCATTGGAACAAATAAAAAAGATCCTGGTGAAAACTTCTTTGTCTAAATGTTGACAAATGACAATGACAGACCGGTAAATTCTTTATCTATCAGAATAATGCGAGCTATTACTGACAGCATCATCAAATCACCCACAGATTCATTCTGATAGGTGCATGAAGAAAAAATCTTGTCAGACCAATAGCCTGCTTTGTTTTTAAAACCATATGCTAATGCTACAAGGCAATAAGGTTCACAAACTTTTTGTTAAGTGTGCAGTTTTTTCCTCGAAAGTGATTTAAGTCCATAATGATAAATAGTAAACTGCATTGCAACTGGCTCTTTTAAAATTGTTCCCATGCAAAAGCTTTTGCATAGGGCATGTGTGTCATTCTTTCTTCACGGAAAAGGGGATATCTGGAACTTTAAATGTGTGATGAATTGTGATGAACTTTTAAACACCATTGTGATTAATCAAATGACTTTTTTAACTGACAGCACTAGTTATTATTATGACCGCCGCTAGCGAAGGCGGTCATTATAGTGTTGCCGACACTTTTTTCCCTTTTTTTTTTTTTTTTTTCACCGATTTTTCGTCAACGATTGCCAGGACACTGTAACTCTGGGGGATATGAATCTTTGTAGGCATGTAGCCCTAGAAGTTTTTGAGCGAATAGGAGCTTTTGGCCCCCAAGGGCCACCCCCCCCCCGCTGTGCCAGTGTCCATCAAAGAAGGGGAGACGCCGAAAAGTTTTTGCTGAATAACTCAGTGAATGTTTCACCAAACAACATGAATTTTTTATGATATGTTGGTGTTACAGGGGCGTATCGACCCAGCCCATAAACACTCACTTAAAGTGTAGCGCCACCTAGTGATAGGGGTAAATGCGAAAAATGGGATTTTATATTGGCAATATCTTGGACTGAGAAGGTGGGAACTGCACAAAATATGTCATGCACGATCAGCACAAAGACCTCTAAAAGCACGTGCCATCAAATTTGGCCCATAGGGGGCGCTGTAATTGTACAAAAATTGTACAAAATGTTGTTTTGTCTATTATCTAGAGAAGAGTAATGTTTACAAGCAGTTCTTTTTTGTCGTGACATCTGTTGACCCTCCCGCATTGAAAACGATGGTCGACGCCCACTTCCAACAAAAAGAATTTCCGTGAAATTTTAACATTGTGAAAGTGAAACCAAATGAACTCTTGTCAGAGGCCGTTCATGTGAATCTCATCAAATTTGGTACATGTCATCTACAGACAAGGATGACAAAAAGTTACATGTCAATGAAAATTTGAAACATAGCTTAAAATTCTTCAAAAGTCCATGGGCTCTATTTTCACGATCATAAGCGCATTGTCTAAAGTCTGTTGCGCAAGTTGCTTTGGGGGCGTTCCCGACACAATTTGGTATTTTCACGGCGGAAAAAGCGCGCATTGCGCCAGGCGCATCGTTCAAAAGGGTTGGGTTAAGTTACTTCATTAGTCATGGGTGTGTTTTGGGCGTAACATACAATGAGAATTTATACTCTCATTCCCTTTAAGAGACAGCGGGCGCATTATCCATAGCCTTTTGCTATTACGATGGCGGATTTACCCGGGCGAGAGGAGCTTTTCGGTGGAGGAGACCGATCTGCTCGTGCTTGAAGTAAAAGCGCGTGAGTAGTTATTATTCGGGCATGGAAAGAATCCCCCCAAACCTCCGCGGGTCATAAAAGTATGGGAGGAAATATCTTCAATAATTGTGTCCTCCTTTGGCAAGAAGAGAACTATGGAACAGTACCCAGAGCGGCAACGTTAGAAGACGCGAAACAAAAGCTTTAAACTCAAAGGAAACATCAAAAATAAAAGGTGGAGGTCCATCAAACCATTAATCCACTAGTTTTCTTTTTGATGATTAGTCCATTTCATTTCTTACAACGTGCCACGCTGTTTATTAAATAAACTGCAAAGCATTGCAATCGCTTTAATCGTTTATATATATATCGTTTAAATAATCGTTTATTTAAAAGACAACAGAAACTGCAGAACATTGCTATAAACTGCAAAACATTGCTATACTCTTATTATTTGTGCCTGTTTGCTTATTAAAACATAAAATACATGGCTATACAGGCTATACACGTTGCAACTTTTCTGCCAGTTCAGCTCGCCTCTCTGGGGCAGCAGCAGGTACATCAACGACAAAAGAAATCGTAAATAAACTGCAGAACGTTGCAATCGCTGTTTATTTAAAACGACAAAAGAAATTGTAAATAAACTGCAGAACATTGCTATAAACTGCCCAACATTGCTATATTCTCATTATGTGTGCATGTTTGCTTACTAAAACATACAAATACATAGCTATACAGGCTATACATGTTGCAACTTTTCTGCCAGTTCAGCTCGCCTCTCTGGCGCAGCAGCAGGTACATCGGGGTTCAAAGCGTTGTGCGCCTCTAAAATAGCTTTTCAACAATGCGCCAGTGACGAAAAAGCACCTTTTTATTAATCAAAAGCGCAAATGGTTTATACGTCCTCATAATAGCATCTGGTGCGCTTTGCGCCAGACCACACCTCTTCTTTTCGCAGACCCGCCAGTCACGGCGCAATGTCATCTGCTATCTAGACAACGTGATTTTTTGCCTGAAAAAGTGAACGTTGCGCTGGCACAGAATAGCAATGACAGCATGCGCATGTCGCGAATGCACAATGCGCCGCGGCAAAATAGGGCCCCATATCTTGGCTTCTAATTGCTCCAATGTTGTGAAAATTGACATGCCACCTCTAAACAGCTTTCTGTTCATGTGCATCAAATTTTGTGATATTTTGTCAAAGGTGACAATGTTTTTTGTCGAAGCTAGGGGTCCAAAAATATATATATTTTTTAAACTCATCAACATTTTTTCCCAAGACAGTGATTTTGAGGTAGTATATCGGGGTTACAAAGACGCATTGACCCAGCCCATAAACTGTCACTTGAAACATGGCGCCACTTAGTGATAGGGGTACATGTAAAAATTGGGATTTTGTATTGCCAATGTCTTGGACTGGGAAGGTGGGAACTGCACAAAATATGTCATGTACAATCAGCACAAAGACCTCTAAAAGCACAGCACATGCCATACAATTTGGCCCATAGGGGGCGCTGTAATTGTACAAAATGTCATTTTGCCTATTATCTAGAGAACAGTAAGGTTTACAAGCAGTTCTTTTTTGCCGTGAAATCTATTGAACCTCCCGCATTGAAAACACTGGTCGACGCCCACTTCCCACAAAAAAAAATGTATGTGAAATTTTAACATTGTGAAAGCGAAACCAAACAAACTCGTCATATGCCGTTCATGTGAATCTCACCAAATTTGGTACCTGTCATCTACAGACAATGGTCACAAAAAGTTATCAAAGGATTTATCTTGAGATGGACTGTTTCAAAGTTACATGTCAATCAAAATTCAAAACATATCTTAAAATTCTCCAAAAGTCCATCAATTGCTCATATTTGGTCAAAGTTGACATGACAACTTTGAACGGCTTTCTTTTCATGTGCACCAAATTTTGTGACATTTCACCAAATGGGTGCAATGTTTCCGTGTACAAAAACAGTTTTTGTTAAATAACTTATCAAAATTTTGCCCAAGACAATGATTTTGTGTTAGTAAGCCAGTGTTAAAGAGGCGTATCAACCCATCCCATAAACACTCACTTGAAGAAATAGCGCCACCTAGTCATATAGTTAAATGCAAAAATAGGGATTTTGCATTGCCAATATCTTGGACCGAGGAGGTGGGAACTACACAAAATATACACAAACACACACAATGTCATTCATTCAAATCCCACATCCATGCCCTCTTCGAACAAATCATGACCTACCACAAACTCACCATACCTATGATTCCCACACTTCAATCCACTGCGGCGGTCATACCATGTACTGCTATGCGGTACATCTAGTTATTAAAGAAAATAATCAGATAAACTATTACAAAGCAGCATAATGCACTTATGGTTTAGTAAAGAATACTAAAACAAATACCTATAGACTATTAACTTCTAACATAAACTAGATGTACCGCATAGCGGTACATGGTATGACCGCCGCAGTGTATTGAAGTGTGGGAACTGCAGGTATGATGAGTTTCTGGTAGGTCAGTGTTGTGAGGTGAGAGTTTGTTTGGAAATGATTTGCTGGAAGTGGGCATGGATGTGTTTTTGAATGAATGACATTCTGTGTGTTTCTGTATATTTCATGTAGTCTCCACCTTCTCGGTCCAAGATATTGGCAAAGCAAATTCACAATTTTTGCATTTAACTATATCACTAGGTGGTGCTATGCTTCAAATGAGTGTTTATGGGATGGGTCGATACGCCTCTTTAACACCGGTAACATTAAATCTGCTTTATTTTGGAACTTGTAAAACTGTACACTTAACCTGAAACATGGTGATCACACAAAACATGAATGCGCTTTGAAAATATTCAGTTATAAGGACCCAAAAGAAAGCTCATCGGTGCCACCTAGTGGCTTAACTTCATACTTACAAAATGTAAGAATACAGAACTATCAAATAAAAGGCTACTCAGTTTCTCTAATTTACATATAATATAGTGAAAACCATTCCAACCAGTGTTTTCAATGTGTGAGGGTCAATAGATTTCATGACCAAAAAAATTTTTGTGTAAACCTTACCGTTCTCTAGATAATAGGCAAAATGACATTTTGTGTAATTACAGCACCCCCTATGGGCCACATTTTATGGCATGTGCTGTGCTTTTAGAAGTCTTTGTGCTGATTGTGCATGGCATATTTTGTGTAGTTCCCACCTTCTCGGTCCAAGATATTGGCAATACAAAATCCCATTTTTTGCATTTACCCATATCACTAGGTGGTGCTACACTTTAAGTGAGTGTTTATCGGCTGGGTCGATACTCCCCTGTAACACCGATATATCACAAAAAATTCATGTTGTTCCGTGAAACGAGTTATTCAGCAAAAACTTTTCGGCGTCTCCCCCTCGGCGGTCATAATTAGGATTCTTTATTTTTGTATTAAAACATTTGAACATCTAAAACAGTCAAAAGCCCCTGTGACAGTTCATAGGCATCAATAATCCAGTGATAAAATCCACATGTTTTCACAGGCAATAATATACAAAAGCAAAACAGTGTTTCCAACCAGCCAATCAGTTAACCTGTTGTCCTCCTGTAGAATTTGCCAGGCAGGCCACTTTAAGGTGAAGTAGATTGTGTATTGGCTTGCGTTGGTGTTCAAACTGCATGCACTGTATACATATGTAGCTCTTAACTGACCATATACTGTATTACAATGGCCTGCCTGCCACTGAAATGAATTGAATATGGAACACAGCTTTACTTGTTTCTCTGTAATGCAAAAGTACTATGTTCAAGTTCAAATTTAAGTTCAAAGTTTGTTGTCATATGTACAATAAGAAAACCACAATGCACAATGAAATTTTTTGCCTTGCTGTCCATGTAAACACCACACATGGATAGAAGTTTTCACCCTAAACTTACGAAAAAGTAAAAAAGTAAAATTTACCTTATAGAGTGCCAAGGTGCAAGCAGAGCCCACAGCCAGGGCCACACCAAGGACAGAATCTGCCCGCAGGCCATCTGCATACGCCATTATAACAATGCCAATAATAGACATTATAGCAGCAACAATCTGCAGGTACAGAAATCAGACTAGTTGACACATAGTAAATAGTATATTTATATATAAAATTACAGCTTAGGCAAATTGTTAGTGAAGTATAAAACTATGTACCAGTGGTATGTAGTCATTGTCAATACGATATCTGGACCAGAAAAATATATACAATTTGTAAAGGCATGACAAAAACAATGCTTGTGTACTGTTACAGTTTCAATAAATTGCATTTCTTTAAGTTTATGTGATGCAGTCAAATATAAATAAATGCACAAAAACCTCAGCTATACAGTACCTCTATGGGTAAACTGTGGCAAATACAGTAAAAGTTTATTAGTTTTCTGTTTCAGCAAAAGAAACGTGACCGTTACACCCCCTCACCGGTCTGTTCGCCTCAAGACTGTTCGCCTGCTTACTACCCGTGCCTCACCTGAACTTGCATCGCGGTAGCACCGCGAGACCCAAAAGCAGGAAACACCTGTGCCCATACACACAAACACCTACACACCCGGAATATCCCTCAATACTGTTGGCATTCATGAACTCCTACCTCTGAAAACCAGCAGCTACAGGTAGGCTGTGTACAAACCATTATACGCGTGTCGGGCAGACATGCGAGCGGTGGCATGACAAACGCCATTGCTCACAACCACAACACTCACAATAACGTAACAAACCAGTCACAACATCAGTCATTCCGTTTAAACCATTCATTTTCAATATCCTCGGCATGTAGTGTGGTACACACTCATGCCCTGTTTACAAAGTCTCACTGTTTATCCCCAATTCATCCGAACACTCTGACATGCTTGCCTGCTTCCTCAGTTCTGGACAATCTGCTGCTACTATGCGGGAGCGTGCACCACTATGGTAGTAGTATTTTAACACTCACTGAGAACGGGGATATATGGAATGTGATGGAGGGGTGTTGTTTGTGTAAGTTTGGTGTTGTTATGTGAATTGTGAATGTCTAAACTGTAAATAATGTCTTGTATTATGGGTGTGGTGTGCTTAGGGGGGTGTTATTGTTGTGTATGGGTTAATTATGTCTTTGATTGTGTGTTTGTGTATGTTTAACGTCACTTGGTATGGTCCAATTATTCAATGATTGGTCTAATTTTGTTTAATGTCGGTGTGTATTTAAGAGGTGCCTCATTTTAACCCGAGAAGAGGGCGAACTTTGTCCGTGGTTGGTGAGGGAGTATTCGGTGTTGTGGGACTAGAGTGTGAACTGCTGGCGCCCGACCGGCTGTGGAGGAGTCTGGAGCTGGTGGTGGCATGAGTTTTGAAAGTTCTCATTCATTCTTGCTACGTTTTGTGGATTTTGTTTTGTTTTGTTTATCTTTAGAGCAGGGGTAGGCTGTGTGCAAATAATTTTGTGAGATACCGGCTGACGGCCTCTGTAGGTCCGGTATACGGTATCTGACAGAGTTTTTGCCATGGCGGTGAGGAAGGGAGAGAATGAGGCATTAAGCATGGAGGGCACTGAAGATGATGCCAATAGCTGGCAATCGAGGAAGAGGTTTAAACCTGCGGGGGGTAGGGTAAGTGAAAGGGAGAAGTGCCTTTTTGTGGTCGTGAGGTTTGAAGGGGGTGGCATTAAGAATCTGGACCCTTTAAAACTAACGAAGATTCTCAAGAATCAGGTTGGGGTGATCAACAATGCCAGGGTTTTGGATGATGGTAATTTATTGATTGGATGTGCCTCTGAGGATACAAGGATACAAGGATACAAGGAAACTTTATTGGTCACATACATAGAGTCACTTTCGTGACGCATGTAGTGAAATGAATTGGCCTCTGCAAAAAGTGTGCTGAAGGTGGTGGGGGGAGGGGGTTTAGGTTGAATTCATAAGACGAATGGCCTGAGGGAAGAAGCTTTTCCTTAGTCTTTCTGTCTTTGTTTTATGACAGCGTAGTCTCCTTCCAGACTTAAGCTTCTTAAATAGTCCATTGTTTGGATGAGTATTGTCTTTAATAATTTTTTTGGGCTCTGGACTTGACTCTCCTTGTATAGATGTCCTTCAGTGCAGGGAGAGGTGCACAAATACACCGCTCAGCAGAATGCACTACTCTTTCTAAAGCACTACAGTCGCGCACTGTGGAGCTTCCATACCATGTTGTAATGGACCCTGTTAATACACTCTCCACTGCTGAGGAGTAGAAGGCCTTCAGGATGGGTGTCGAAACTCTGAATTTCCTCAACAGGCGCAGGAAGTACAGTCGTTGCCTGGATTTCTTGATGATACTTTGGATGTTTACTGCCCATGTGAAGTCGTTAGTTATGTGTACCCCAAGGTATTTGAAACTTTTTACCCTCTCAACAGGCTGCTCAGAGATATATAGTGGCGTGTAATTTCCCTGTTGTTTTCGGTAGTCCACTACCATCTCCTTTGTTTTGGTGACGTTTAGTGCTAAGTTGTTGAGCTGGCACCACTGTGTGATGTCTTTTACTTGTTTCATGTATGCCTGTTCGTTGTTGTTGCTGATTAGGCCCACAACCACAGTGTCATCAGCAAACTTAATAATGGAGGACTGACTGCTGCTGGCTATGCAATCATGAGACCCAGAGACTTCATCTTGCTGACTAGAGTGAGAGGGATTATGGTGTTGAAAGCTGAGCTGTAATCGATGAACAGCATCCTCACATAATTTCCTTTTCCTTCATCTAAGTGAGACAAGGTGGTGTGTAGCAGATTAGAAATGGCATCATCTCTAGATCTGTTAGCTCTATATGCAAACTGGAGAGGGTCAAACGAGCTGGGTAGCGATTTACAGATGAAGAACTTCGCCAGCTTTTCAAAACATTTCATGACTGTTGATGTCAGAGCAACAGGGCGGTAGTCATTAAGGCATGATGGGCTTTTTCCTTTTGGCACAGGTACAATGATGGATTGTTTGAAGCATGAAGGAACAACTCCCATGGCTAAAGAGGCATTGAATATTTGTGTAAACACAGGGGCTAGTTGATGGGCACATGATTTTAAAAGTCTTCCAGAGATGCCATCAGGACCTGCAGCTTTTCTACACTTAGCAGGAACAGGTGGCAAAGGCTTTAAAATTGCAAGATGTTGGGAAGGCAAAAGTGATTAAAGTTGTGAGAGTTGGGAATGAAGGGAGTAAAGGTGTGATAAGTGGAATTCCTGTGTCAGTGCAGATGAATGAGTTGGTTAAGAATCTCAAGGAGAAATGTGAAGCTGTACAGAGTGTGACGCGGTTGACCAAGGGGATTGAGAAAACAGATACAGAGTCTATTCTGATTTACTTCAGTTCCAGGGAGGTGCCCACTGAGGTGTTTTTGGGATACATGAGATATAGAGTGAGGGAGTTTGTGCACAAGCCTCTCAGATGTTTTAACTGTTTAACTGTTTAACTTGTGCTAGGTGTGGGGGAGCTCATGAATATGGAAAGTGTGAGCAGGGTGTGACACCCAAGTGTTGTAATTGTGGGGGAGCGCATAGTGCGGCGTACAGGGGATGCAAAGTTATGAGAAGGGAAAGTGAAATCCATAACCTGAAGCTTAAACAGAAAGTGTCTTATGCAGAAGCTGTTAAGTCGGTGGATCAGCATAAACCTAGTGGGAGGACTGTGGCAGTGGAGGACGGGGAGGCAGGGCATGCGCCTGGGAAAGTGGAGGTGTATGGGTGGAGGGAGAAATTGGATCTGGTTATATTTATTGCGGGGGTGCTTAGTGCCACTGCGGAGGTGAAGTCGACCACGGACAAAATTCGTATTATTATGAAAGTGGCGATTCAGCATCTGGGTATGGTGGGACTGACATGGGAGGAGATGAGGGATGGCCTCTTTGGGCTAATACCAATACCAAATGGACAGGAGTTTAAGAAGTTTGTGGATGACATGATTGTGAAGCCATATGTGATCTGTATTCAAGAAACCTGGCTTCAGCCCAGATTTGATTTTGTTTTGTTTAATTATGTTGTAGTTAGGAGGGACAGAGTGGGGGGACAGGGAGGGGGATGTGCTACTTTCATCAAGCAGGGGTTGCCATATAGGGTATTGGGGATAGGGCAAGAACAGGAATATGTGGTGGTGGAAATGTGGGTGGGCTCAAGAAGGATAGTTGTAATAAATTATTATAACCCTGGTAAACGGTTGGGGATGGCTGACCTAGAGAAGGTTGAAGGTCAGGATGGAGAAAATGTGGTCTAGGCTGTAGACTTTAATGCTCACAGTACATTGTGGGGGGTAAGAGTACTGATAATAATGGTCGGATAATTGAGGATTTGCTGAGTGAGAAGAACTAAGTCTGTCTGAATGATGGTAGGGGCACTAGGCTTGATGCTAGGACGGGGCGTGAGTCGTCGTTAGATCTGACTCTTTCATCAAATAGGTTGGCCCCTAGGTGTGAGTGGGATGTACATGAAGACAGTGTAGGGAGTGATCACTTTCCTGTTATTTGCACTGTAGATATTGATATCAGTGTTAGTCCAGGAGGGAGGGCAAGGAGGTGGGTCTTTGAAAAGGCAGACTGGGAGAAGTTCAGAGAATATAGTGACTTGTTTCTTGGGTCTGTGCCAAATACAGATAATGTTGAGGAGCATGAGAGAGAGGTGCGTCAGAGGATTTTTATGGCTGCAGTGGAATCAATCCTGAAGAGCTCAGGGAAGTTAAAGAGAAAGGCAGTCCCTTGGTGGAATGAGGAGTGTAAGGCGGCTGTGAAAGCCAGGAACAGGGAGTTTAGAAAGTTGAGATGGACACATAATTTTCAACATTTTATTGAGTATAAGCAAGCACAAGCAGTAGTTAGGAGAGTGATCAGACAGAGGAAAAGGACCTATTGCAGGGAATACTGTAGCTCTATAGGAAGTAGCCTGGATATAAATGAGGTATGGGGTATGATTAAGAAAATGGAGGGTAACAGGAGGGGGTGGGACTACCCGATTTTTTCAAGTGGGGGTCTACTGGCTGTGTCTGACAAAGAAAAGGCAGAAATGATGGTGGGGACCTTGAGTAAGGTTCATAGCACTGATAACCTTTCGCAAGAGGAGAGGAGGTCTAGAGAGCAGACAATGAGACAATATGGTAATATTATTCAAAAGAAAGAAAAGCAGGGGGATAAGTATAATGTCCCTTTCACAATGTTAGAGCTTAGAAATGCCCTGGAGAGTTGTAGAAACTCTGCCCCTGGTAAGGATGAAATCTGCTTTAGTATGCTGTCTCATCTGAATGACGATGGTCTGCTGAATGTTTTAAATCTGTTCAATAGAGTGTGGGAGGAGGGTTGAATTCCTGCAGGGTGGAAAGAGGCTGTTATTGTGCCCATCAAAAAGCCTGGAAAGGATGCTAGTAACCCAGCTAATTACCGACCAATAGCTTTGACTTCACAACTAGGTAAACTGGGAGAGGTTGGTCAATGGGAGGCTAATGTACTTTGTTGAGGAAAAGGGGTTGTTAGCAAGATGTCAGAGTGGTTTTAGGAAGGGTCGGAATACAATTGACTCTGTTGTATGTCTTGAGCACGAAATCAGGAAAGCTCAGATACATAAAGAGACTCTTGTGGCAGTGTTTTTAGATGTGGAAAAGGCGTATGATATGCTTTGGGTGGAGGGGCTTTTGATCAAGATGCACCTCTTAGGCATTGGGTGGAATATCTTTAACTGGATGCTGGACTTTTTGAGTAATAGGAGTATTCAGGTCAAGATTGGAAAGGTCTTCTCAGGATGTTATATAGTGGACTCCACAAGAGAGTGTAATCAGCCCTCTGCTGTTTTTTCTAATCTTAGACCTGATATTGGGCAGTCTCTGTTTGCAGATGGATTCAGGAAGCTCTGGACAGAGTGGAGGGCTGGGGCAAGGAATGGGGTTTTAGATTCTCAGTTGAGAAAACAAAAACAGTGTTTTTACCAGAAGGAAGGTTTGTGATAGTCTCAAATTATACATGTACAAACACCCTGTGGAAAGAGTCTCTTGTTTTAAGAGTCCTGGCTGCCTCTTTTGACAGCAGACTTACATGGAGAGTGCATGTGTCAAGAGTGGTGGACAAGTGCAAAAATGTCCTGAACTTGATGAGGTGTCTTGCTGGGAAGGACTGGGGAGCAGATCTGGCATCTTTAAAGATGATTTATTTCTCCTTGATCAGGGCTAGGATTGATTATGGGTACGTAGTTTATACATCTGCGGCGGCATCTGTGCTAGCTCAGCTGGATGTTGTGCAAGCGGCTGCTTTGAGGCTGTGTGCAGGAGCCGTACGAGCATCTCCAGTTTGCTCACTGCAAGTTGTGACAGGAGAGATGCCCCTTGGGTTTAGTAGGAAACAACTGCAGGCTAATTATTGGATTAACTTGATGGGGCAAAGGCCTGATCATCCTGTGAGGGAAGTAATTTGGCCTAGTTGGGAGAGGGAGGTGGCAAATACAGCGAGCTTTGGGTGGACTGGAGAGTCTGTGGCACGTGACTTAGACATTTTCCATCGGCGCCTTTGCCCTGGAACTCTGTGGCCAGTAATCCCTGTATGGCAGCTGGATGTCCCAGATATTGACCTTCTGTTGCTTCAACTTTAAGGAGAAAGACCCTGAAGTAGAACTGATTTATAGCTTCCATTGTCATGTTGAAGACAGGTATGGAGACTGTATCCTAATTTTTACTGATGGATCAAAGGACCAGGATACAGGGGTCACTAGGGCAGCATTTTTGGTTCAGGGTATGAATGTGCAAGTTGCGAAGAGAACTTCTGATCAGTTGAGTGTTTTTACAGTAGAGTCATATGCCATCTTGATGGCTGTGCAATGGACTGGACAACTGCAGGATCAGAAGGTATTAATTTGTAGTGACTCTGTGTCTGCTCTTAAGAGTCTTGGAAAGGGAATATCCAGGGCCCGTCAAGATCTGGTGTAGCACTTAAAGATGTGGAAAGACGGGGTGTGCAAGTGTCATTTTTATGGGTACCTGCTCATGTAGGCATCAGGATCAGGACAAGTTGGCCAAAAAAGCAACTGAAAGGGAATTCATCGATGTTGACTTAATTTTGTCAAAATCAGAGGCAAAGAGTATTGTTTGGCAGAGGTGTCTTGTCAGAGAACGCAGGAACCAGGGAAACAAGACAGAACTGGAGAGAGGACCCAATTGCGTTAGTGTAGCCCCAAAGGCCTTTATTAACAAACATACGGGAACAAGGACAGAGACATAGACTGGGCACACAGGGGCAGAGTCAGGGTAACAGAACAGGGCAGACAGAACAGAGTCTGGGCGGACACGACTGGAACAGAGACAGGGGGGCCCAAAAACTGGGCAGGCAGGACTCGGTGGTGCTCGCCTGAGCACGTAGACTCGAACCCACGACTCTGGGGGTCAGAGTCACGTGTTCGGTGCCGCTGGGTAGCGTGGGGTTCGAACCCACGACTCTGGGGATCAGAGTTACACACTCGATGCAACTGGGTAGTGTGGGGATCGAACCCACAACTCTGGCGACCAGAGTCTGACGCTTTACTGCCAGAGGCGGCAGTAGTCGAGTCGTCGCCGGCGAGCCGGATTGGTAGCCGTTGGCTGGAGATCGGAGCGTAGTTGGGGACATGGTACAAACCGTCGTAGCCGTGGGCAGCAGACAAGCCGTAGTTGAGGTACAAGTCCAGGTTGAAGATGGGAATCAGTCCGAGCAGACACAGAACACACTGGAGGCAGGACTGACAAAAACAGGACGAGACACAAGGCACAGGCACAACAGAAACCGGGAAACAGAAACATGACACGAGACGAGAACACCGGAACTAGACTTGAAACAAACTGATAACAGAACTGAACTAGAACAGAAAACAAGACTGACAGGATCAAGACAGAGTTGGGAGTCAGAATGCTGGGGATACACACCGTGTGTAGCAAACGAACCGACAGCGGAGGGAGTGAAAAACCAGGGTTTAAGTAGGGCTGAAACTAAGGAGCTAGACGGGCGTAAATGAGGAAGTGCAGGTGAAACCGATTACAAGGGAACAAGGAGACAAGGCAAAGCAGGTGAAGCCGATCAACAGGAGAACAAGGAGACAAGGCAGATAGGTGGGGCAAATTTAACATGGAACAAGGAGACAAGACGCACAGGTGAGGGAGATTATTGTGGCAGTGCAGGGTGTAGAGAGAATAATTGAAACTAATAAGGTGATCAGGAGAAAACAAAGGAAAAACACAGCACTGCCAGAAAAAACCCCAACGGAACACCGTGACATGTCTTTTAAAATGGCAGCAGCTTTGGGAGCAAGACTGAAAGGGCAGGCATTTGTTCTCTATTTATAGTAAGGTCACTGACTCAGTTAATGTTTGTCTGAGTGGAAAACGTAAGGAGGGTGTTATCTTTACTAGACTGAAAATTGGGCATACCTGTCTTAATGGCACACTGTTTATCATGGGGAAACATCAGGATGGATTGCGTTCTTGCCAGCAGGTGGAGACAGTGTATCATGTTTTACTATCCTGTAGACAGTACGACTCCCATAGACAAATATTGATTAGGAACCTGAAGCTTTGCAGTATGAAAGAAGTATCCCTGGAAAGCGTGATGAATGTCGGAATGAGTGCTAAAGGGAAACCGTATTTGCTTAAGTTTCTGTTGGACACTGGCTTATAAAATAGGATATAGACCTGACGTGTAGAGCTGTAATCCTGTAGATGGCAGCAATGCAACATCCGGATGCAAGCTGCCGTAAAACACAAAAGAAGAAGAAGAAGAAGAACCCGAGGAGAGTGTAGGAGAGGATGCTGCTGAATACCTGTGTAAGCAGTGAGTGAGAAACGGTTTTGTTGTCAATGGTTAATAATTATTTTTTTTGGAAGAATTTATTTTCGGATTTCAGTGCTGCATTAGTTATTTTGTTTCTTTTGGTTTAAATGTGTGGGAATTGCACATTTTGTTGCTAAAATAAAAAGGCAATATTTGTCTATGAAATGCATTTCATACCCTTCAACCCTACTACCAGTCCGCTGCCATCCTGCTACTGAGGAGCCTAACCCCCTACCTCACAATATATATATATATATATATATAAATACAGGTAATGAAATGTGGTTTAGCATCTAATCAAAAGTGCAAGGAGCAGCAAGTGTGATATATACAGTATATACAATATAGAACAATATACAGTATATTACAGTGTAGTTTGTAGTGAATTATGCATAAATAAATACTGCCGTATTAACAGGTGGGAATAATTAGGTCTAAATACATGAGGGACATAAACAGATGTATTATAAACAAGTATACAATTGAGCTATTAGAATATATTGTGCTATGGCGAAGTAGTACAGGTGTGCTATAAAACATGCATAACGATATATACCAGATGTACTATGAACTCATATGCATGATATACAGAGGATATAGGTTACATATTAATACATGTGGTGTGGATGTTGTTCCTACTTGAGTGTGTGAAGCATGGAAATAACGGTGAAAAAGCACGGGACAGCCGTTTTGATTGGATGGCTAACTTTTGGTTGACATGTCATGACACTGCTATTTCCTTTTAAGACATGTATGTGTCCTTGTTGAAATCATACAATAGTGACAATAATAAATGGAATGGTAAACGGCTCTAACTCAACCGCTAAAACTTGGCCCAGTGTCTATGGCGACACAAGTAGTGGAGGAAATTACACTACCGGTCAAAAGTTTTAGAACACCTTAATTTTTCCAGTTATTTATTGTAGTTCAAAAGTTCAGTGAATACCCTGAAATGGTACAAAGGTATGTACTGAACAGCCAGAGGTAAAAACAAAAAACTGGTTACCTAAAACCGAAAAATAGTGTACATTTCAGAATTATACGGGCCTTTTTCAGGGAACACAAAGTTGGTTCCCTGATTAGCAGCAATGAACGTTAAATTAGACTTGACAGCTAGTGCTACTAATTCCTATAGGTGTTCGAACTTTTCTTGATTACTTACAATACCCAATGTTGGTATAAAAGCAGTGTTGAAACACGCACTGTGGTACCAGACCCTCAGGAGCATCAGGTGAACAGTGTTGTACTGCAGAAAGTAGTGTAATGCTACAAAAATGGCAAGAAAGGGGCAATTAACATTGGAAGAGAGACAGACCATCATGACACTTAAAAGTGTTAGTCTTTCCTACAGGACAATTGCAAAAGAAAGTCAAGGTGTCAGTGAGTACAGTTTTCTTTACCATCAAAAGGCACTCAAAAACTGGGGGAAACTGACAGGAAGTGGTCTGGCAGACCCAAAGCCACAACTGAATCACAGAACATGTCTCTAAGAGTTAACAAATTGTGTGATAGGCTAGCCTGGGCACGCCCATACTTCCTGTGCTTCAGTCTGGCCAAGGTCCCATTCTACACCGTTTCTACATTAACAGAGAAACTGGGACCAATGAAAATCTAGCATCTCAAAAAGGCAATGACGCGGTAGTTTAGCGACCGGAAATCTACCTCAGTCACTGTCAACATGGCGAATGTGGAGCAACGGCAAGATTTCAATGCAGCTGTAGCTGCTGTTTTGGAAGATGGATTAACATGTTAGCCAACGAAGTCTACAAAGAAAATCTCCTTAGCATTGTTGTCGACGAGGTTCATCTGACTTATAAATGGTAAGTGTTGCCAAGTCAACCCAGTTTACAGTATGTAAATAGCAGAACAACACAGTAATATCTTGCAAAGTTGTGGAGCTATTTCACTGACAAAATAGCTGCACGTTACATTGTCAGCGATAGCATATGGAATTGCGAGCTTTTGTGCAGTTACGTTTTTGTTTACTCATATGCACGTTACTATTCTCTGTCTTATACATGGACACTAATGTGATTGGTCAAAGCTTCGTCCAGTAGCAAACACAGGCATTTCACACACGTGGGTTAAGCCCGCCCTCTGAGAAATGGGTTTACAACACAGCTTGGCCAGACCAATGTTCGCAGAGCATTGATAAGTCGCGTTAGCCAGGCTATGATAGGCAGCTCACAGGACAACAACTTCAAGCAACCAACATGGCTACCACAGCATTCTGCAGCGGCATTCAATACCCTCTGGTATGTGCCTAGTTGGTCAGAGGTTCATCCTACAGCAAAAAAATGACCCAAAACACTAGTCCAAACTATGCCAAAACTACCTCAGGAAAAAAGAACAAGATGGTAAGCTTGAAAACATGGAGTGGCCAGAACAAGACTCCAGACTTAAACCCCATCAAGCTGGTTTGGGAAGAACTGGACAGAAGAGTGAAAGTCAAGCAACCTACAAGTACCACACATTTATGGGAACTTCTGCAACAAATTTTGGAAGAACTTTCTGAAGAATATTTGATTTCCCTTTGTGACACCACGAGAGGCTGCATCCTGGAAAACCGATACATTCCAGTGAGATGTCTTCAAACCCCACCCGGCACGGCTCCATCTGCTGGGGGAACGACGAACTGCGCCTCAACGCGGGGGTGCAACACACCGGCAGCCACTGATGGCAGCACGCAGGTGGAGCTAATTAGGCGCTAATGGGCAGGGGAGCTTGAAAAGGACTCTACACAGAGACATTGGAGAGAGAGCTTGGGGAGCAACGGAGAAGGCTGTAACTTCCTTTACATGTGGATTACTTGGAAGAGCCTGCTGGAAGGAATACTTACCTGCTTGGAGGAAATACTTACCTGCTGGAAAGGATTGCTTGCGTGTTGGATTTACCTGTTCAGCTGCAAACATTGTGTGGAGAACTTACCACGGTGAGAGTGTTAGCAACAGACTTTTGGGAGCAAAAGACAATTGTTTGTTCACTGAGACAAAAGACTGTATTCTGTGGAAGACTTTTTGGTTTCATTCAAAGACATTGTTTAAGTTGAGCGTTGAAAAGAGAAATCCTTAGTTTGCCTTTTTGAAATTGAATAGCCTTTCTGTTAAACCCTTTTTGAAACCCCATTAAAAAGAGACTTAACTTTGAATTCTGTGTCCTTGCACTACCTTGAATTGTCCCGCTGAACTGCGTAACCTCTCATGGTGTCACATATGGTGGAGAATGCGGGCATTTCAAAACTGAGAGTGCATGTGTGATGAGGACACTGAAAATTTAATCTCCTAGTACTCCACACTGACAATAGCTCCCATGAACAACATGGAGGAATTACTTAAAGCCCTTGTTGAAGGACAGCAGGCTCAGATGCAAGCCAGCGCAGCTCTTTTAGAAGAGCAGAGGCGGGCCAACCGGCTGAAAGCAGAGGAACTGCAGCTGCAGAGATAAAATGCCGCCCGCAATGCGCGTACAATAAGGGCTAGTGACTTTTTGTCCAAATTGGGGGCTACGGATGACGTAGAGGCATATTTGCATACCTTTGAAGCCACGGCTGTAAGAGAAGCGTGGCCTAAGGAACGGTGGGTTGGACTGTTGGCCCCCTTCCTAACAGGTGAGTCCTTAAATGCGGTCCAGGACCTAGCCCCTGACAAGGTGACCAACTACGACGCTCTAAAGACTGAAATCCTCAGTAGAAATGGGGTCACAAAGTTTGGCATGGCCCAGCGCTTTCACAGCTGGACATTTCATCCAGACAGGGCGCCTCGGGCGCAAATGCATGAACTCGCTCGAGTCACAAGGAAGTGGCTAGAGCCAGAAAAGAATACTGCTGCGGCGGTAGTGGAGGCTGTCGTGGTGGACCACTACTTACGGGCTCTGCCACAAGAGGCCAAGCGGTTCGTCAGTCAGCAGGCCCTGACCACGGCTGACCTTACTGTGGAAGCGGTGGAGAAGTACCAGGCCACAGCGGAGATGCTACGTGGCGCTAAGAAGGAGCCCAGGGGTGTAGCCCCTTTGGCCAGCGTGGGGGGATGTGCAAAGAACTTAAAGGCTACGCACCCAGGCAGTGCAGCCAATGGCCATGCTCCAGCTGGGACCCGAAGCCAACCAGGGCCGGGAAAAGCATCCCAGGATGGGGGGACAAGACAGTGCTACCGGTGCGGAGAGATGGGACACGTATCCTGGCAGTGTGGGAAACTCAGCGACGAGCCCATGCCCACTGCAGGGTCCTCCAGCGCTCCGTCAACCCACCTGTATGCAGCACTGGTGGGGGTCACAGGCGAGGCCCCTGATCGACCTCCCACCTGCCCCGTGACTGTAAATAATCACGACGTGGAAGCGTTACTGGATTCAGGCAGTCGGGTAACCCTGGTCCGAAAAGACCTGGTGCCTCCATCGGCCCTGACCACCGGTAAAGCCCTCCCCATCTCCTGTGTCCATGGAGACACCAAGGACTACCCCGTCATAGAGCTCACCATGACAACCACTCGGGGAGTCATTCAGACCACAGCAGGAGTGGTCGATTCACTTCCGGTGGCAGTCTTAATTGGAAGAGACTGCTCCGCCTTCCACTCACTGTGGAAAGAAACCCGGGAAAGGCAGACCAGACTCCCCAGGAAGCTGGGAGGAAAAAGGCATTCGGCGCAAACCTCAAGGCCCCCCAGCCCCGCCTCTGTTCTGGCAGGGGCAGTGGTCCCCCAGGATGACTCGGAGACCGGCCCTGACAGCGCTGGGGAGAACGTGGCTCCAGGAAACACGCCAAGCTCCAGTGAGGAGGATGTCCAAGCCACCAGGGAGCTGCCCCCTCTCACAGGCCAGTATGGCGCTGCACAACTGAGTGACCCTACCCTTGCAAATGCATTGCAAATGCATGCCGAAGTTGTCCTGAGTGCCAGCAGCTGGCACCTAAGCCGCCATACAGGAACCCACTCATCCCCTTGCCCATCATCGATACTCCTTTTGAGAGGATAGGGCTAGACATAGTGGGTCCCTTACCAAAGAGCTCCAGGGCACACCAGTACATCCTGGTCATCCTTGACTATGCTACCCGATACTCTGAGGCTATTCCGTTGAGGAAGGCCACGTCCAAACAGATCGCCAAGGAGCTTTTCCTCCTCTCCACCAGTTTAGGTATTCCCAAGGAGATACTGACGGACCAAGGAAGTCCGTTCATGTCAAGAGTCATGAAAGACCTCTGTACACTGCTGAAGATCAAACAGCTGAGGACGTCTGTATATCACCCCCAGACAGACGGGCTGGTAGAGCGGTTCAATAAGACCCTGAAGTCGATGCTGCGGAAGGCCATAGAGGAGGATGGGCGCAACTGGGACCATCTACTACCCTATCTGCTGTTTGCAGTAAGAGAGGTTCCGCAATCTTCTACAGGCTTTTCACCCTTTGAGCTCTTGCTGTCTTACAGACCCACAGCCATGCAAACAGCGCACCCTGATTGACCATGTGGGGGCCATGAGAGACCGGATGAAAGCCATCTATCCCATAATTCGGGAACACATGGAGACGGCTCAGCGGCAGCAACAAGCCGCATACAACCGACCTGCCCAACCCAGGGAGTTCAAGCCGGGGGACAGAGTACTGGTGCTTGTACCCACCATGGAGTGCAAATTCCTGGCAACCTGGCAGGGTCCATATGAAGTCATAGAGCGAGTGGGGGAGGTGAACTATAAGGTGAGGCAGCCAGATAAAAGAAAAACAATGCAGATTTATCATGTTAACCTCCTGAAGAAGTGGCACGCCAGAGAGGCGCTGCTCAGTTGTCTGCCCCCAACAGAATCCCAGGAACCTGCAAGAGAGGAGGTCCAGGTAGGACCGAGTCTGTCCCCCCACCAACGGCAGATGGCCCTGGAGCTGGTGGACAGGAACCGAGATGTCTTCTCATCCCTTCCCGGACACACCGAGGTGGTCCAGCATGAGATCCGCACCATCCCCGGCCGGAAGGTAAACCAGCGTCCGTATCGGGTGCCAGAGGCTCGTAGAGGGGCCATCCAGGAGGAAGTACAGAAGATGCTAGATCTCGGAGTGATTGAGGAATCAAAAAGTGCCTGGGCTAGCCCCATTGTTCTGGTCCCCAAACCAGATGGGTCGGTACGTTTTTGCAATGACTACAGAAAACTGAATGAAATTTCAGAGTTTGATGCATACCCAATGCCTCGTGTAGATGATCTGGTTGACTCCCTAGGGCATGCTCGTTTTCTGACCACTCTCGACCTCACGAAGGGCTATTGGCAGGTGCCCCTGACCCCGGAGTCCAAGGAGAAGACTGCGTTTGCCACGTCAGAGGGGCTCTACCAGTACACACGGCTCCCATTCGGACTCCATGGTGCACCCGCCACCTTCCAGAGGATGATGAATAGAATCCTTACCCCCCATAAAAGGTACGCAGCTGCATTTTTAGATGATGTCGTCATACAGAGTCCCGACTGGGACAGTCACGCAGTACCCCGGGTACAAGCGGTGATCGACTCTCTAAGGGAGGCGGGTCTCACAGCAAACCCCAAGAAGTGCAGGCTGGCCTTCAGCGAGACGAACTACCTAGGATACACGATTGGACGGGGACTGGTCAAGCCACAGGAGGCTAAGATTCGGGCTATCCAGGACTGGCCACAACCCATCACCAAAAGACAGGTGAGATCCTTCTTGGGCCTGGCGGGATACTACAGGCGATTTATTGCAAACTTTGCTACCCTTGCAGCACCCCTAACCGAGCTCACGACCAAACGCCACTCAAGGATGGTGAAATGGAATCCTGCAGCGGAGGCAGCGTTTGATGCCCTGAAGCGAGCCCTGTGCTGCAGCCCGGTACTGATGGCACCAGACTTCAGGAGGGACTTCATCGTCCAGACGGATGCCTCTGAGGTGGGTCTGGGGGCCGTGCTCGCTCAAGTGCATGAAGGTGAGGAGCATCCTATTCTCTACCTTAGCCGGACACTACTTCCCAGGGAGAGAAACTACTCCACTGTTGAGAAGGAATGCCTCGCCATCACCTGGGCCCTAGAATCTATGCGCTACTACCTCCTGGGCCGGCGCTTCACAGTGGTGTCGGACCATGCACCTCTGCAGTGGATGGCGAGGAACAAGGAAACCAACGGTAGGGTCACTAGATGGTTCCTGAGTCTGCAAGCTTTTAACTTTTCTGTCATCCACAGGGCAGGCAAGCGTCACAACAACGCAGACGCCCTGTCACGGCGAGACGCTCTCTTCACCTCCTTCTCTCCGACGAGGACGTCGGTCCCGAGGGGGAGGATTTGTGACACCACGAGAGGCTGCATCCTGGAAAACCGATACATTCCAGTGAGATGGCTTCAAACCCCACCCGGCACGGCTCCATCTGCTGGGGGAACGACGAACTGCGCCTCAACGCGGGGGTGCAACACACCGGCAGCCACTGATGGCAGCATGCAGGTGGAGCTAATTAGGCGCTAATGGGCAGGGGAGCTTGAAAAGGACTCTACACAGAGACATTAGAGAGAGAGCTTGGGGAGCAACGGAGAAGGCTGTAACTTCCTTTACATGTGGATTACTTGGAAGAGCCTGCTGGAAGGAATACTTACCTGCTTGGAGGAAATACTTACCTGCTGGAAAGGATTGCTTGCGTGTTGGATTTACCTGTTCAGCTGCAAACATTGTGTGGAGAACTTACCACGGTGAGAGTGTTAGCAACAGACTTTTGGGAGCAAAAGACAATTGTTTGTTCACTGAGACAAAAGGACTGTATTCTGTGGAAGACTTTTTGGTTTCATTCAAAGACATTGTTTAAGTTGAGCGTTGAAAAGAGAAATCCTTAGTTTGCCTTTTTGAAATTGAATAGCCTTTCTGTTAAACCCTTTTTGAAACCCCATTAAAAAGAGACTTAACTTTGAATTCTGTGTCCTTGCACTACCTTGAATTGTCCCACTGAACTGCGTAACCTCTCATGGTGTAACACCTTGCAGAAAGAATGCCACGAGTATGCTCAGGTGGCTACTTTGATGAGTCAAAAGTGTAGAATACATTTTGGTTTATAAATTGATTTCATGATTTTTTTTCAACTTAAATTGCTTGGCTTTCTCTCTACTTGCCACTTGCTCCGCTTTTAGTGTGCGTGTGCCAACCGTCAGTTGAAGAGACATTGGGCCCTATCATGCCGCGGCACATTGTGCATTCGCGACATGCGCCTGCTGACATTGCTATTCTGTGCCAGCGCATCGTTCATTTTTTCAGGCAAAAAATCACGTTGTCTAGGTAGCAAATGACACTGCGCCCTCACGGGTATTCAGCGAAAAGAAGAGGTGTGGTCTGGCGCAAAGCGCACTAGATGCTATTATGAGGAATTTCGCCTGCTGAAATTTCTCCTGGGGGCGTGGTCGACATTTCAAGCAGGTTCTCGAGCGGGACAGCCTGTGGATCTTATCCGATGTGAGTGATCACATAAGTTGTCCCGCAAGCTAGCCTACATCTAACAGCAATTGCACAGAACTGATTCAAAATTGCATATTGCAGGGGCTACATGGGCTAAATACTATCGTTGTGTTGTTTAGATGATATTTAAGTGTTGTAATATCGTTCTACAAATGCAAGAAGTGTACTAGTACACAGTAGTGGCTTTAGGCATTTTGTGGGGGGCGCCACGAGCGCTTGGGGAAAAAATAAAAAATAAAACTAGATGTACCGCATAGCAGTTCATGGTATGACCGCCGCAGTGTATTGAAGTGTGGGAACTGCAGGTATGATGAGTTTGTGGTAGGTCAGTGTTGTGAGGTGAGAGTTTGTGTGGAAATGATTTGCTGGAAGTGGGCATGGATGTGGGTTTTGAATGAATGACATTCTGTGTGTTTGTGTATATTTTGTGTAGTTCCCACCTTCTCGGTCCAAGATATTGGCAAAGCAAAATCACAATTTTTGCATTTAACTATATCACTAGGTGGTGATATGCTTCAAGTGAGTGTTTATGGGATGAGTCGATACGCCTCTTTAACACTGGCATACTAACACAAAATCATTGTCTTGGGCAAGTTTTTTTAAAGAGTTATTTAACAAAAACTGTTTTTGTACACCTACCTTTGACGGGAAACATTGCACCCTGTGACGAAGCGTCACAAAATTTGGTGCACATGAAAAGAAAGCTGTTCAAAGTTGTCATGTCAACTTTGACCAAATATGAGCAATTAGAAGCCGAGATATGGACTGGCCATTAACCAGTGTTGTCAATGTGGGAGGGTCAACAGATTTCACGACAAAAAAAAATTGGTTGTAAACCTTACCGTTCTCTACATAATAGGCAAAATGATATTTTGTATAATTACAGCGCCCCCTATGGGCCAAATTTTATGGCATGTGCTGTGCTTTTAGAAGTCTTTGTGCTGATTGTGCATGGCATATTTTGTGCAGTTCCCACCTTCTCAGTCCAAGATATTGGCAATGCAAAATTCCCATTTTTGAATTTAACCATATAATTAGGTGGCGCTATGCTTCAAGTGAATGTTTATGGGCTGGGTCGATACACCTCTGTAACACCAGCATACTAACACAAAATCATTGTTTTGGGAAAAATTGTTGACAAGTTATTTAACAAAAATTTTTTTTGACACCTAGCTTTGACAAGAAACATCGCCCCCTGTGACGAAATGTCACAAAATTTGGTGCTGAGACGTGGTCTCGCCCGGGGCGTAAAACACTATAGAACCGCCACTGCTAGTACAAGCTTGTGACCATATATGTTAGCCAGCTTGCTAATAGTAAAAAAGAAAGCAAATGTCACGCACTAAACACATGACACACTGATCTAATTAGTCATAACATCATTCTCATTTAAATAAAGTTCAGGTTTGGCCAACTGCATTTCGACCCCCTCCGCAAATTCGCCTGCCTTCGCCCTCGAAGGCGAAATTTCGCCTCCATTCAAAGTCAATGAGAGTGAAGCAAAATTTCGCCCTGTATAAACGGCCCATTACTGGTTTAAATCTCAATGCAGGCCTGGTAGCTTGTAGCCTTCACTCTTTACTACAGTTACTACTCATGAAACACTTAAAGCTGACTAGGAATGGTGTTGCAGTCACGGACTTGCATCATGGTACAGTAATAGAATTAGCATTACTCTCGTTCAATCAATAACCCAGACAAAGAGTAAAGCAACATAAATCCACACCCATATGGTTGTCAAACGCTAGGTCACACAAATATTTGAGTAACACAATTGAGTAACTTCACTCAGTCCAGATCTTAAAAAAAAACCTTTGCTCACGACTGACCCAGCTACCAGTTGAAAATCACATCTCTTTGTCTGTTTAGCTCATATCAGTTTCCTACCAAAGACATATGCTGTTGACAATGGCAAAAGTTCCAATTGAAGGCGAACTTCTAATGCAAATATTTTGCAATCCTACGGTCCAAACTCAGCAAAATTGGTTTGTAGAGGTGACTAATACCGCCATTCAAACCATTAACTCATCAAGTCTTATCATAAGGTTTTTACAAGAAAAATGAGATAAGATGAATTGACCATTTAATAATTCTATGAGGTGTATTATAGTAACATCTACAAGCCGATTGAATTTCAGATTGATTACGAAATATTTGAACTTCACAGTCAGAGATCTACTGCAAGTTTTGCCGTGGGAGGGTTCAACCTTCAAAACAACGCTAGCACTTCATAGCTGTAGGGATCTACACAACTTTACTTCGGAGTTTTGGAAGTATCTCTATTACGAAGGTTTCGAGAAGCACACAGGTTCTCTTCTACCGAGGCTCCTCACTACATTAGGAGGCAAACAGAGGTGTAAAGGGACACAGAGTAAGCAGACAACCTTTATACATACAGGGAGGTGCATGTGTCTGAATAAGTTTCCCGGGGGAGGGACACTACAGACATATGTACTTCTGCATAGGAACAGAGAAAGAGAGAGTTGGTTTAGTGATTGTTACTTTTGTTAGGAAGGGAAGCACTCTCGGAAGAGAAGGGTTTTTACAAGTTTTTTAAAGGTAGGGAGGGATGTTGCTGTTCTTGTCGCAACTGGTAGGTCATTCCACCATTTGTTGGCAACCACAGAGAAGAGTTTAGAGTGACCTCGGTTTGTGAGAGGCAAGGGTACCGATAGACGATTTGTGTAAGCGGATCGCAACACCCTGGACGGGACGTGAGCCTTTAGTAAGACGTTGAGATAAGCGGGGGCGGAACCTGAAATGACTTTGTAGGCTAGTGTCAGAGCCTTATGTACCGAAGTACTCTACCGAAGCAGAGTACTAGAAACGCAAGGCAGCATTTGGAGCGGTACTTTGGAAGTACCAACAACGGTAGTGGCTAAGAAGTTAGCAACTTTGCGTTCGAAAAAATGCACCCCTGGTAAGCATAGCCATACAGTGCATGTCCACAGGTTGCGTGTGATGTGACACGTAAAACGCCTTCAATCCATTGTCAATGAAGTCCGTCAAACCGTTACTGTCACCTTCGCAAAGGATCTCGGGATCTCGCACGTCTATTTGACCAGCTCCGTCGCATGACCAATGGAGGAAGACCAGAAGGAGCAGTCTCGCGTGACGTCTTTTCCTCCCGTCATTGTTTTGTTCCCGGGCAAATTTGACTAACAATGCAGGACAGGCTTATTACCACCATCTTAGGTTTTCTAGCCCTGTACGCTTTTTAGCATGTCCTCATACAGGCAAAAAGTGGCGGACATTGTCAGTGGTGGGTTAAATATGAACTGTTATGTGCAGAGCTTGTGCAAAGACAGCCATGTACTGTTATGGTTGACTAGCCACAAACACACACACACACACACCAAGTACGTGTTCTCGAAGTCATGGTTCTTAACAAGCCTTCATAAAAACTTTACGTCTTTACTTTTGAAGGCATAGTGTGTAGAGAATAGAAAAACTTTAAATTTGGAGGGGACATTGTGTCACGTCCAAATGAAAGGAGGCGTCACAACTTTGAAAAATAATAGCCGCGTACGAGTGACAAACCGGTCTGTTTGCATTTGTCTGAGTTTGTCTACATACGTCAGCAAGAACTCCCCCTCGCAGCATGGGCGGGCTTCGATCAAGTCGGACACAAGTCTTTTGTTAACACCACCTGATCTTCGTAGTAGATGACGGAGAGGTCATGTGTTGTGTGTGAGGGACAAGGAGGGGGCGGGCGGTTGTAGTAGGGTGTATTGAGACTTCAAGTCAAGTCGAGTCTTTTTTTTAAATAGCACATTTAAACAAAACAACAGAGATGTCCCAAAGTGCTGCACAACACAAGGCAAAACCATAACCCAAAGACCATTAATAGGTATAGCCTACTGACACAAAGCAATAAAATAAAAACGAGATTAACAGATACATAAATAAATAAAAGATTGAGCTTGACAGCCTCAAACACACGCCCCAGAATAAGCTAAGAAGAGAGAGAACAGATATGTCTTCAAACTGGACTAAAATAACGTACATATAAGATGAGAAGTTCCGTGACAGAGCGCTACACAACATACGTGTCCAGACGTCAATGAACTTTAAACCATCCAGGGCAAAGTTGCATCACCATGGAGGCGTTAGTTAGACAATTGTAGCCATGGGAAAGCAACTGCAAGTGCTTGCACGATTTGTCTACATGCGCCTACATGCGTTTAACTCACATGGGTTTTTAGGTCATCTGACCTTGTGACGTTTTTGTGACATCGCCACGCCTTTCTGGCAACTCTGACACAAAGTCTAACCGTCATGCAACATTTTCAGCCCACAATGCATCGCTGACTACATGTGGCTACATGCGTTTGCAAATGTTTGCAACCAGTGGACATGCACCGATAGACATATAAACATAGCCTCCGCACTAAGCTGGTGGCCCGTTGTTGGGATACGTCCATAGAGGTTTTTATATATGAGCATAGCTATCAGCAGAACCTCCACGGTCATCACCAGCAGTAAATGCCATTGTAACAGAGTGTTCTAAAATTGTGTTAAATCCTGCATAAATGGGTTGGGACATTTTTTCAGTGCAATCTTTAATATGGTATTTGTTTTGCTTAGGATCCAATGTATTTCACTGTATCCCACTGTTATCTCAACCCATTTGCAGGTAACCAATAATAATCAGAAGTATTTAGAATTGCTTGTTTTATGTACGTTCCAAGTTTACCTCGTGCCTTGCTAACATTCGCGAGCCAGAATGTGACTGGCTTGGAATTCGACTACTGCATCCTAGGTGCAATACCAGTAGTGGCCACATGAGGGTAGTCTTTAGTTTTGCATAAGTGCTGTTTGCGCAGGTTTTACATTGAATATGGATGAAAGCAATGTCTCTCTTTTGTATAAGTTTTTGCAGATTTTTTTTCTAATTGAATTTGTTTATAGCTGTACATTTTTGTGCATTAGGTACTGCCCAATATAGTTGCAATGGACGAATTTATATATATATATATATATATATATATATATATATATATATATATATATTTAGATCAGAATTACAACTTTAAGTATTCACCGCATGTGTTTCTTTGGGCTTTCTGGCAGTGCTGTTTTTTCTTTGTTCACCGTTAATTTTCCCCTAATCACATCATTAGTTTCACTTATTGACTCACCCCCGCGCTCCTCGCACCATGCTAATTCTCCTCACCTGTTCACCTCGTGTCTCCATCTCCGTGATTATTCCCTGCACCTGCACTTCCTTGTGTCCTCCTTATCCCATTATCGCTCTCACCTGCACTTTCCCACTATTTAAAGGGGTCCTTTCATCGTTATTTTTATTCATATTTCTGTGTCGCCACTATGGTTGAATGCATTGTGCGTCATTTCTGTGAAAAATTATGTCCTAGTTCTCTTGCTTGACGCTGTTTTCTGTAAGCTATAACAGGTCTAGTGGTTTAACGACTGGCTTTTCCGGTGTCCCTCGTGAATATCCATGACGTGTCAATAAGGCACCTCTGATTGGGCAAATTCGCTGTCTTTTGTTCACCTAGCTTCTGTCCACTGTTCTTCCTTCGGGATGTGGGCTTGCCATACATGGCTCTGGGCGGGGCTTACGACCTAGTGACGTAGATAGGTTTAGCATACTCTGATCCGCTCGTTTTGGTTAGCTCGACCCTTCAATGACTAGTAAAACCATGAGGGTCGAATTTCACGTCTTGGTGCTGTGTGCATATATACTGCTTGTTGTGACCCACCAAATTGTAAATAGAGCTACTCAAAGTGGTTTTTAGTGGAAGGATCCCTTTAAACCCTCACATTTTACTCCCTCCTTGTCAGTTTGTCTGCTAACCACGGTGTGTTTTTCCCAGGCCAGCATATAGACTCCTGACTCGTGTTTGCTCTCGTCCGTCTTGTTTTCTGTTCACCTGTCCATTGAAGTTTGTTCCTATTCTCCGCCTGTCTGTTCCTGTGAGTCTTGTTCCCCAGTGTTTCCTTCCCTGACTTCTCGGATCGGTCCCCTGGTTGTTTCACTCCAGCTCTCCTCTGACTACACTCTGCTCTCCTGTCCTGGTGGTTCGACTCCGGCTTGCCTTTGACTACGCTCGACTCTTCTGCCCCAGCTGCACGACCAGTAGGACCAGTAACACCAGCAACTCAGAGTCAGTCACCATTCTGGTTTATATGACTGCTGTAGGCAGTTATTCCTTCTCAACCTTTGTATCCCTTTTGTATGATTGCTTATGTTTCTGCCTTTGTATTCTTTATTTATATTTCCAGTAAACCACAGTTCACTGTTTATCTTCCTGGTCTTGAAAGTTAGACAGCTTCTTGATCATTTAATGGTTTCATGGTTTCACCTACATGAGTGATGGTGTGTCTTAATCAAGGGACATTGCACTATTGTTCTAGCCGAACAACCTGTGGCGATTATTGCATACTCTCACTCGCCCCCCCCCCCCCACCACCAGCACCCCTTTTTACATTGTTTCTATCTGATACATCTGGCTGAATACAACAATGACACAGCCAGGTACTGTGACCTATATGGGATGAAACTGACCTATATGGAATGAAACTAATGAAAAGATCAAAGCTAGATGTAATGTATGAGCCAAGGTATAAAAGGTTATTTGCACCAATCTCCTCTTATAAGATATGCTTATGACAATGCTGTTGTAACATGCTCCCTCTTTGCAAAGATGAATGTACTTCACATTTAGCCTGTTGTTCTCAGTTTTAATCTTTTTGTCAAATGTAGTGTCCATTCCTATTGTCCATGGTTCTTTCAGGGCTCAGTAAATTAGCAACTTGACAAAGTTTTATAACAAATGAATCCCCGATTGTGTTTCACCTCCAGCAAACATGCATATTCATGAAATTAATGCTTGTAGCTAAAACTTATTTTCAAACTTCACCCAGCGACAAGAAATTCTGATTCTGATTGGCTGATAGATTGCTTAGTCAAGACTAGGGTTGCACTGTAAACCGGTACTGATTTGGTACCGTGGTACTGAGACATTTAAGACAGTGCTATACTGCATTTAGATAGGACCGGTACTTGCATGTGACGACGTA